>VZSF01000529.1:693530-720187 GCA_013398295.1 Chionis minor
GGGGGAAGTCTGCAATTACATGTTCTTTGCGGAGAGGTGTGGCCATTGGCACGGAGAGAGGTTTCAGCCTAAACCGCACAGACAGATGCTCAGGGAGGTGGCTTTCGTGGCCAGTGGAAATACACAAACAGGGGCAGCCTGCAGCTGAGATTTTATGGGAGCGAAGGGATTAGAAGCTAATTGAAAGGCTGAGGAAGAATTTGGTCCTCCTGAGGGCTTCCGCTTTGTGTTAGCCGCTTTGCCCAAAGCTGCGTAAGAAGTTGGCAGCCCCTGGTTGGTGACAGCGCTCGGGTCCCCGTCCGGCTCAGCATCCCGCTGCAGCGGGGCTGGCGGCTGCGGCCGTCCCGACCAGCAGGTCCCCGTCGCAGGGCAAAGCTGCATGAGCCTCCACTAGCCAAAACCAGCGGCGCACTGAGGTCCGTACCCTGCATGAACACTTTTCCTACCCTTTCAGTAGCTGCAATATTATCTTTTTTTTTTTTTCCCAAAAAAATACGTGTTTGGGTTATATTTAAATCATCAATATTCATAGTTAGTCCTCAACCCAAAGCATCCACAAATGGAGGCACCTGGGAGCAAGGCATAACTGGAGAGCAGCCAAAAGCAAACAAGTCAAATAATGGGTCAAATCACAGGCATACGGGGAATTTTGCCAGCTGGGAATCAGGGCTTCGAGGCAAGGCTGAAGGCATTGACAGGCTGGGAAACAATGGAAGCAGAGAAGAGATCAAAAAACAACTTTTTGGTAAAATAAAGGCTGAATCCCTCTATGTCACCCTCGTCTGGCCTACCAGCCTTGCCAAAATGACTTTAAGTTAAACCAAGGACAGTTGCACTTTTAACAGGTCCGCCTTTACGCTGAAGAGGGAACAAGCCGGAGCAGAGCGATGCCGGTGTGTGCAGCTTTCTTTTCCCTTGAAATTCCTGGCACCCCTCTGGGGCAAACTGCTGCTTTCTAAACGACCACAGAGTGGCTTGTGTTTCTAGATGTTGTATTTAATTGTCTTTTATAAACCTTCCCAGAATTAGTCGCCCCTTTTTCGTCTTTTCCTTTTGCACAGGTTTCCAGATTCCCAGATATTTTGAGCGTTCCCCCTTCCCAGCCTCAGGCTTCAGCCGTTCGGGCTTCACCCCGTCGCACAATCACTCCTGCAAACGTCAATCTCCCAGGTACAAGAATGTCCTTTCCACTGCTGATGCTGTTGGTGCCCATCACAAGAAAATATATTGAAAATTAATGGCTGAGAGTGTCCCAGCTTAAAGTATTACATTCTGCTATGTTAGGTTTTGAGGTTTGTTTGGGTGTTTTTAATCAGATAAAATCACAGCCACACAACAACCATCTAGAAGTACTTCAGCAATGCCAAAGCACTCGTGCCACTCCAGGGGATGTGCCAAGCCATGGGAGGTACATCCGGCCGCTCCCCATGGAAAGCCGCTGGCAGAAAACTCATCCTTGAGCCCTCCGGAGCTGTGGCCGGAGCCCGGCTCCACGAGAACACTTAAATTCACAACTCTGCTATGACTCGGGCTTGCCCAACGAGGCGTAAAAGCATCAAGAGCCAGCCAGCGCTGTTTCTGTCATCTCTTCAGCCTAATTTAATCGTTCAGAAAAATAGGCTTTGAGCTATTTTTGATTCTTTTTCCAGGATGGGAAAAAGGATAAAAACAATGCAATGGGAGGCCCTGAGCTTAAAATCTCTCCCCTTAATTTTTTTTCCCTTCTTGCTTTCTTCCACAATAGCAGGCTGAGACACCAAATCAAATTGCTGGCCCAACGCACGTTGGGCTGCAGGGTAGGAAAAAAGCAATTGAGTGGTGCCTACAATTGCCGTGTTGTGGCTTTCGGGAGGCTCGGCTGCCGAGCTAATTTGGTGCAGTTTCCTGTTTTTCTAGAGCAGATAGAAGGAGGGAAGGGAGACGCAGCTGATGTGAGCTGCTGGAGCTGGCGGCTCTCGTGCTCCCGGGCTGCAAAGCGCAGCGCAGCGTGCCCAGAGCCCCAGCCCAAGCCCATGGCTAGTTGGGTCCACCACCAGGCAACTGGTCCGCGAACTCCCAGCCGGCTCTCGCAACTGGGAGCCGAGGGACGGGGTCTGGTTCGATTGCTTGGCAGCAGTTTGGTTTTGCAGCATGGACCGTGGCTGATCAGCCAGCTCGGAGCTCTCACGAGCCCCCTCCAGCCCCAAATGGGCATCGCTGCTGCCCCTCAGGCCCGGAGACCACCGGGTCTGCAACGCTTCCGCCTGGTACGTCAGCATTGACTTCATCATCACTCGACAAGTATGGTGACAACATACATCTCTAAACTCCTCAAAGTCTCTGCAAAACACACACAAAGGCAAGCGTGTGTGCGTATAACTACGTGTGTACACACTGAGTACACACACTACAGAGTTATAATCACGTTAAGAATATATAACGGAGACCACCGGGTCTGCAATGCTTCCGCCCGATGCGTGAGCATTGACTTCATCATCACACGACAAGTACGGTGACAACGGACGTCTCTAAACTCCTCAAAGTCTCTGCAAAACACACACAAAGGCAAGCGTGTGTGCGTATAACTACGTGTGTACACACCGAGTACACACACACGCGCTACAGAGCTATAATCATGTTAAGAATATATAACGTACACATATGTTGGATGCATTGTAAGGACAGCAATTTCTAGGGCGCTGCTGTATTTTAAGGAGCCAACCAGTGGAGAGGAACACTCCCTCGGCGCCGTGCTCAGCGCCTCGAGCAGGCGTCGCAGGCTCGTGCTGGACCCAGCGACGGCAATTCTGCAGCCGGCATTAAGCAGGGGCAGCTCGTAGCTACCCCCAAGATCTCTGAATGCAGGAAATGCCACTTATAAACAAGCTGCTTTTGGAAACCTCGCTCAAATATCTGCCCCACCTCCCTTCACCCGGCGCATCTGTGCAAATAAATAGGAGACACTTCAAGCAGCAGCCGGCCCTTCCGCGTGAGGCATGGGCTCGTGGCTAATCAGTCCCAGCGAGGCGGCTGCGCCTGCCACAGCCCCTTGTTTGAACATCTGCTCTCCCTAATAGCAGCGGCAAAGCGCAGCACACGCCGATTCCTGACGTGGATGGCGATGGATGGATCTTAAAAATGCATTCCATCACCTGCACCGGGGAAGGATTTCACCGCAGCCAGCTGGTCCCGTCACTAGCACAACATCCACCGCCCCAGATTGCGCGACGCTGCAGCCAGGGACTTCAAAAAGGACAGGATTATTTCCTAATTGGATTTCTGGTCTCAATTAGGGCAGAAGGGAAATCAAACACAAAGTTGACATGGAAAGCTTCAAACATCTGTAACAACAAGTGGCTAATTTACAGTGTACCCACCTAGGAGCTCGCAAGCAGGGTGCAGACCTTCCTCTTGAGGTGCCCACGGACTCACCTGCTCCTAAACGAGCCTGTAGATGCTTCAGATCTCTGAGGACCAAAGACAACCAGATGTTCCCCGTGGCATCGCGGTGGCTGGGATGGTACCAGAGGAGCTGGTTCAGCAAGTGATCTCTGACTCCTTCCTCCTTCCAGACACAGGCTGGGCTGTGGGAGACAGGAGGGATTGAAGGGGGCAGCACCCCTGCAGCTCGTTTGGGAAACCTCAGGAAAGTCAAATCGGTTTCACCTTGAAATCAAACAGAGATTAGGGCCTAACAAGCAGCTAGAGCAAAGTAATGGCCTGGGCCACATGTTGCAGATCCGATGCCATGTGAGGCTAATTATTGCAGCCCAAAGGTTAGAATGGCTCCTCAAGCATTTCCACATGGGCTTTGAGAGCCAGCCCTGGAAACACCAAAAAAGAGAGGAGCGAGTCGGCACAGAGGTACCAAGGGCTGATGGCAGAGCTCCTGCTGCGCCGCAGGGAGAGGCAGAGCCGGGCAGGGGTGGCCCAAGGCACCCCCTGCAACCAGTGCAGCTACTGGTGTGGCTGTGCCCCCCCAGCAGCACCCGTCAGAGAAGCCCGGAGACCTTCAGGCTAAAGCCAGGCTCATTCTGGACCTTCAGGCTAAAGCCAGGCTCGTTCTGCTCCTTTAGGGTGCTACAGCAAAGCAGGGCTGGCAGCTGCTGTGTGCACAGGACACGTGTCCCCGTCCCTCCTCTCCCAGCACAGGGGATGGGAGGAGATGGGAATGGGGCATGTCCCAGACCACCCAGTTACCTGGCACTGTGCTCTGCCGATCAAAACGCCGGTGATGGCACGACCATCTCTGGCACAAGGCAGCATCCGCTGGGAGGCACAGGGCTCCCTTACAGCGGCTAAAATCCAACGGCAACCTGTAGCTTCCAAAACCCGTGCTCCTGGGAAATAAACCCTGGGGACAGCCACGCGTCACGCTCCAACTCTCCCTCTGCTGGCTGCTGGATCGCGGCCGCTGCGCACCCCTTGCTCCCGGGACCCCCGCCACAGCCCAGCCGGACACCCAGCCGCTTTCCCACCCAGCGCCGGTGGCCGGGAACCAGCCGATGGCCAGGGAGAGCCCAAGGATGGGTCTGCTCCGTCGGTCCCACTCGCACTCTCCAGGCCAGGCTTTTCAAATGCAAAAGCATCCTCTGCATCCCTACAGCATCCTACGGCAGCTTTTCCCTCCCTGCTCTCCGAAGGACACAGCACCGGAGCCAGGGGATGAGCCTGCTTCTCCTTCCCACGGGAAGAGGCTCCAGGAGCCCGGTGCTCGCTCTGCCAGCGCCGCCTTCCCCTCTGCGAGAGCAGGGGATTCGCCCAGCATTAACATCTCCCTTCAGGGCTCTCGATTGTGTTGTTTATCTGTATCTTGCCAGCTGATACAAAATTTAGGTTTGCATGCATTTGCATGGTGCGTTTACGTGCCCCAAGGGCCAAATTCCACTTTGGGAACACACCAGAGATGCAGCAGCCCCAGTGACTCAACACAATCCCACTCCTACCGCGGCATCCCAAGACTAAGGGCCGTGCTCCCAGGGAGGGAGTAGAAACTATATTAACATTTGGGATGACAAACTCCTCCATCGCACTGCACACCGTGCTAATATCACGGAAAAATGCACGATGCTGGGTTTTTTCCCAAAATAGAAAGGCCTGTTTCTTGCTGAGCCACTCACCAGCATCCTCAGAGCCCATATTAATGTTTGAGGCGACAAACTCCTCCATCACACTGTGCTGATGCCATGGAAAAATGCAAGATGCACTTTTTTTGCCCCCCCAAAAAAGGCCTGTTTCCTTGCTGAGCCATTCACCAGCATCCTCAGAGCCGCTGGCCCGCGGTGCCGTGGCCGAGGGGCCGTGAAGGTGCCGGGGCTGCGGCCGGGGGGCACGGGCTCCGTGCGGCCGCAGCGGGGGGGAACCGGGAACCCGGCCGTGGCACGCCGCACAACCGCCTCTTATTTATGACACAGGTTATAATGATCGGCCGCAGCCACGGAGGAACTCCCAGCAATTTCCACCCTCAGTAGACACAGGTTTTCAGCACTGGCTATTTTTGCTGCCCACAAGTATTTTCATTCAGCTGGTTCAAAATCAGGGCTGTAAATGTAGCGGGCTGGATGCTGAGTGGGTGCGAGCAGCCCTCGCTCCGTCGAAATCCAAGGGCGATGCTGCCATTCTCACCCACACGGCGTGAGATTATTGCTTGGCCCCTTTCCAGAGGGGCTTCCAAGCTGGTTTTTCCTTTCTGCTGAGCAATCTGGAATTTGACTTTCCTCCGCTGTTCATTTTCCTCGGCGGTAGACGTGGGGACAGAGGCTTCAGCACAACATTTTTAATGCTGCCGCTCAAGAAGGGCTGGAAGCAAGTTTTGAGTTTTGGAGTGCATCGGCAGTAGGATTGAGAAATGAAACCCCAGCGGTCACCAGCGCTCTCTCCTATAACGAGGCAAAAAATTAAATGAAATCTCACGGAGATGGCACAAATGGCAAACAGAGTGGAAAGAACAAATGCTTAGGAGAAAAAATAAAGTGAACCGCAAGGGCTGCGATCAAAGTGGTTGCAGAAAATGGATGCAGTTGAAGTATGTGATTCAGAGAGTCTTGTCTGAGTGTCAGAGGTTCAATACCATTGCCTCCAATTTAAATCACTTTTAAAAGAAGTGCAAAAGAAAGGTGATGAAAGGGCCCTAACGTTGTTCCCTGGTCGGAAAAACACAGCCCACTTGTGCACTGTGGTAAAGTTTTGCATTTTGGCTAGACATCGCGTGCAGGGCTGTGCTGGAGCCTTTGCTTATTATTAAAAGTTGAAGTCACTGGTGATCCATGGAAGGAGAAAATGCTTTTTCCTTTGAGGAAGATGCCGTAGAAGCAGCATCTTCCGGAGGAAGGAAGCACAGCCACTCCTGGGAGCCTGGGGGGGCCATCGCACACGTGCCTCCCGGTCCAACAACACATGGGTGAAGAGCAGACCTTGGGCTGCCACATCCTTCTGCTCACTGGCTCAGGCCTGCCATAGACCATAGGATGGGATGGGACCTTCACAGATCATCTAGTCCAACCCATCTTGGGCAGGGACACCTCCCACCACACCAGGGTGCTCCCAGCCCCATCCAACCTGGCCTTGAACCTCCAGGGATGGGGCAGCCACAGCTGCTCTGGGCAACCCCAGCCAGGGGCTCACCACCCTCACAGTAAAACATTTCTCTCTTACGTCGCATCTAAATCAGATCATAAGCGTGCTCCTCTCTCCACCCCTGCTTTGGAGCAGCACTCAAGGACATCAGAACTGCTCATGAGTGGATCACGGGAGGCAGAGGGTTCTTCCTCCAGCACGGAGAGCTGCAGCTCAGCCGTGCCTCTGCAGGGACTGGGGCACACAAGTGGTGGGATGGGGATGCCCGGCCACACGCCGTAGCTCTCACAGCACCCTGAGTTTGGGTAATATCAGTCAGTGGCAAAGCTATCCCCGTCCCTGGGCATGCAGGATCCCAGCCACCCTGATCCTCACCCCCAGAGGCACAGGCAGCAGGTTTGGACATACCCAGCCTGGCTCCCGGCCTCGCCCGGGATTCCTGGTAGGGAAGGCTGAACCCTGCACCTTTTCCAAGGTAAATACGCTGGGCTTTAGGCAGTTTACTCTACGGAGGCCCTTTGCTGCGGCCCGTCTGCTCTGACCAGATGCTGGAGGTGCTGCGGCACCACGCACCAGCCACGCGAGCATCAGCCTCGGGACCGTGGTCCTCCCCAGGGACCGGGACCGTGCCAGCACCCTCCCTGCAGGGAGACACTGGAGAGCCGGCCCGCTGCAGGATCCATCCCGTGGCGGTGCAATCCCCAGGACAAAGCCAGGTTCACCTCGTAGGACCTGGGGTCCCACATCCAGCCCCTGCAGCCCACTGCGGAGCCCCTTCTCCTGACAGCAGCGTGCCGCAGCCGTGCAGGACCCCCTCGCCCTCCAGAGAGGATGGAAAAGCTGGGAACAGGCATCCATGGCCAACACCAGAGGGAACAGCCACTTCACCGATGGGAACTGCTTTGCACTCACATTAAAAATAAAAAAAAATGGGGGGAGGAAACTCCTGCCCCCTACATTATTCATGCACCCAGAGATCTCATCACACACCAAGCTGGGCTTGATAACCTCACCTGAGAGCGGATCACTCCTCTCCCTGCGTTGACTCTTGGGTTTTAAGCTCAGCATGAGCTGTTATTATCATCCATCTCCTTTGTAACCCAGGCCAAAGACTTTCACTACTGTATCAAAACAATAACTTCTGGCTAAGCATGCCAAAAAGCTTCTATGTGGATGTTCTCTCTGTATTTTGAAGGACAGAAATGCACAATAAACACCCTTTCATTACAACAGCCTTGTGGATTTGGGGTGTCCGCGTGTGTGTACACGCTTGTACTGAAAGATAAGTTTAACAATTGCGTGATTTCTTCTTCTTTTTTTTTTTTGTTTTTAAACTCCCTGCTTATGCAGTGAGTTACTAATATCCTGATTGGAACCAGATTTGCATGAATTAGAAGTCGAAATTGGAGCAGCAACTGCTGTGCAGAGGATGTAAAGGGAATAAAATGAATGGGGTATTAACCTTCAACCACTGAATATTAATCAGTGTTTCACAAAAAAGAAAATACAGAGGCTGCCACACTAAATATTTTTAGCATTTATTGACGGGCTTGATTTCCTCTCTCTTTTAGACTTTTTGCTTCCAATCACGGACCATAAAAAATCACACAGAAGATGGGGAGGGCTAAAGAGGGGGAGGGGGGCGAAGAAAAAAAACAAAGATCATCCATTTTTCTTAAATGCTGGATGATATTTGTGAGTTACGCAACACAGAAACCCATCTCACAAACAGAGTACCTTATCCCACAACTGATCGCTTCAAAGGCTCATTTCGCCCAGTCCCAAACCAAACAGAAATCTACCCTGAAGTACAGCGAAGCCTTCGGAAATGAATGCCCGATAAAGAAATAAACTTCTTAAAAGCTAAACTTCCCGTTAGCTGAAAGGTAAAATGCAGTTGAAAATCAGCCTAATAAAAGAATCAGCTCATTAAATGAAGACTTTTTTTTTTTTTTTTTGCGCCAGTGTGCTCCAGTGCAGTTCATAAAATAGCTCCATGGAAAGCAAAATCTAAAAGCTTACTGAAATGCCCCTTGAAACGGTGACATCTCCATCGCGCTGGAAATGCCTTGGCCTGAGAGCGATGGTGGCGTCCCCCCGCGCCGCGCTCAGCCCGGCTCTTCGACCGCTCAAAGGATAATGGCCAAACTGGGATTTTTACTGGTGTGAGCAGCAACGTTTCTCCTCAGGGTGTTACGGGGGGCCGGGGTGGGCTCTGGGAAGGGTGGGCAGGGGTTGCAAGGGGCGCTTATGGGCAGCTGCTGGGACCGAGACCGGGAGCGGGGGCTACTGGGGGGCCAGGGCTCGCCAGGCGGGACGCGCAGCCCCGCTCACTGCCCGCCCCGTCCCGCTGTGAAACAGCTGCCAGGGAAACCACATCACATTGTATGGACCACACCATGTCGTCCCAGCGTCATCCCATCACAAACAACACGGAAAATAATGAACAAAAAAACCCAACCCGGACAAGTGGAAAACTACAGAGCCTCTTCTTTTGCCATTTCTCCCCTGAAAAATTTGGCACGGGGGGATTCTGAAGCCAGATGTCCCTTGAAATCTCTTTTCAGCAGAGACAATTCCCTCCCTCCCAAACACTGCTGCCCTTCTCCTCACCGCACCTTGGCAAAACAGAATTCATTTGTTTTCATTAACTTCTTATCAAGTTACCTGGATTTGTTTCAATACTCAGAATGTATTAGAGAGAGGGAGAGAGAAAACAGTGGTAGGTTTTCAGGAAATAGCAAGTTCTTTTTCACTGAGATAGAAATCATTTGGCAAGCCACAGTGAAATACTTCTAGGTTCCAGAAGAAAGCAAGGCGGGGGGGAAAAGCAAGCAAGGAAAGGGAAGATGCTAATGAACTGCAGAGGAGAGACAAAATAAAGTTTAAAAGAAAATGAGGAAAAAAAAAAAAAAGAAACTCAATTTTGGTCATACATCCACATCCAGCAGATCCGTAGAGGGAAATTACAGCGTGTCTCTTAAGTCGCTAGGGAAGGACCTACCCTCCTTTCTTGGGGAATGGTTAAGGATAGGTGGCGTTAAAGTCCCAGAAATAACCAGCATTTAGACCCTTTTTGCCAATAAAACCCTAGGTACCAGGTCAGCAAAAATTTTAGGGGAGTGATTCCCTTCTGCCTTAGTAAGACGAGCGCCCAGCAGGTATCTGTGTCAGTGCAAATAGCCATAAACACGCCTAACTTCAGCACACACCTAAGTGCTCGCTTCTTAAATGGCAATAACTGCTGAAGTTGTGCTAGACTCCGTCATTTGGTGCTCTAAAATCTCACAAAATACCAAAAGCCACTGGGTTTACTTCAATTCCTGCCCAACCTAGGTGATTCTCTGACCCTGCAGCTGAGCGTTAGACCAACGCAGTGAAGAATCGGGTCCGACTTCGGTGGGGACGAGCTGCCGCCAGTCCCGCGGGGCAGCCGGAGCCGGGTAAATGCCGGAGTGCTCTTCCCAGGAAAGCCCAGCATCTCTGCAGCCGCCTCCCAGCGCGCCCAGGAAAGCGCCAAGGAGCACCCTTGCCCATGCACACCACCTTGGCCGATGTGTATTTTCCAGCTCTAAGCACCTCGAAGTCACAAAGATGATTTATTCCGTGTGCTCAGGCCTTTAGTGCTCACTCGGCTTCTTTCCTGGGGAGGAAAGGGGCATTTTGTTGCTTTTTTTTTTTTTTCCTCCTTTGCATTTTCTCAGAACCAAGGCTGCATTCTAATTAGTTTGCATTGACAGCCCGCATAATGGAAACACGATCTCTCCTCTAACTTTTATCATCTGGTTCTTATCTGCAGAGCTGCACAGTCCCCTTAACTCTTAGTGCACAGGGAGGCACCTAAAAGCCCCCCTGCTCCCAGGGGAGCGTGGTGACGTGGGAAGGAGGGAGAGGCGGCAGCTCTGACCCACACGTGTGCCGTGGGGGCGAGCGGGGACAGGGCTCTCCCCTCCCACCCCCATTTGGGCTGGCACAGCATCCCCAGAGACGTCCGGGAAGATGAGCACCTCCCGCTTATCCCCTCTCAGCATCGCTCCGTAGGGAGCGTCAGCAGTGGGACAGTGCCATGATGTTCCCGGACAGTGGAGCACGGAAGAGACGGCGGCTCTTGACACCGTCCATGAGACACACGGTGAATTAATCCCGGTTCTGCCCAGCCCTTCGCACCAGAGGCTCCGGCAGCGCAGGGGAGAGGCAGGAATACGCAGCGGGAGGGAGGGAGCCGGCAAAGGGACCCGGACAACTCGCCCTGCAGCTGCTGAGGCCGGTGCGGCCGAAGGCGGCAGTAGCTCTCCCCGAGCACTTTGGCAAGTGATGAGCGTTTCTGCAGAGCTAAAAGTTTAATCGCTTGTTTAGATCTTAAATAAGCCACACGCCAGAGAAAAACATCTCTCTGCAGCAAGTGTCTTCGGGTAGACGTCTGTATATATAGCCCCTTTGAGCCGCACGTTAATTGTAGGTTGCTATAAAAAAAAAAGGTTTTTTCCCCTTGCACATTTTAAATCTGTCACTTTTGATTTCCATCACATGCTGCTAATGCGAAACGTCCCGGGGACTCTCTCGGCATGGAGCAGGGCTCATCCCGAGCTGTTCCTCCGGGTGCTGGGAGGGGAGGAACCTCCTTTGAAGTCCTCCCGGTGATTCATGTCCGAGACCTTCCTGTCCCCTCCCCAGGAGAGGTTCCCCAGGCTGACCTGACCTCCTCTCCTCTCTGCCTCCCTGGCAGCGGCAGGGAAGATCAAGTGACCTTCCCAAATCCCAGGGCAGGGAGCAAAGCCTTCCTGCGCCGCTGAGCCTTCGGCAGCAAGGGGACCCGAGTCTTCCAGTTCTACACCAGAACTGGACTGGATTGAAACACACGGGAAGACAACCTGTTTCAGCCTTACAAATACTCTGCGTTTTTTTTCACCGGGGAGGGCTCTATTAGGATCTTTTTCAGACCTAAGTTCAGGGAGTTTCATCAGTGATTACAGCAGTGAGACAAACAAAAGCTTTACTTGCTGGCATCCGAGAATCTCCACGCTGCATCTTGCTTTGATAATAAAAAAGTGCCAGCTGGATTTTTGGGGTTTTTTTACTGTTTCTCTTTCTATTTTTCTTTTTTTTTTTTTTTTTAAACAGTCTGTATTGCTTTTTAACCATTATCCTGTGCACGTGGTTCAGCCTTTTACAAAAACAAAACAAAACAAAAAATCCCTAGGTGTGAGAAGATTAAAGATTTTGAGATCTGGACATTTTCAAATCAGAAACACATGTTTAAAATAAATCGGGCTGGCAGACAGCCACCACTTTTAAAAGCCAAAGAGCCATTGCATTAAAAGGATGCCCTGAAAGCTTGAAGAGAACAAGAACATCAGCAGTTCCCCCCACCCCACTGGCAGAACCAGGGCTTTATCGTCCACCTCCATGGTCTGTGCTGTCTCCTCCCCACATGAATGTCACCGCTGTTTTTCAACCAGCCCTCACAATTTCTGCGTGCACACACTCGGTCCGTCCATCCCCGAAACTTCAACATGCTCAGTCTTCTCTGAGAAGACCTCAAAGCCCAACCTCTTTCCTGCATGGCCCAAATCAGCTTCCACCAAGATTTCCAAGGGAAATTGCGAGGACAGAAGCTACAAAAGCCCTAGTCTCCCCTGAATTCATCAGGCAAACAAGACAACCACCCTGCAAAGGACAACGGAATGGCCAGAGCCCTCTCTGTTCCCTTCAACGAGGAACACGTGCCTGAGGGGACATCAGGGAGAAGCAGCCAAAGCTGAAGAACATTGTTGGATCCATGTCTCCTGGCTCAGCCAGGGAGCTGCAAACTGTCAGGAGGAGATGGCTACAACTGCCTCTTCCATCCCTTCCCAGCTGCTTTCTGCCTGCAGTATCCGAGGGGAGCATCAGGGCTCGGACTAGCTCGTCTCCCAGCCAAGACCCACACCATAAAAACATCCATACTAACCCAACAAGATCTCAAGTCCAGTCCTTGATTTAGGTCAAATACACACCACCACACCAGCAGCAGCTGCTGTACGGCACTGGAGACCCTGAGCTATCTTGAATTTTGCCGGTGTGAGCGCTGAGCAGAAGCTAGCACGGCTGACATACCTGCCCAAGAAGGTCCATCACAGCTGGGATGGAGCTGCAAACTGCCAGAGCATCCAAAATAACCAAGTTTCTTCCTACAGGACAAGGCAGATGCATTTCCAAACAGGAGAACTCTCAGAAAGAGTACCAGGCACTTTGCTCACCACCGCTCGATTTTCTTCCTCCTGACATTTTCTTAGTTATTAGCAGAGGAACCACCTAGAGCAGGACTCTGGGTTTTGGAGACCTAATTGGTGATGAGAAAAAAAAGAATGAACATAATTACCTTGCCATGATGTTCAGAACCTGCTTTACATGGAATAATATTCTTCATCCTACAGTTGTTTATAGGGTCTTTAACTCTTCCCTTTTTTTGTTGGGGTTTTTTTTTTTGGGGGGGGGGGGGCTGAAATCTATTTCATTAGGGGAAAAAGATTTGAGTGTATTAGGCACAGTGCCAGTAGCCATGGTAACCGCGGATTTTTCCATCTTCATTACAAGTTCAAGTAAAACCTTCATATAAAATCTAAATGAAAGGGTACATTATAAGTCCATTTTGAAATGTTTGCCTGGAAGTAAAACTTTGGACTGCATCCTTTTTTCTCCGCTGAACATTCTGGTTCTATGCGGAACACATTTTTCAAGTCAGATTTTTGTTTTCTTTCAAATTTTATTCCGTTTGCTCATACAGGGTGGGTCGTCTAGTGGTTAGAGCAAGGCATCGAGGCAACTGGTTTCCAGTCTCAGTCTGTTCCTGATCGGTCAGGGAGTGTTCCCAATTTTATCCAGGTGACTTGGGCAAATCCTGTCAGCTCTAAAACTCTTTATTTTTTTCCTTTCTTACCAATATAATAATGATGATAACTGCTGTCCTAATATTGCACCAGGACTCACTATTAGTGTTGAGAAAGAAGCTACTCCGCTGAAGAGCAGCTCACCTCTTCCACCCCATTTTCTCCCTGGGTCTGGAAGCCAGACAGAAAGGTTAAGGAGAGGTAGCAGTTAGAGGATGGCACGAATTGTCTGTTTTCTTTTCAAACACTTGATTAGGAAATATGAAATTAGGCTGCTTGGTGTAGATGCTGACACAATGTCGTTCCAGGAGAACATACTCAACGTACTTAGACCATCCTTTGGTGCCAGCTGAGCGGATTAATTCTTGCACTGTGTCATCTTAAAGTGCTCTGGTTTCATCCAGTCTTGGGAGGAGGCAAATTCTGCAGCTGCCTTTCATTTCTGGGCACCATCTCACCTGGGGCCAGAAAGTCACGATGATTACGAGGACTTCCTTCTCCAGCAGTCCCTCCAGTGCACCGAGCTGAGCAGCTTCTCTAAGGCTGAATCAGAGGAGGAATCTCCTCTCCAGCCTCTGCCCAGGCGGTGCAACGCAGCCCACCCCTGGGGACCCTGTGGAGCACCTGGTACCTTGGTTCTTCCTGGGAAACATCTGGAGACTGTGTCCGTGGCCTGTTCTCAAGGCTACAGAAACACACGGGCTGCTGCAGTGTCGGGGAGGAGAATTTACAGAAAAGCTCTGAACTAATCCCCTCGTATTTCAGCCCGTAGATGGGCATCATTAATGGCCAGAGCTGGTTTGGGCTCAACGCCGGTGCCATGGCTGCAGTGCATTTTGTCTGCGCATGGGCTGAGGGTGAGTCCAACTGGCATTTCCAGTCCCTAAAGGGGACCTACAGGAAAGCTGGGGAGGGACTCTGGATCAGGGAGTGGAGCCACAGGACGAGGGGTGACGGGTTTAAACTGGAAGAGGGGAGATTTAGGTGAAATATTAGGAAGAAATTCCTGCCTGTGAGGGTGGTGAGATGCAGTCTGGGGTTGCCCAGAGCAGCTGTGGCTGCTCCATCCCTGGAGGTTCAAGGCCAGGTTGGACGGGGCTTGGAGCAACCTGGTCTGGCAGAAGGTGTCCCTGCCCAGGGCAGGGGGTGGGGACTAGATGATCTGTAATGTCCCTTCCAACTCTAACCATTCCATGATCCAGTGCTTTGTCCTGGCTCCAGGCTCGCTGCAAACCTGCCTGCAAGTGCTGGGGGCACAAATTCCACCCGCTCCTGCTAAAAACAGCACCTCCCTTCCCAAACGGGGTTTTATCGGAGCAGCCCCCTGGTCCAGGCTTTACCCAGGCTGCAGCATCTGCTCACAGTGGGGCAACTCTTACCCTGAAGAACCACCACGTGTGGCTCAGCGGGGCTGGGGCACACCGGCAGGGAGGCCAGCAGCCGAGGGGAGGTGGCACCCCACGCTGCCTACAGCGGACGGGGCAAAAACGACCAGCGCAGCCGTCCCGTGGGCACTCAGGGACAGGGCACAACCCAGCCTTGGTGCTTTTCATCCTTTCTAATGATGCTGGAAAACATTTTCCACATCTGCCGTTGGACTGAAAGGAGACCCTGCTCCTGTTGAATCTGATTTCCCTTCTGCCGCGTTACGGTTAAAACTACAACCTGCTGCCTCCCGGCCGTGCACGTTTCGGGAAGGGGAGGGGGGGGGTTACAAACGGCGCGGGGGTTTTTTTCTTTTTTCGATACATCCTTCCTTCCGCTCTTCGCAATCAATTAGTGGGCAAAGACTTCCGAAAAGCTCTTTCCTCCCTAACCTTTCGCAGCCTGTTGCGATAATGACTCTGGAGAGCTCGACCTGGGCCTTTGCGTGGGGTTCGTTACCTTCCCGGGGCAGCGGAAGGTGACCTTCATCACTCCCTCCTCTTCCTTTCCTACCCCCGCAGCTCGGATGGTCTCAGGGAGGAGGAGGAGAGGTTGAAGCTGCCTCACTCCCAGCAGATAGAGTTTCTCTCCAGTGTCACTTTTGCAATCGAGAGTCAGAGGGTGGTTCTAGAGATAAAATAGACCCTGGGAGGTGGAAGGGGGTTGCCCTTAAAATTAATGATTATAATTTCGCATGCCTTGAATCAAGACATCAAGAGGTGGAGGGAAAAGGGGCTTTCTGGTTTTAATTTGTAATTTCTTTCTCCCTCTCTCCCGAGGCATGCTGCTTTCCAGAAACCAAGCTCCAAGCTGCTGCAGCTTCCCCCCAAAACACAGTTACAACCGAAGCACTTTACTTTGCCAGCAGTAGCGGGGCTTTTCGGTCCCTCCGTGATGCAAACACAGGGGCAGGACGTACCAGCAGAAGTTTTCCCTGGCACCTGCGGCTGCTTTCCCAGCCCGCCTGCCGGGGGACGGTGTATCGTGGGCTTTTCAAGCAACACCTTGTACAGAAGCATCCCTGCTCCGCAGGCAGCTTTGCGCTGGCTCCCACGCAGCAGGGAAGGACGGGAAGGACCACGGATGCGTCCTGGGACAAACACATCCCACTCAGCACTCACAGGGTCTTCCCCACAGCCCCGACAATACTCCCCCAATCTGGCCAGTGCCTCTCCCAGTGCACCACCATCACAACCTCCCTTGTCCTCCGCTGCTCCCTGGAGCTGCGGTCCCTCCGTGCCAGAGGTGACACTACAGTGGTTTGCTGACTCACATCACTGTCCCCAAAGAGGAAGCTTTCTGGCTAATTTTTCCTCCTGCCACCACGCAAGATAAATGAGGGAGCCGCCTCCACCACAGCACTGCTGCCCACAGAGCAGCTGCACGCGGGGAGACGCAGCAAATGCAGAAAACCAGCTGCTGAAATAGCTGCTAAACCCCACGGCCGGGACCGTGCAACCCACAAAATGCAGCACCTTAAACACATCATCCCGCTACAGTGATGAAGTTCCTTCTTCACATACAAAGTGATCCCCTCGGGGGGGGGGGGGGGGGGGAAGAGCATTTTTTAAAGTTACCGCCTAACTCCGGTGAGGTGGGAGATGTTTTTCTCCCTGACCATCACCCGTACCGGGAGGGTGGGAGCAGCCACCTGAGCTTCAGCTCCTCCGTGGCTCAGCATCACCCCGTTTGCCCCCGCAGCACCCCGTTTGCTGCCCACTGCAAAGGCGCTGCTGGTAATTACCACCAGCTCTCGCCCGCTGCCGGCCCGTAATCGAAACCATCCCGTCCAAACCCAGCTGAGAGCGACTGGAACCACTTTGAGGCGAGAAGCCTATTACCAAGTTATAAACCTCTCCCATCCTCCACGGGAGCCTTTCATAGGGCCAGCTAGGAAAATAATAATTCCGACCCATGTGGTGAGAGGGAGAGAATATGGTGTCTCCAGGTAACAAATATTTGCATCTTTTGCTACTGTTCCAGCCATAAAATGGCTTTATTAAAAAAAAAATCCAAATTTGATTTCATTTGAATTAAAGATGAATGTGCCCCGTTGCTTCCCGCTGGGTGTTGCTTAATATTTTGTAAGCTACAAAGTCGGAGCTGAGTGTGTATGATACAGAGGGCTAAAATAGCCCCGCTTCGTTGGCATCAATGCATTAGCACTGATTTACATTAATTAAAGACTGGGCATATGGTGCGTATGTGCCGGCAGCGAGTCGGCACCAACAGGTCTTGACACGGGCAGATTTTCTCCCCCAGCACCCACCGAATCGCAGAGGTGGCGGTGTCCCTCGGTGCGCGGATCGCATCCCCACCGCTCTTTCGCGGCGGCTCTATGCCACGAGGCCAACAGGAAGAACCAAACTTCTGAGCCACTGCCATGAAACACAGCCTATTTTTCCGCACCGTCTCTAGTTTCAAAAAAATTCCCCAATTTTGGTGCTTTTCCCCTCCTTGACCCCAAGGGGCTGGGGGAAGCTCTCCCCTGCTCTCTGTAAGCGGGAGCCGAGCCCGCGACGCGGCAGAGATGCCACACTCCCACTGGAGGCAGGCTGATCCCACGGGACTGCGCCGCCTGCCCTCCCTGGATTCCCAGAAAACAGTCAAAATTTGCTAAATTCCACATTTTGCTTCCCCATTTGCTCTGCTTGAAGTGGCTCCATCCCACTCCAGCAACACCCTTTGGAGGGATGGGATTCCTTTTCATGTAATCAAGCCGATTAAAAAAATCAAAATTTTTAATCCCAGCTGGTCACTAATAAGCCCATGATGGACCCACGCAGGGTCATGCATCTGCCTGAGACTGAGACAACAGCTACTGCTCGGGAGAACTTTGCAACCTTAGGACAAAAAGTCCATCGCTGGCCATTTAGGATCATTGCTTTTCTGCTGCTTCTCCCATGAAATCTCATGTCCGGCCACTAGAAGCAGAAGAGAAAGTCAAAAGACAAGCAGAGGACACGGTTCCCACTGCTTTGCCCCCTCCCTCGCCCAAAATCTAATAAAGATGATTAAATTACATGTCCTTTCCTCCCATTGAAATCACCGCACACTGCTCGAATATTAGAGCTCAGGAAATAAGGCACGACAACTTCCCTCGTGAAACTTAAGAAGGCAGAGCAGGGGTCTGCAGAGACAGGCCTGCAAGACTGGGCTGCTCTAATTAAGAAATCACCCTGCTGAGCAGAACCTAATCTAAATAAAATAGAAAAAGGAACTTAAGTTCAAAACGCTGCCTCGCGCTCGCCCCCCTTCCCGCCAGCCCACCTCCCCCCATACGGAACCCATCCAAGTCACAGCGAGTTTTTCTCTTCTGCTCTTTTTTGGAGGGTGAGGTAGGCTCACACAGAGCCCTGTGTGTGCTTGGGGTGGCCACCTTCCAAAGGAAAAATATGCCAGCCATGGATGGCAAAAGGCTGCTATTTTTTTTTTTTATTGGTAACTTTTTTTTTTTTTTTAAATGATACTTGGCCTGCTGTTTGCTAAGGAGGGGGGCTAAAAAAAAAAACCCTCTGATGATTACATTGTTGGAATGGCTGGTCAAAACTGGTTTGGGATAGAAAACTGGAGGTTAGGTTACACTTCTCTCTCCCCTGAAAAAGTTTCTGCCTTTCGTGGAAAAATGTTGAAAAAATGAATACTAAAACTAAAACAACATGATTTTATTATAGAATTTAAAAACAAAATATTTAAGCCAAAAATCTCAGCTGATTTGATCACTCACCATCTCTTCTCAGAGAATTTCCTTACGTTCCCGTTCCCCCTGACAGATCGGATTCCCCAGGTGAAATAAATCGCCTGTGAACCATCATCCCCAGCACAGGGATCACCATCCCACCAGCCCCTCAGCCTGGACCACAGACTCAGCCATCACCTACTGCTTGTCCAGGTCTCCTCCAGCCCCATTCTCCTCTTGTCCCCATTATTCCCCACACGTCCATGGTTTCTCTCCTCTCTCCAGTCGGGAGTAGGCGTCCCACCGTGCGCTACGGCCGCTCAGTCCATCAGTTCCTCACTTTCCTGAATTTCAGGAGCACAAAGTTACCACGTGAATCGCTATTTTAAAGCTCAGGCACAGAGAGATTTATAGTGATAAACAGAGGAGCACAGACATTCCCGTGTATGTTTTAAAAAAGCACTTACCTGCTTAAAAGTGAAAGTGCTGCTACTTGAAGGTTTCCTGGCCAGACCTGAAAAGTAAATCAAACAAACACTATTTGCATTTATTCATAATTCCCAGCAGATTGTTGTTCTAGGAGCTTTTGACTTCAGTGGAGTTAACCAGATTCATGCCAGCAGAGGACCATGCTGGCTGAAGGTGTCTCCTAAAGACAGGGACAGTCTCCTAAACCAGGGACGGGACAAGACCAGAACACCAAAACCAAACACCCCCAGTCTGTATGGTGCAGGTGGGCACCAGCTGAACAGTCATGTGGATGGAGAAACCCCAACTAGAGGACATCTCCTTTTCTTCTCCAGGTGACATGACGCAATGCTGCCTGGCACCACAGATTCAAGCACGCACAAGGGCTGCCACTGCCAGCACGTCACTGAATCTCTGAAAGAACCAGAGCTGTGGTTCTGGGGGGCTGCAGAGCCCCGTGCAGCCCACCCAAGGGGGTTCACCACCTGAAAGACCACATCTGCAGTACCAGGTCCTGTCTTGGGCACCCCCCGGTACAAGACAGACATGGACATACGGGCTTGATTCCAGCAGAAGACACCAAGATGGTGAAGAGCTGGGGACAGGCCAAGAGAACTGGGTTTGACCAGCCTTAGAAAGGAAGCGGGTGAAGCTGCTGCCTTCAACTGCCTAATTTGAGGGTACAGAGGAGATAGAGCCAGGCTGCTCTCGCACAAGACGAGAGACAGCGGTCACGACAGGGACACAGAGCATTAGGACAAATTGTTTTCAACCATCAGGGTGGTCAGACGCTGGAAGAGGGATCCAGAGAGGTTGTGGGATCTCCATCCTTGGAGACACCCAGCCCTTCACAGGATGTGCACTGAGCAAACCAAGGTGGTTGGCTCTGCTTTGAGCGGGGTTGGACTGGAGAGCTGCAGAGGTCCTTTCCAGCTGAAGTTACTCGCAGTTCTGCATCTCCCTGCACACACACACCCCCCTCCACAGTGCTCCCAAGTGTTCTTCTTGCTCCCAAGCCTCTGAAGGGGCGCAGCGTGCTCCCAGACCCCCCCAGACATATCAGTCTCACCATTTCTTTTCAAACAGTAAAACCATTTCTCCACAACTTGGCTAAAGCATTAACACTCCCATTTCAGTTCCTTTTATGACAGCCTCGGGCTACTGCCAGCCAGGTTCCCCTCGCCACCCAGCCCACTCCACAGCAACTCCCTCAGCGCTCTCACAGCGCTGCCTGTTCTCCAATGGAAAAAAAAAAAAAAAGAAAATAAATACACTACGGGAGAAGAATGTTGGAGTTATCAGCCAACAGAAAATAGTAATGAGCCAGCATGAGCCCTCAGGTCCCCACTGCGCCCACCACATGCACCAGTTGTGGGTCCAACCTGCTTCAGGCAGCCATCGAGGTTGATCAGAAGGACAGCGGGGCTCTCGGCTGGGTGTCTACGGTGTTTGTGCCCGTTCTTCGTCCCTCTGGCTATGGAGGGGATAAACAGCGACTGGAGTGGAGCCTGGTGGTCTCTCTCCCATTTTCTACTGGGCTTTGTACAAGTCCCACAGCTGCTCCGCTGACTCGGTTTCTTCCCTGTAAAACAGGAAAAAGGTTCTTTTAACTTCACTGAGCGTCTCGCAAACCATCAGGTGAGGGATGCCCACTGTTGTACACAGGGACAAATAAACTCCTGCCAACGCCTGCTCCCTGGTGGGGAGCTGTTATCAACCCCGGAGCACAACGGGAAGCTGCGTTACCCAGCGATACTAGTCCGAGACCCCAGTACCATTTCTCCCAGGTGCGACACGCAACGCGTTGAACTCGGGAAGTACCAAAGAGGCAACATATTCCTGCCCTGAAGAGCTTATGCCTGAGTAGATTTTAAGTCTGGGAGTGTGATGACAGACGATTTCTCAGCTTAGTGCTGCACGTGATATTTTCTCAGAGAGGGTGTCAGAGGCGTCCTTTGCATCTGCTTCTTTCTCTTTTTTTTAATAAAACCAACAGGAGGCATTCCCTAACATCTACCAACGACAAACTCAAGGGAAATTGGTTCTTTCCTCCACCTCTGACTCATTCACTACTGATTTCTCTTCACTTCAGTGCTCAGAACAGACCCTTGCTATCTAGCACGGGGCAGAGGCAGTGTCACTGCCTGGGACACCTCAGTAACTGTGATTTCACTGCAGCCACTGAAGTGAGTGCATCAGCGCTTACTGCACAGGCTCTGCCCTCCTTCCCTAGCTCACCGTTACCTGGAGTAATCATCATTACTGTGGAATAGATGGGAAACCGAGGCAGAGACACATGGTAAGTGATTTGCCACAGGCAAAAAGCACAAGCAGAAATGGAAAATGTTTCTTTTGAACCTGAGCCTGTGCTTAACCCCCAGGTCAGGCCTTCAGAGGTGCCCACAGTCATCCCGCCATCCTGCTGATGGGGACACACAGTCCGAAACGCCACAACCTCACTCCGCTTTGCAGAAAGTGGCAACACACGGCGCAGCACCGAGAGGGAGGGACCATCACTGGGTCAACACCAAGGAATGCATCTCAGAAGGAAAGACAGAAATATTTAGAATGCACAAGAACGTATTTTAAAATTCCCGATGTTCATTGCAACTTGAGTTCTTCTTAGCCAAAAACTTACGCAAAATTACCCAAACATACCCAAAAATACAATCATACCAAAAATTACAATCGCCATACACTGTGTGCTGGATATTACATAAAAGCTGTGCACTGGCACAGTGCATAACACACTCTGCTGTGGAACTGTGTATGGACAGCACAGATCTCTATTTTACTTTACTAATACCATTAATATTTTACTCATACCTTTTGTGAATGCCTGCAAAACTTGCAGAAATCAGTCAAACCCTTGAATAAAACAGAGCATGCCAGAGAGGAAAGCTCAGTGAAGACAGGAAGGTGCCGGGTGACATTCAGCCGTGGCTGTCCCTCCCCCTGGACCACTGCAGCTCCGTTCCTCAGCCCCGCTCCAGGGGCACCGTCAGAGAGAGGTTCCTTCCACTGCGCTGCTAAGGCCCTATCCAGCTATACAATATCCTGACTTTTGAACAAGTCAAACTCACAGCAGCAAAAAACTTGATTTACTTCCCATTTTAGGTTTTTCCAGGAGGAAAGAAGGTGTTAAAAGTCTTTCACGGGCTGAACATAGTACAGCCCCGCCAGGAAGAGAGGGAGGGCACGTATGCTGTGCATGTAGACATACACACACACAGAGCCATATCCATACCTACGCATCCGGGGGTTTGTGGGAAGCCATTCCAAAGTCATCCTCTTCGGCTGTGGTGGGGATCCCAGGGCTCCTCTGCAGACCACGGCCATCCAACCTCCACAGAAGACCATGGTGCCATCACCTGGGCCACGTCCCTGCGGTGCTACGGAAACCCTCGTGCTCACGGGTGAACTGGCAGCCCAGGGCACGTCGCAGCGAGCCAGGCAGGCGCGTGGCCGACACGCGCACGCTCTCCGCCGAGCAAGCACCACCACGCTTGGGGACCACGTGGCCCAGCTCGAAGGACAAGTTGCCCCAAAGCTTCCATTCCGGACCAGCTTCCCCACGCCTCTGTCCTCCAGTCTGCTTTCTGCAACGTCAGGTCTTCCCAGGGAGCCGGGACCACCATGCCGCAGCCCCGGCGTCCCACCGCACCGCAGCGGGGACCGGGGACGAGCTGGCTGCCACCGCCGGCAAGGGCGGGCGGCTGGAGCCTACTCCGAGCTCATCTTTTATACTGCTTTGTTCAGAAGCTGCCGGCCCGTTTTGGGAGGCAGCGGCAGCGAGCAGGCACACGCAGGGAATGGAGAGGATGATGGGTTTTAGCGAGAGGCCAAGGACACCTTTTCTTAAGCTTCATTCACAGCGGCAGGCATGGCACAACAGCCCCGCAATTGTTCTCTCAAATGTCACCTTCCCGTGGAGGCCACTGTGCTGACAAAAACCTCCCCTTACGGCACGCGTGGGAGGGACAACTCTTTATTATTTTGATAAACTTTTTTTTTTTTTTTTTTTTTTAACCACACTATCCTGCAAATATCTCCAGAGAAATTCCACCACACACAGATGAGGATTTCCCCCCCCCTGCCCCAAGCTCTTCCTCTCCCCCCTGCATTTTCCCTTTCTCTCCTTCTCCCTCTCTCTTCCCTTCTTCTCGCCGCTGGAACAATTTGGCTCTGTTCACCCACATTCCTGCGCGCCCGCTCCTCTCCTTGGGCTGCCCGCACAAGGCTCGCTCCGGGCACGGGGGACGCACAAGGTCTGCATTCAGGCAGGGGAGGGCAGGAAAGTGAATCTAATGTACTCGGGGATGGTTGTGCCATCAACTTAATACCTCCGCAGGGAAAACAAAGGCGCTTTAGAGAAGCCACTTCGATGCCGTGACCCTTCCCCCAGCCCGGAGGAACCTGAGAGATAACAAGGGCTGAAAGAAAAGGCACAAACATAATTAAAACTAGCCAAGCGATTTCTGGAGGTATTATAGATGATGATAGCCCAGAGGATAATAGTATTCCTGGTATTATTAACATCCACTGGCACGAAGGCACAAGCGGTTTGTTTGGGTTTTTTGCGCTCTTCAGCGTAATTATTTTGGAGGAGGAAAAAGTTCCTTTTTGCAAGGGAAACTCGGGTGCAGCCGGAGCTGGGAGCGGTGCCGAGCTCCGGCTCCACGGTGTTTTCCGCACGCCGTTGTGGCGATGGGACGGGCACCCCCAGGAGCACGGCTGCCCCGTCACCTTCCTCCGGACCGCTCCGACCCGCGGGCACCGTGTGCCTGGGAGGCACCAAGGTTCCCCCGTCCCAGCTCGGCAGTTCAGACCCACCCGGCACAGCTCGCTCTCCGTCCAAAGCATGGTTAATTCCTCTGCTGCGCCTCGATTCTTCTCGCCTGCGGTGCCGTCCCTGCTGACACAACCCTGTCTGGGGCAGAGGAAGGTTGAACAGAGCTAAAGAGGTACCAGGGATCAATGTCCCGGATAATCCTTTTGTTCATGTGAAACAATTTCGGGCTCTTGGCTAATGAAGTCCAGAATCGGGCTATTCATCCCTTTGCACGTAACAACCCTCTCTTAATCAGGCCAGTTGATTCCCAAACTGGGCTTGCAGCACGAGCGAGCATCCCCTGCATCCCTGCCAGCACATGCCATAGGATGGGATGTCCCCAAGCACCATGTCACAGTGGCTGGGCAGATGCCAGCGCTCTCTCCCCTTCCTTTGGCTTCCGCTGCTTTGCCAGCCCCGCTCCCACCAGTATCCCAGGCACGTTCTGTGGGGTTTAACTATTCACCTGAAGAAATACCATCAATTCCTTGGGGAAAGTGCCTGTCCAGCACTTCTGGCCCATCGTACACGCTCACGCAAGTCAGGACCACGTGCCGTGACCAAACAGACCTCAGCTCTCGCAAGCTGGGAGTTGGACTCAATGATCCTTACGGGTCCCTTCCAGCCTGAGATATTCCGTGATTCTAATTTGGGGGGGCTTTTTCTCCATCAGTGCTGCCGACACTCCACACTGCTTTGAGTCTGGATTTGCTGGTCCCGCAGCGCTGAGCAGCAGGTTGGGGATCCAGGTGGGAAAAGCACCAGCGAGTGGAAAGGGCTCCGGGAGCCAAAGGAGCTGTTTCGGCAGGGTGGCTCGCCACCAAACAGCCACAAGCGGTCAAGGCAAGAAAATGGTGTCAGGAGCATCACGGAAGTGGAATTTTCCTGAGAAAACACAAGAGATATTTGCAAAGAGTTTTTCACCCCGGTCTGTTGCTAGATAGAGCCAAATTCCATCCTATTCCTGTTGCATAATATAATTAATAGTAATACAAGCTCTGCCATTATGCAAGAAAACTGGGGGCACTTTCTGTTCCAGTTTCATCTCGCCTTAATCACTGTTTTCTTGCATCGGAGTTAATAGTGTTTCCTTGCACCGGAGTTAATACTGTTTCCTTGCTCTGCACTCAGTTCAACCTCATTAAGCAAAAGCATAAAGTCTGTGTTATTTATTTATTCCACATGATAAAACCAGGATATTACTCACTGTGATAACATGGGTTAATTTTCAGTGAAACCTCTCTTGGCAAACTTTTAATACAATGAATAACACCCCTATCAGATCCGAGATAAAAGGTTGTCATATTGTAACCTCATTTTAGTCTTTGGCCCAATAACGCTGCACTTCAAGGTGCTGTAATGACGTTCCACTGATTTTTTTCTTAATTGTTACTCACAAAAACCAAAGCATAAAATTAAATCAGTTCAGTGTTATTTACCACGAGCTCTGTCCAAAGCCAGAGCCCGCATCAGGCAGGGAATGGCTGTGTCAAACTCCACTTCCAATGCACCTCTCTGTTGCACCTTGAGTTTGAAACCAGGCAAACAGCAGTTGGGATAAGTGGGATAAATATTGTCACCCATTCCCTTCTAAATACTGTCACCCACCCCCTTCTCCCGGCTGCGCGGGAGGGTGCAAGCAGAGCTGGGGGCAGCCCTTGGCCATCTGAGCCCCCAAAAGCTGCACCCAGAGCAGGTACCTACGTCCCTCTACGGATGGGAGAAACGCGGGGGAACAAACCTGACAGCTGTTAACTTGAGCAATTTCTCTTAAAAGCAAAAGACGACAAAGCCCTTAGAATTTTGGGGGGAAGAAATACAAGATGGTCAAATCAGAGTTACCATTTTGACCCACTCCAGCTGAAGTCTCGAGCCCAAAACTGAGGTTTTCCTCCCACACGAGGCTGCTTTAGTCCCAGCAGAGCCCAACACGGTTTCTGGGGCAAACACGAGCAATACGGGCAACGCAGGTAACAGCTTCTGAAAGGCCAGATCGGCCTCGTTGACCTCAGATCACTTCTGCCGGCTTTATATTACACCAGCATAAGCGAGTAGAGAAACGGACGCATGGCTTGAGGGCAATGGGGTTATTTTAAAATTAGAAGAGGCTTTGAATAAGCTATTCCATTAATTTCTTTTGCAAGTTTACCTTCTTCTTTTTGAATATCTAGGACAGCAACGCAGTAAAAACCTACGCAAGAGATGGCATGAAGCATGCTATTAAACCAGGGAAGCCTTCGCGAGGTGTCAGAGCCATGATAAGTCCTGTTTAAACTTTACCCAGGGCTAAACACCAAGTGTCAACATAAGCCGCTGCCCAAACTCTCTGATCAGGCCAGGCAAACATCCAATCAGAAGTATAAATCAAAGCCAAGACACATCCAAGTGAGACTGGAGTGTTTAACTCTACAATTCCCATCTGACCAGGACTTTCCCAGCAGGTTACCCACAGCCAGGTCTCTCCCCAGACATTTATTTATATAAGAAACCCGTCTGTATGCATTATTTTTGTATTTATTTTCCCCTGGTAGGCACAGACACAAAGCCAACGCTCCGCCGGGTACACGGTGTACCAGCCCTGCAGCATCCGCGGGCGCTGCCGGGAGATGTTGTATTTGCTTTTCCCTCCCGCCCCATCTCCCCACCACCCACCCCGGGAATCGGCTCCTGTCAAACGGCCCAAAATTGCAAATAACAGCAGGGAATAAAACATGCTCCTGATCTCAGCAAGTGGGAAAGGAGAGGGAGGGTCGCACGTTAGCTTGGGGGCCAGCGGGCTCCCTCCACGTCAACTCCTACCCCTAAAATCTGACAATTTATTATATGGTGG
>VZSF01000531.1:0-136400 GCA_013398295.1 Chionis minor
TCTCCGGCAGGCCCTGTCCACACTCTGTGGTCCATCTGGGAGTGTTGTGGGGCAGAATGGGCTAAACTGCTGTCCCAGGCAGATGTGGTCAGGGGCTGGTCTCCAGAACGCAGGTTTTCCCTTCGAGGCTCGGGTTCCTGCCTTCCCAGGAAGGTGCGTGTGATGGGGACTCGCTTCATGCCTATCAGAGTTGGGGCGAATTGGAGCGAGCGAGATCTCTGTGTGTGGTGACGGTGGGACAGGGCTGCAGCGTGCAGCGAGGCTGAGATGCCTCGATGGTCTCCAAGGCCCCACACAGCTGGGAGGATGGGGGTCTGTGGCTCTGCCACCCTCGCTCAGGGCATGCAGTCAGCTCGGGGGGGTTTTTCCCCGGTTGCTCTCCTCTGCCCTGATTGTCCCATCCCACTAAGGGGACTCTGGGCTGCTCTTCTGTCGGATGCACTTAACAGAGAAACCATATTAGGAGGAGATGTTGTTCCATGTCCGCAGCTAATCTGACTCCAGCACCAGGCTCTGGACGGCAGATGGGATGGCAATCATCTTCCTGTGTGACATGCGTGTGTGGGATCAGTTGGCCTCTATCTCGGCAGCCTGATCTGAGTCTCTGCGAGGCATCCTGGCGTCTGCCTTGGGGCTGGGAGTGCTCCCACGGGTCAGCCAAGGCAGTGGATGTTCAGATTTAACATCTGGTGCTTGACATGTGAATGGGGACAATTCCTCCACATTAAAGGATCCATCCCTTTGTGGCTAGCACTGAGCGCAGACAGGCACTGCTGGTCCCTCTGGGGGAATGGAGCTGGGGCTTCTTCGTAGCTGCTCAGGATCAAGGGAGATCCCGAAGGAGGGAGAATGACTGCCTCCTGCATGGATCCTCCTGCGCAATCCCTCATTGCACTGGGGTGCAGACTGTTCTCCAGGAGGAGGTCTGATGCTTACACAACCTGTGGAGCATCCAAATCCCGCCTCCTGTCCAGTCCCCAGGTAGGATGACACTACGCCGCTGGTTGAGCATCCTGTGCCCCCACCAGGTAGGCAAAATTTGTCCCCCGTCTGTCCTGCAAGGCACATTCCAGAGCTGTTAAATAGAGATGACAGCGATTCTGTGTCACAGCCAGATCCCACCATGCTCTGAAAAGGTGGGAGGGGAACCTCAACTACCAGGTATGACCCAGGCAACCATGATGATAGATGATAAAGGGGAGTTACAGTCTCCTTAATTCCTTCTCTTCCTGCCCTCCAGGAAATCCACATCTGCATCCTAAGTAACTTTGCAATTCAAAAACTGGCCACTCTGCCTGCGCCTTCATTCATGCACCCACCCTGCTGTGTGGTTGACCTAGTGGGATGTGATGAGTTGGCCATCTCAGGTAGATTCATCTTCCTTCCTGCTCCAGGGTCACTGGTGTTAAATGACTAAGTACATCGTTAAACTTTCTCGAGCATTTGCGATGGGTTAGGCTGAGGCTGGATTTGTCCCAGACTGGCAATGCTCGTTGCAGATTCTGCTTTCTTTGCAAACAGCTTAGGTCGCCCTAGGGTTATGGTCGGGGAAACCCTGGCTGGGTGAGCATGTCGCTGGAGCTGGTGATCTTTCTGTACCTGAAACCAGGTGACCTTGTGTGTCCATCAGACTAATTGAAATCATTCGGCTTAGTCATTAGTTCCCATATGTAGGGACTTGGATATTCATTGGAAAATGAGTGTGCTGGTGTATCCTGGCTGCTGTTTGTTGTACCAACACACTCACCTTGCATGTGTGGGCTCGTTAGTCTGGTTAGAGACTGGTCTGAACCCTGTTTAGTCCCCGATTTTAATAAATTAAAGGAGATCCTTACTGCACAGCAGCTGGGTGTCTGGCTGAGGCTGGAAGACAGGACGGCAGCGCAATGCAGCGTGTACAGCTGAGCTCAGGTACGCTCAGGAACGGCTCCCTCGGGCACAGCCCTCTGCGTGGCTTCAGTCTGAATTAAAATGTGGAAAACGACATTAACACCCCAATATGGACGCTTTTTCTAATGCAGAAGTCAAGGTGCTCAGTGTCACCGCATCAAACTGGGGCTTGGCCAATTAGCATGTCTGTGCGTGAAAGTTCCTGCCAGAAGGGAGGTAGGGCAGCAGCTACACTTCTGGCTTGTTTGCATGCAAAAAAAGTGTCTAATGTACTCATTTTTGAGCGTATCTAATGCCAAAGGGTCTTGGTACAAATGCAAACAAGAATTTAAATACATTGATTTACAATGTGTTTCAGCTTTGCAAGTCTGCTTTGCCAAATTCGTTTATCCCTTGGTGTCCCAAAAGATCTGGGACCTGCTGAGGAGAAGTTTTCCTCACCTCTTTTCTACTGCTGCATCAGGAGTTGTTCTTTGGGGTACAGGGAACAGCAGGAGGCAGAGATAAGGGTGCTGGAAACCGTTGCTAATGAGCATGTATTTTATACAAGTACAGCAAATCGTGATTAGCTGTGAGTGGTTTTATATCTGACATCGGTGATTAACACGGATGCTCATGGATTTGTCTCAGTTGAATGTGTCCCTGGCCGGGTGCTGTTGTCTGCGGTGGGAGAAACGGGCCCTGCCTGCGGTGGCCCGTGCGAAGTCATAAGCTTGTCTTAGACTCAGTTTTGGGTAGGTTTTAGCAGTGCTAAAGCTATTTTGGCAGCCCTTATAGCTGGGTGCTGCTAATTCAAATAAGCTGGTGACTTTGCTGGCAGCCTTTTGCACGACATAGTGCAGCCAATGTGTCATTTGCACAGCTGCCTCATTAAAACTCCTAATTCAAGCCATCCTGATGAATCCTCCATGACCTTCTGAAGAGAGTTGACTCTCACCCCTCCTCCCCCCAAGTCTGCGCCGCCCTGTTTACGTTTTTATTAGCAAGGTCTGGGATGTGCTACTTGAGCTTCTTTATCCTTTGACCTCCCCACCTCCTTTTCAATTCCCAGAAGAGCTGCAGGGAGTTTGATTACTCGGGAGAAGGCAGGCCGGCTGTGGTAGGCAGAAGAGGTCATTGCTTCCCTCCGAATGCTCAGAAGAGCGTACCTCTTACAAATGCCGTTTGGGACAACCTCTTTGGCATGGGAAGGGATTTGGCCTGGGTATTATTTCACATTTTCCTCCGCGCCACTTATAAGCTGATCATCTTTTTGACAATAGCTTGAGAGTGACTGGGGTAGGGGGACACAGAAAAACACTTCTGAATTCTCTTTATTGCAAAGCACTCAAGATTAACAAACAAAATCGCAGCAAAGCTCTCCTGGAAAGCCTCCAAATCATCATCAGAAGAGCCATGGGAGAGTACAGCCAAACTGAGACAAGCACCTTCCATTGGCCAAAAGCTGATGCCAGACTAGAGACAAAGGTTTCCTTGACGTTATTTGCTATTACCTATATCCTGTGCAGCACCTCCACATGCCTGGTTCCTCATAGCTGGGAATTAGAGGATTTAGGGAAGTCGCAGCTCTGATGAGAAGGACCTGGGAGTCCTGGTGGACACAAAGTTGACGATGAGCCAGCAATGTGCCCTTGTGGCCAAGAAGGCCAATGGTTTCCTGGGGTACACTAAAAAGAGCATGGCCACCAGGTTGAGGGAAGTTATCCTCCCCCTCTACTCTGCCCTGGTGAGGCCACATCTGGAGTGCTGTGTCCAATTCTGAACTCCCCAGTTCAAGAAAGACAAGGAACTACTGGGAAGAGTCCAGCAGAGAGCTATGAAGATGATCCAGGGACTGGAGCATCTCTTATGAAGAAAGCCTGAGACACCTGGGTGTGTTCAGCCTGGAGAAGACTGCAAGGGGATCTCATCAATGCTAGGCAATACCTAAAGGGCAGGTGTCAGGAGGATGGGGCCAGACTCTTTTCAGTGTTGACCAGTGATAGGACAAGGGGCAATGGGCACAAACTGGATCCTGGGAAATCCATCTGAACATGAGGAAAAACTTCTTTCCTTTGAGGCTGGCAGAGCACTGGAAGAGGCTGCCCAGAGAGGTGGTGGAGTCTCTGACTCTGGAGACATTCCAAACCCGCCTGGATGCCATCCTGTGCAACCTGCTCTGGGTGCCCCTGCTCTGACAGGGGAGTTGGACCAGGTGATCTCCAGAGGTCCCTGCCAACCTCTACCATTTTGTCATTCTGTGAAGTGTTTTGGGGCCAGAAGACTTGCAGGGAAAAAACCACCATAATTTCCAGCTAAGCTCCTGTCGCTGATCCCAGGTGTTTTCTCAGCATGGAGGGCAGCACACGTCCTCAGCTCTTGCTGCCTCTTCCTGGCAGCAAAGACTTCTGCTGGAGCTTTCAAAACCCTCTTATAAGATACACAAGTTGAAGTGTGAAAGGTTGTCTGGCAGCATGTAAAGAACAGCAAATGTCATTGCATAGAGTTTACGCCACTGTGGACTCTGTGGTGGCATTTGCCATCCTGCACACATGGGGTTAGAGCTGGAAGGACCTGGGGATGGTGACAGTCACTGACAGCTGGGGCTGGTAAGGGTCACCTCTCTGAAGCAGCAGATGCTAATTCAAATTCTCCTTTAAAGAGCTGCTTTTTTTTTATAATAAATTACACTCCCACATAATACATTTTCTTGCTTGCTCTGATGAGCAAGTTCTGTTCTCACATGGCGATAGCTCAGCGCTGACTTCTAGTGCCTGTTTTCAGTTGCTGGGAAGGCAGCAAAGGAGACAGTAAAATCCCTTTTTTCCCCCCTTGTGGCAGTGTCACCAAACTCTGAGCCAGAGTCCTGGTGATGCTGTTCAGCCCCACCTAGGGACGCTGCCCTCTTTCCACTCTGCACCGTGTTCCCTTCAGCCTTCCAGGGCCTCTCTTGACCAGGAGCATCCAGCCCCTCCAAAAAATGTGTGATGGCAGAGCAGAAGTTTGGGGGTCACCAAGCAGGTGCAGAGGCACCGCTCCCCTCTGTACGCCATCCATGGCTGTGCCATGGGCTGTACAGCGCGGATGCTCCAGGGTACAGGCAGCCTCAGCCGAAATGGCTGCCTGGCACAAGGAGTTTGGCCCAGTGGCTCGGTCTGCGGCATGTGGGGCCACCACGGTGGATGGACACGTGCCCTGTCCTCTGGTGATGGTGGTGGCGGCGGCGGAGGGACGGGGTACCGCTCTGTAGTTAGGGGGGGCTGCAGGACAGGCTGGGTCGCCCACCAACTGGCTGATTCGAGTGAGATAAACCCTTGTTTCTTCTCAAAATCCATCAGTGGAGCATCTGTCCTCAAGTACGATGAGCTTTGTGCACTTACCTCCATGCCCTGGTGTGCTGCTGTGAGGTCCCTGCCGAGGCGGGTGGGAATGACTGTGGGCAGGGTACTTGAAAGAGAAAGACTTTGAGCTAAAAGCACTGCCAGAAATGACAGGTGGTAGTTGAAAGACTCTAAAGCGCGTGCCAGTTTTTAAATAAAGCGTTTTGCCCTCTGCGGGTTGCTTCCTGTGATGAGGAGCAGGTACCAGATGCGTCACCTGTGCCGGTGAGACCTCTCTGCAGGGACCTCTGCGTCACCAGGAGAACGTCTGGGCAGCAGCGATGGATGCTGCAGAGCACAGGGGCGATGGCTGTGTGGCGTTTGTTCCTCTATCAGCTTTTTGATGTAGGAACTGGCTGGAGGATGTCGGGTCAAGCGGACAGTGGACATGGCACTTCACCCTGAGCGGGGACCTGTTCCCCTCAGGCAGCGGTTGCTTCCCTTCTTTCATTCCACTTCTCCCAGGGCACAGCGCTCCTCTGCCCACTGTCCCTTCCCGCTATTGCTTGCTCCTGCATTTTAGAAACCCTTCCTGAGGAGGATGCAGCCGTTGGCATTTTATGTCAGAGGGAAATTCTCCTGGAAATGGCTCTACTGTAGAAAAAGGGACTTAATTCCCCGGTTGAAAGCAGGCAGAAGGCTGAGCAGGCACCTGGTTTCACAGTTGGAGACACATTTTATTGTTTCAAAATACTTTTCTCTGGCTTGATTTGGTCCAAAGTAACACTTTGCTTAATAGAGGCTTTCTGGTAGCCGAGTGCTGCGCCACTCAATGGGAAGGGGCTGCAGGCAAGAAAATGGTGGGGGCTGAGGGTGGGGGTGGGATGGCAGAGAGCTGCCCCCCAACATGGCTCCTGGGAGGGGGTGGTCTGCGAGGGGGCGCGCAGGGAAGCCCACACTGGGAAGGTGAACAGCCCATTTGCAGCCCCAGCAATGCCCTTCTGCCCCTGTCAGGCTGACCAGGCTGGTGTAACTCAATTTATTGTCTGTTTGCATCGTTTTGGTGGCTGAGGTTGCGTGCACACAGGCTTGTCCTGCCCCCCTGCCTCCCTCCCTGCGCTTGGCCACGCTGAGCCACTCTGACAGTCCCCGCCAGCGTTGTTAGATCATTTTCCTCTTATTCCCGGAGTACTCGGTACTGTTCAAAACTACTCTCACCTCACCTAAACTCTGCATGTGGAAACGGCATCTTTCCCTGACCGGCCTTGCTGCAAATATTTTATTTAATCTCTGCTTCTTGCCCAGCTCTGCCATATCACAGGAAAGTTTATGGCAGCAGCCACAGAAAAAAAATCACCAGGAAGCGGCAGCATAAAAGGCCCTAGTGGCTTCAGAACATTTTTATTGTACTGTTGCTGCACGTTTGGAGGTCTTGTAAAATCTTTGTTTGAAGCAGACAGTTCCCAGTGGGCTGGGGAGCCGCCTTTGAAGTGTGGTGTTGGCCTTTTGATGCTGCGTGCAGCTGAAGAGTGGGGATTTTTCGGGTTTGGAAGTGGTGTCAAGAGCCACAGCTGTTCTACTGGAGAGTCAAAGGGAGCAGCATCCCTTGTGCATCCCTTGCTTTCCCGACTGCAAATGCCAAAATATACAAACACCTGCATCAGTGAAAAAAACCTCCAAACATAAACACCCCCACTCAATGCAGGAATCAGTAGCAGGTTGAAGGGCTCTTCTGTGTCTCCAGGCACATGGCACGTCACCTCTCGATTCCCATCAGGGTGATGCGGGATGTGGATTTTGGCTGTGTGACTGAGCTGTCGTCGCTGGGGGTGGCTCTTACGCGCTGCCTCCTGTTTCATCCTCCCGTTTTGGATCCTGCCTCCCTCTGCAGCATCCCGGGGTTGTACGAATGAAGGCATTTGCAGGGAAGCGAAGTCCTTCATTTCACATGCTTATGTATCATAGCTGTGCTTAAAGCCATTCCTATTTCACTGTGAAGGCTGCTCCCTGTGTGGACGGGGAGAGAAGATTGCCTCCGACTTGTACGCTCGGAGCTGCAGATGGGTTTCCCACGCACCTTCTGGGCTCTGTGCGCCACAGGCTGGTCCACGGCGCGCGCCTGGGTACCACGTACCTTTCCCATCCCCGCTAACCAAACCCCCCCAAATTCTTGGTAACCCACAACCTCGCTCTTCCCGGTTGCCAGCACTGTTTGCGTGTCCTCAGCAGACTATTTTGATTAAAAAGATCCTGTCGGCTAGAACATTGAAAGTTGGGAATGCAGACAGGCTCATGGGGCTGGCAGGATGCTTTTTAAGCAGTTACCACTTTGCAAGTTATCTGTGTCCAGCACAAAAGAGAGATATTGGGCACCTGCTGCACAGTGTGGGTGGTTGTTGCCCGTTGTTGTTGTGAGCCTTTAAACACCTCGAGTGTTAACTGCAAGCAAAACATTCCAAGATCTTGAGTGACTTTAAGCTACTTTTGCCAGCCTGCATTAGTTGTGTGTGACTCACTGCAGTTAGGCACGCCGCAACTTTTAGCAAAGAGGCTCGGGGTGACCTGTGCTGACCCTATCTGAGCCCTGGTCCCCTCAGGACGTTAGGCAAGTGTTGATCCAAGGCTCTGTGTCACTGCAGCAGCTGGCTGTGCCTTCTCCTCGCAGCACAGCGAGAGCTCCTTATTTCTCCCTTGCACAGAGAATGCGCTGGGAGCTGGCAGCACTTCCCAACGGAGGGGCTTCTTTTTTGCCGTTGCTGCCTGTGCCCGGTGGCAGCTTTTGCCAGCACTGCCAAGCGTTTCCCTTTCAAACTCCTTTACTTTTCACTGCCAGCCCCTCTCAGGAGCTGCTCCTTGCAGGTACATGCCTGGACCTCTGCACCGTCACAGCCGTGCCCGGGGCACACAGTGCAGGCACCCACTTGCCTGCTTTAATTGCCTGAAACTAATTACATAGCAAAGGGCCATCATGGTCTATGGAAGTGTAGAGGAGCATTTGCTGCTGGAGCCCTGGGATGCAGACCTAGGCATGAGTCTAAGGTATTTTTGGGGTCAAGAAGCAGACAACTTTAATTTTTCAGTCAGACCTCATCTTCGCTCTCCAGAATCGCTTTGTGTCATCAGCAAACTTTGTCGTTTTCCTCTTCGCTCCTGTTTTTTACAGCTCACTTATGAAGGCACTGGACGGTGCCCCAGAGTTGCCTGGGGTGACTCTGTCCACTCTGAAAATTGACCATTTACTCCCACACTTCGTTTCTTATCTTTTAACCAATTATTTATTTGCATGATAACCTTTGCTCTTGTCTCACGGAAGAGTAGTTGCTGAAGGACCCTGCTGAATTCTTGATAATCCAAGCAAACTGCAGTAATTATATTTCCCTTTTCTACGTCCTTATGGGCTCCTTCAGAGAGCTCCAATCTGTTCCTGAGACGGAGCTTCTCTTTTGAAAACCTGTGCTACTTCTTGCCCAATATGCTTATCCATATACCCATTTGCTCTTTTCTTTGTCCCAGTTTCTCCTAATTCATCATGTTTACTCCTTCACAGTCCCCCAGCTCGTCACTGAAACCTTTTTGGAAAACTGGCATCACATTAACTGAAGAGAGATTTAAGCAAGAAATAAAGTGCCACGGTTAATGCTGAAGCTTTTTCATCACTTTTGGGTGAATACAGTTCTAAATCTGGCATCCTTGAAATAAGTTCATAGGGGAGGGGAGATCACAGTCTGGTGTATTTATTTTGCTTCATTGACGGTCTGGCCTTTAACTCTCTCCATAAAAAGAAATGTGTGTTTTAAGACACATGGTGTGTTACACTGACTTAAGAATACTTGGGCTGGGAACGTTTTAAAAATTCATTTGAAAATATTAAGTCTGGACTGCTGACCCGAGGTCCTTTCAGAAGGGATAAAGGAGCTGTTAAACATACCAGAGAGCATTCTTTAACATCTGCAGCTGTGAATACATCACCCCCAGCCTTACCTGGGGGGCTTTAGAAAGAAAAGGAACAAGGAACAGGAAGAAAACCAGCAATCTTTCTGCTGTACAGAACATATTCTTTCCTTCTAGGACTGGTTGTGCCCAGGCTCTTGCTGTTCCAGGTTGTCAGCTTTGCAGCTCTTTGTTTGCTTTCTGTGACCATAAATCTTGTCATGAATCTGAGTGTTTCTGTGTCTTTACACATCCTTCTTAGAAGCATTTTCTGTAAATTTTGCACGCACAAGTCTGGAAAATAAATCCCTGCAGTGGCTGTTCATGCAAATTCCTTATGTTTAAGCTCAGTGAGCAGCTAATGACTGTCACCTGTAATGAGGGGTCACTGAGGGTATCTGTTTCACCTGTGTTTAGGGGCTCAAAACAGGGAGGAATGAACAAGCCCAGGTCTGGGGGTGGCTGTGGCTTGAGGAGCTGCTGAAGCCTTGGAGGTCCAGGAGGGCTGAGAGGCAGCAGGAGCTGTAAGAGAAGAGATTGAACGTGCAAAAGCAGTAAGTTTTGTTATTCCTAATGAAAGGTCTTGCTGTGTTTCATGTTTGTACCCAGTGGCAGTTGGGCAAGGGGGTTGCAGAAGTAACAGAAGAGCCATTTATCCTTATAACAAATTAAAACTTGCAGGGTACAAGCAGTAATGTTGTAAAATCTGTTCTTCTGCTTCATCTCTGCTGCAGAGATGGATGTACGTCCACAGCAGCTGCAATGTAAGGAATGTATGAGGGACCTGTATCTTCCCTTACAACCTTCCTCGTGTTCCAGAGAGGTTCAAGTCCCAAATCTGTTTTCACTATTATCCTACTGCACTTTGTTTAAGTTTGGAACTGTAACGGTTAAAACCTTTGGATTTTACGAGCTGTCTCAAAGTATTCAACCACCTTCCTGTAAGAGGAATTGCTTTCCTTTCCTTCCCCCTGCCTTGTGATTGCTGGTCTCTCACGTGACTGAATGGCTGCCCTTGCTGGGATGGCTGGTGGGTGGGAAACCACAGGCTGTGATGAAAACCACTGTGCTGCTTTCTCCCCACGTGAAAGCAAGGGATAGGGACCTGCTGTACCTACCTGGCAGGTGCTTTTCCACAAGTTGGGATGTCCTCGGAGGAGCTGGTTTGCTCTGTACCCATTGTGTGTACGTACTCTTGGGCTGCTTGGTGGTGAAGGGGCAGGCAGGCGGCTCCAGGGTGTAAGTGGGGAAACCAGGGAAACTGGGAGGGCAACCGCAGTGGAGAGGAATGAAGTGAAATGGCCCCCGCTCCTTCTGAACCCTCAGAAACAGAGTCTGAGCTGCAGCAAAGGAAGGGTCTTTCTGTTTGCTCAGACCTAAGAGCATCCCTTGTCCCCCCAGGGTGGCAGACCTGCCCCTTCGCTCTTCTTTGGCAGCATCCAGCTGGGTGGGAGGCAGGTGGCTGCTGCCAGCTCCAGTCTGGCCCTTCACCTTGTCCCTGTGCTGGGAAACCTTTTTTTCTTTGCCTCTCTGCAGGGAAGCCCTCTGTTTCCTCTCAAGGCCCCAGTTTTGCACAAAGAAACAATCTTTTTTTCTTACCCCCCAGCCCCTTGTGCAGTCCCTACCTGTTTCTAGGTAATTACACTGTGGCACGTGCAGTCTTCTAAATGCTAAAATGCTCCAGCTCTTTCCCTTTTTGAGTCATCCTTCTGCCTTGGATTTTCTGCATTTGTAATTTCTCCTCATTGCTATTGTCTCATTTTTTTCTTCTCAGGGTAAGATAGAGTCGACCATGTAGCTTGTGTCTTTATCCATCTTGTGTAAAAATGCAACCCTCCACCTCCTGCTGCCATGGCTCAGGCTGTGAGAAAGCAGATGAAGATGCAGGTGGCTGGAGTGCCCGAGTATTGAGATTTAAACTGGCGCGTGCTGTTCATGCGCTCGGTCTGACAGCAAACCTGCCGAGATGCTGTGCCTCTGCTGACTTGGTTTCCTCTGCATCTCAGAGATGCCAAGTTGGGAAGATTCCTGTGACTTTTGCTAAGGGTGGCTATATCATTTTCCTCTTTACAACAACCTCGAAGCAGATGGTGTTTAAGTTAGTGGTGCTCCCTCTCCTTGGCTGGAGGTCCATGGTACCACACAGGAGAGCCCACTCGGCTGCAGTTCATTACTAGGCAGAGTGAGTTGAAAGAGCTTGGTGAAAAACCATGCCCTCCTCAACTACAGCTTATACTCTCTCCTCCTTCCTAGCCAGATGAGGCTGGAACAAGAGACGTGCATAGACTTGTGTCTCTTTCCCACAAGAGCATCCGATGTGAATAGTTTTGCCAACGTAAACTTGCAGAAACCCCACTTTGGAGCGTTTCCCAAGAGCTGCGCTAGCTGTTCCCTGGAGCTGTAACTCACAGCTGAACAGCACGGAGCTTTGCCATCAGGATGTTTTTTCAAGACTTTGGAATATATAAGGGGTGGGGGGAGAAGAGGGGGAAAAAGGAAAGGGGGCTTCTCCCATTCTAACCAGAGCTCCTAGCCTTCTCTTTTAAAATTGCTGTCCAAAAATATCCCAGCTTAAAATTGTTATCCAAAAATATCCCAGCTCTCACTGGTCAGCAGTTCATGACAAAACTTCTTGTCAGGGCACCTGACAAGTTCTGCCGGTGTGTGCCAGCACCTGGGAGACAGCATTTCTCAAACACTTCCATCTGCATCACTCGTTCCTCTCTCATGTGCCAGATCCCACCTCCCCTGTTTATCTCTCATCTTGCACAACCCTTGTGTTGTGCCAGACTTCATCTCTCTCTCTGTCGCTGCTCCGTTCTTCCCTGCGTGCATCCATGCTTCCTTTGCTCTGGGTGAGCAAACTTCAGCTGTACTGGTGTGGGTGGGGATCTAGTAACTGGGCAGCACAGATGGTTTCTGATCCTCCATGGCCACTCCTGTGTGTGCATCTCTGATGAACTTTACTTTTTGTGGGCTTTTTTGAGACTTGACTTTGCCAAGAACTGCTCTTCCCAAACCCTGTGCCAATCTAAATGTCTGTGACATCTTCAGTAGCAGCAAAAATCTGGGGCCTTGGCAGATGGCAAGTAGGACCCAGTGGTTTGTAGGAGAGCATGGTAGAAGCTGAGACTGTAGAAGAACGATGAAGTTCTAGAGTGAGGAACAAGAGGGGAAGGAGGAAATCTGGCAGGTTCTTCTTTGGATCGCTCCAGTTTAGAAGGCTGCTCAAATGTTTGCTGCCTTCTCTAAAGGTTACTAAAAGCCCACCCAGGTCTTGGTGAAACCTTGAAACGGCGCTGCTCATGTAGCTGAGTAGAAGCTGGGTAGAGATGGGTTTAGTTTGTGGGCACCTTGTAGCCTGGTGTTGGAGTTACCTGTGTACATGGGCCCACCTTGTGCTTCTAGCCTGGGGTCAAGGGGATGAGAAAAAATGCTTGTCTGAATCAGTTAGACCAGATAGTGTGTCCGTCCTGGGCTGCTCCTGATGGTGGGTGATGATGGGGAAACTTCATGCTGTTCCTTACAGAAGTGTCTGTTGGATCCACCCCTGCCCACTGATGCGGCACCATTTCGGGGTGAGCAGCAGGAGGAAGCTCCGAGCAAATTGCTGTGTCTGGCTCTGTGCTGAGCTCCAGTCCCCAAAGCAGGACGCGAGCACACCAGTGTTGTGTGGTGCCCATGCTCATTAGCCCTACAGCTCATTATGACTAGTTAATCTGGGTGCAGGTCTGCACTGATGTGATCAGGCTGCTTCTGGTCCCCAAGCAGGCTTGTGTGCTCTGCCTGGCATCTCCGTGATTTTTGTGGGGCTACAGAGCATTGAGCAGGGAGGGGTCTGGGGGCTTTATGTAAAGAAATGAGAAGGAAACTGCAGGAGGGAGGAGACTGAAAGGAAAGGAGCCCCTGGGAGCGGTCACCCAGGGTGAGGAGCTGTTGGGTTTGACATTATGCATGTGGCTTGTGTGGGGTGATGAAATAGCTTTGAAGCGGACTGGAGCGGGGTGAATGTCTCCCTGAACTGCCCAGGGGCTGCTGGGCAGCCTGTGCTGGGCAGGCTTCCTGCAGGGAAAAAATAGACAAGCCGAACAATGTGACACTTTGGCAATAACAGCTTGTGACTCGTAAATTAGGAGGTGGCCTGCCCCCTTGACCTGCAGTTCTGTCTTGCTCTGCTCCGATGCTCGCTCAGCGTAATCTGCCCAAATCCTACTGCCACCCCTCCTTTGGCCATGTCGTGGCGGTGCCTGGGCTGTGCCAACATCTCGCAGAACCTTCTCATGTTGCTCAGGTTAATGAGCCCAGGTCTCAGCTGTGTGTGCACCGAGTAACAGAATAACCACGGGTTAACTCTTTGCAGACAGCTCTGTTGCATTATTTATAGGTATGAAGTAATATACTGCCCATGAGAGGAAAATATGGGTGCTTGGCTGCCAGTGTGTGGTATGACTTCTCTTCTGTTTGTCTTGCAGCAGCCTGTATGCAGGTGTATCTCTCTGTTTTTTTAAATTTTTTTCTTCTCCTCTTTCCAGTAAATTTGGCTAAAATATGGAAGAAGATAATGAGCCAAAACTGTAGCTAGTAAGACTTTGACTTCAGAAAGACAAGCATCTATCCCGCTGGTATTGACTTACCAACCCACAGCTACCAACCGTGCTATTGCTGTTACCTCTTAGTCCGAAATCCTTCCTGTAGTTACACCTAAATCCTATAAGCAGAGCGGTCCCTGTCTCATACTTGCCTTCTTGCCATTCTCCCTTCCTGCACATGATGTAAAGACGACACAATTGCCCTGGTCAAATGCTGCTTTCTGGCTCTGAGACTCCCAGCCCTCTTGCCAAGTTAATCACTAATTTATATGCCTCCTCCAAAATCTTAACCTTCTCCTAACCCCCTTAATAAAACAGATGAGAAATGTTAAAGTGGTTTTTTTAATTGAAAAATGTGGTTCCACTGATGTTTTCTGTGGTAAAGACCCATCGAGACAAGAACCTTTTAAAGCTTTTTCTTCTTATTGTTTCATCAGAAGCCAAAGTGTGTTTGGATTTAGTAAAATATTGTGTTTCTGTTGGCAAGAAACTTTCGATTTCAATCTTTCTCATCCAGGGAGAATTTCTCTTTAATGACCGTTTTCCAGTTCGTGAGAGTCTCAGCAGTCCAGCTTTCCATTTGAGTTTGGGGTAGAAAGTTATTTCAAATGGCTTAACTTTTATGAGAAAAATAATCGCAGTAAAAAGAATTAAAACCAGGAAGAAAATATCTTAGCTATTTGCTCTCTCTCCTGCTCAGTTTTAACTGATGAGTGTATGTAAACATTTCCCTAATCTAAAGAAAAATCAGGATCTACAAGAAAAAATTAATGTTCTTCTTTTTAACCTGTGCAGTGTAGCGATGCTTTAATTTCACTCAGCACCAGCTTCTGCCTCGTGCTTCCCAGCATGAATTGTATTGGCGAGTCTCAGGGGTTTCTCAGCATTAGCTCCCAAAAAAAAAAATTGGTTTATTTAATAGCCTTAATTGTGTTTTTTATTTGTATAAAGCCAAATCCAAACGCTCTCAAACATTGCTTTGCTCTTCCCCCACCCCGTGCCTGGAGCCTGACTGATTGTTTGGACTTGAAAAGCTGGAGCTCTGAGCTGCGCGTTGGGATGCTGGGAGGTGAAATGTCTGGGACGGCACAAGTTTGGGAGCAGATGGATGCACAGGGCAGCCCTTCTGCCTGGGACCTGATCAGACAGTGCTGTGGAGAACCCGCTGCTCAGGAGCCTGTGGTACTGTCTGTGGTGGGCTTGGCAGAAACTGTTTTAATGGATGTGGAGGTTGTGGCTGCCGGCATCATCTGTCGATGGAGTGAGGGAATGGAGCAGCGAACTCTGGAACTGGAGGGATGCAGGTGGGATGCCCTTCCCATGGCTCCCCCCACACTCGTACCTGGCATTGGGGGGCAGCAGGACTGCGCTCAGATCCCTGGTCGGACCTTCTGAGGAAATCATCATCCAGGACTGCTTGTGACTAAATGGAGCCACCTCTGGGCAAGGAGCTATTCTGCACATCCTTGTATTTTGAGGACTGGGTCGTGTATCTCAGTCCTGTGGGACAAAGCCCCCAGAGGCCTGCCAGGATGGGATAGGAGCTGGTACACGGGAGGCTGACCCTGCTGGCTTTGCTGGAGGACAGTGCGGTGGGATTAAAATAGCTGTAGCCTGTGGTCAGAGCCTTTCTACAGCAGCAGCGACAGCAATCCCCTCCCTGGTCTCAAATTCAGATCTGCAGGCATGCTCCCTTTTCCCGTTAGGAATTCTCTCTTTCCCTGTTCCCATAGCAAATTTCCAGTGTGGATGGCATTCAATTCCCCAAGGCATAGCGTGTCCCAATAAAGCGGAAAGCTGTGAGGCCCTCACTGCTGGGAACAGCTCCCCAAATCCAGGTGATCCTGCCCAAGTCTGAGTCTCTGATCTGCTCCATGTATCTGCCAGGATGGTTTTTGTGATGGCACTTGAGGAGGTGCTCTGCCTGTTCCTCTGTGCTGGGCTGTGCCCTGGCCAGCTGCATTTCCCTTTGGAGCACGGATGAGACCATCATCGAGCGAGGTTTTGGCTGGCTCCTATAGGGAATGTGTCTCGGCACTGACCCATGTCCAAGGGAACACAGACAGACCACATAAGTTTGTGCCCTGCAGGCTCCCACTGGTAGGGAAAGAAGAAAACGGGCTTAAAGAAATTTTCCCCCTGTATTTCTAGCTTTGGGGAATCAACACTTATTGGACCCTGCTGTAGCTCAGAGTAGCAATTTATGAAGAATTGTTGTCTTGACAAAAATTTTAAGCTCTCTGGGTTGCTTGGCTCACCCAGACGTACCTCCTGTCTCTCCTTTGTGCTGATGTTCTGAAGTCTGCAGCTGCACCAGGCAGCAAAGGCTCTTATCTTGTTCTGGTAACCAGCTCTGAGCCTGCCGTCACACTTGAAGGTTGAAACTCTTTGGGTTTTCCTTGTAAAGGTGCTGGCATGGCTTGCCCAGGGTCCGGGGAAGGTGGGAGAGCTGAGGGGCTGCGATCCCGTGGGACAGGGTAGCTGCTGGCAGCTCCCTTGATAGTGGTCCTGGGATGTTCTCAAAGGCTGTTGTTGGGTGTTAGTGTGGATGACGATACTGGAGGACAGTCTGCTATACGCTATGGAATGAGGTGCCTTGTCTCTGCCTCCCCGCAAGCAGTTCAGAAATCAAATTTCATGATCAGAAGACTGAGGGGGGAAATCTCATCAATGCTGATAAATGCTGAAAGGGAGGGTGCCGGGAGGATGGGGCCAGTCTTTTTTCAGTGGTGCCCAGTGAGAGGACAAGAGGTAACAGGCACACACTTGAACACAGGATATTCCATCTCAACACGAGAAGGAACTTCTTTCCCTTGAAGGTGTCAGAGCACTGGAAGAGGCTGCCCAGAGAGGTGGTGGAGTCTCCGACTCTGGAGACATTCCCAACCTGCCTGGATGCCATCCTGTGCAACCTCCTCTGGGTGCCCCTGCTCCGGCAGGGGGGTTGGAATGGGTGATCTCCAGAGGTCCCTTCCAACCCTGGGGATCCTGTGATCTCTCTTAATAGTCTTTCAAAATGGGAGTCAATACTCATTTGTGTCAATACTCATGTGCATCAACCCTGACAGCAGCACCTCGTGGTGTTCTCGTGTGGTACCTCTTTGTCCTCTCCAAAATGGCTGTGGTAGGTCACAAGGGTGCCAGTCTCTCCTTCCATGTTCCTTATGGACATGCCGGCTTTGGTACCAGCTGCTGGGATTGGAGTTTGTTGCTGTAATGGGGATGGTCAGGGAAGGGGAAGAGGAGGATAGGGTTTGGGTTTTGGTTGTCTTTTTTTAAAACTTTTTTTTGTCTCCTGGGTTTCTCATGATGCTGGGGCTGGCAGAGTGAGCAGTAGCTGGGGAGAGGTTCAGCATCATGTGGGGCAGCCATTCCTGCCTCAGGATGCAAGGCTGGCTCGGGAGCCAGGCACAGGCGAGGATTCCTGGACTCCTTGCTTTCCAATTCCATAGGTCGTTAAGGTGCACAGACAGGAGAGGAGGATTACTGCAAGGCCAGCCCTTGTCTCTCCCGACTGCAGAATCAGGATGGGAAATGGAGATCTCTGAATGCTGAACTGTCACCAAAACCTTCTTGGGGTGAAGGACCTGGAGATATTCCCTGTTCTGCCTTTTCTGGGGCGCCCTTGAAGAGGGGGTGTCTCTCTTATTTTGAGAAGATAAAGATTTTGAATATTATGCTGGGGATTTGGCTGCAGGTCGCAGCTGGGTCTTAAATGTTTTAGGGAATAAGAGCTGACTTTATGTAAAGCGAGAATCTGGAATTTGAGCAGGTGCAGGAGGGGTGAAGCGTGGCGTCTCCCCAGAGGGGATTAGAGAAGCTTTGGGCTTATTCCACCTCGCAGAGCAGAGACTGGGCTCTGCCTCTGCACGTCGCGGGGAGGTGAAGAAAAAAGTGTTTAAACTGAAAGACGGTGTTAGCTCATTAATGAGGGAGTAGGTGACAGTTTGGGGATCCCAGCGGCATTCCCGCCTGCCTGCTTAGAGGAGGTTGTAGGGACAAAGCTTGAGCCGTTCTTGGCACCGAGGTTGATGTGTTTACAGAAGCGGGTGGGTGGTGTGGAATTTGCGCTGTAGCATCCCCCTAAAATCCTGCTGGGTGGAGGTGGCCTTCATCTCCCCTGAGCGCGTGGGCTTCGTCTCGGTCAGAGGCTGTGCCCGCAGCATCCCCTGGCCTCTGGCAGGTCCCAGGTAGGTGCATGTCCACCGCTGCATCCCGGCTCGCAGGCAGCATCCATGGGTCAGCGCCGGGCGTAACCCCAGCAGGAGTTTACTCCAGGGCTGTGAAATCCTTATCTCCGCAGGCAGAAGCTGTGCTACAACGCTTCAGTCCATGAGTAACTTTCAGAGGAGTTACTGTCTCTTCCTATCGCGGATCACGCATGTGTTTTACATCATTTTTACATCTTTCTTGCTCTGAAAAAACCCTATGGTGGCAAACGAGAGCGGCTCCATGGGCGCTACGGGTCGTAGCCTCCGTCCTGTATCACCTCGTGCATCACTCCCCAGCCCTGTACTTGCCTTCCCCCGTCGGCTGTACCCAGCCCTGGAGCTCTCCCTGAGCCAGGTGTAACCTCCGTGCGGAAAGGAGGAATCGCAGCCGTTCTCATGTCTCCAAAATGCAGAGCCTGGAAAGCTCTCCCTGTCTGGAGCTTATCTCAGTCTCTGGGAATCTTGGCATGTTTGATTAATTCCCTCCCTAGGTTGGGAAACCTTAATCTAATGGGGTGGAGGAGTGTAGTAGGGGGTGGAGTGTGGTGTTTTTGTGTGGTGGGGTTTTTTTGGGTGTGTGTGGGTGTTTTGTGTGTTGTGGTTTTTCTATTTTTTTAAGGCTTTCCTTTATCAGCACATGCCCAGCAGTGGCACTTGCTTGGGCAGCTGTAATTTTCTCATTGCTTCCAGCGTAAACCTGCCTGGCATCTCAATGCTTCCTATAGCTGTTTCCTCTGAAGGATGAGAGGCAGCAGCTGTGAGGCATCCTGTGGCTTTTGGGGAAGACAGGGAGCTGGGAGTTGTCTCACCTGCCAGCTTTCCAGGATGATTTCTAATTTCCACCCTGCCTGGTGGATAAAGCAAAATGACGGTGCTGCTTCTTGCTGGCATGAGACGCACAAATTAATGCTGCTCCTTGATCACCATCCAAGGGCTGGAGGGAGGGATTTGGATATCCCTTCAGGCTTCCTGCCCCGGGTAGCTCATCCTCCCAGTCTCTTTTCTGACCATCTTGGGTCAAAGCAGGTCTCATCCCATGGATCCCATGTGATTGCAGCTGAGCCACAGGGCAGAAGCTGAGGAGGATGGTTTTTTGTGAAGAGTCACCCCTCTGCCACCACTGGCATGGAGCTGGTGGGGATGAGAACCAGTGGCCTCATCCAGCCTTGCTCATGCAGAGCTGGAAATGAAGGGCTTGGCTCTGCTCTGCTCTCCAGCAGCCCCGGCACAACTGTGGGACACTTCAGAGCAAGCAAGGAAAGGGGAGACAAAGCTTTTGGCAGGAGGAAAAGTTTTTTGGGGAGTGTTTACAGAAATATCCCTATTGATATTTACCCACAGCTTGTTTGGTCCTTGTTCTTGTCTAGCTTGTTTCCCCTTGCATGTATTGTACTAACTTCCTAAAGTGTTCCTGTGTATAGAAGAAGAAAATAAAAAAGAAAATCCCTCCCCCAAACCAACAAAAAAAAACCCCCCCCCCCCCCCCCCCCCCCCCCCCGAGTCCTAAATCCACATTGTTTTTCCTATTCTGTTATTAAATGTAGTCTTGAGATTTTTACTTAAAAGGGCAGAAGAAGGTAGAAGAGGCAGGAAGGCTCACAAGAAGTCTCAGTTTGCTGTAGCAAACTCCAAGTGCAGTGAGAAATCACCCTTTATCTCGGTAGACCTTTTGGTCAGGCCTGTGTCTCAATCAACTTCTTTATTAATCTCTGCCACCACGTCTAAAGTCAAGATTTGCACTGATTTATCTTTTAATTTTCTTTTCTGTCCCCCTGCTTCCCTCCTGCTTTGGTAGATCTGTCTCTGTTTTAAAGTCCTGCTAGCATGTTAGAGCCAGTTTCACTTTGGAAGATGGTGAATTTGAAGCAGCAGACCGAAAGCGCTAAGATACGAATTTCCCCGTTTCTCTGCAACCATGTGTCGGTTGTCAGCAGCCTCCAGATCTGCTTCTCCTCCAGCCTGTGAGCGTCAAGGTGCAGAGAGACCCTGGTGCCAGCCCCAAACCGTCACCCAGCCTTGCGCCCACAGGCAGCAGCACGCGGCCATCCCGGGGAACGGGCTGTGGTCCCTTTCCTTGTTCAGCAGAGTGAAGGTGTGCATGGAAGAAAGCAAAAGACCCCACGGGGCTGTTTGCCTTACAGTTGCCCTTGGGAGGTTGTGCAGTGGGCCAGGACTTTGTGACTTTGACTAGCAAAGGGTTGTAAGAAGGAATTGAAATTGCTCTCCTAGCTTTTGGAGGACTTGGTTGTGTTTTTTTTGTTTTTTGGGTTTTTTTTAAATGTTATTTTATTTTTATTTTTTTGCCCACCAAACTCCACATTGGAAATGCCCGTGTGGCTGCAGTAGGAGCAAGGGCTGGCAGGAGCTGGCTGGAGGGGCTGAGCCAGGTTTAATGCTGGGGGGTGCGAGGGCTGTAGGGGAAGAGCAAGGCTCTCCCTGCCTCCTGCCCATCCATCTGTGGGGAGGTGGGATGGGATGTGCTGTGCTTGCAGGCAGGGGATTTGCGTGTCGCAGTTTATATTGGATCTTATCTACCTGCTCAGAGCAGCTGGCATTTGCAGCTGATGCACTTAATCCCTCTGAGTCTCAATGTGAATACAGATTGAGTCGCAGGTAAGCAACTCTTTCCCTTGGGTAACCTGAAGTTACCTTAGCAGCAACTCTGGATGCTGTGACAACGTTGTTAGTCCCAGTCTGAAATGCGTTCTGAGATACCCCTAAGTAGGTGGAGATGAAGGCGACTGATTTGATTAATGCCTCTGCCAATTTTGGTTTAGTCCCGCCAGCAGCCCTACCTTGCCTGACCCCAATTTCAGCACTTCTGATATGAATGGCTCTCTGTTACTCTAACCTTGCCTCGCTTGCAGTCTCTTCTATTAAATAAACCAGTATCGAGGGGCGGTGGGGGACATTTTAAAATTGATTTTGTTATTTTTTTTTTATACAGGAAACACTTGTTCATGAGGGTGTATTTTATCTGTCTTGCAATGGAGGGCAATTTGTGTGGCCCTGTGCAGTGGTGAAATAAAGCCTCAAGTTCAGCGTTTCCCATGCGACATTGCCAATGTCTCTATCTGCTAAAGTAGGTTTGACTCGAGTGATGAAAATTTCATAACTGTTGTTGGAGCGTGAGCTGACAATGGCAAGGGAGTAATCCATGATGAAGATCCTCAGGGATTAGCTGCACGTTCAGAGTACGTGCACTTCTTTTATTACTCTTATTACTTTTTTATTCTCATGAAGACTCTTCTTACTGTGTCCGCAGAGACAGCGAGAGGCTGACGTCGAGGATGAGGCACCGAGCTGAGACTCGGGAGGTCTGTGTTCAGCTCCCAGCTCTGTTAATCTTTGTGTGCGTGGCCCTGCACAGGACATTTGCCACCTTTAAATTAACTGTGAAAAAGCTACAGGTCTAGTTGGAGCCCGTCCTCCAGGCTTCACCCATGAGCTCATGTGGAGATGGAGGAGACCGTAACCCCTAACTTGGGAACCAGTAAGTGATATGTTTTAGAAACCTCAAGGCAGGCGTGCGTGGCTCGGAGGTAGCTGAACGTACCATGGGCAATGAAGGGGTTGGAGTCTTCCTGGGAGGAGGATCGCTCCGGCTCTGGGGTGGAGATCCATGCCTCAACCCTGACGTAGCTGATGCCGGACCTATAGCCCCCCAAAAGCCCTGTCCCTGACTCTTCGACCCATACGCTTGGTCACTTCTATGGGGTTCATTTCTATGGGGCTGGGGAGCGTTGCTTGAGGGATGGCTGCCTTGTCTGATGGCTAAGCTGGAGCAGAGCCACTTGGCAATGGAGTGGGTGCTATAAAGGGGTTTAAGTTGCGAAATTCAATCTGAAAGTTGCAGCAATAAATAAAATCCAATGGAAAGATTGGAAAGCAGTGGCCTTCCCAGCAAGAAGAAATCCAGTCTGCTTGGTGAATAATCTTTACAGGTTTGCATTTCCCTTTCTAGGAAAGGTGAGGGCTACTTAGATTGCTCTTGTTCCTACTCCTCCCTGGCACAAGTCCTTGGCTGTTGACTGGGCATATGCATGAGCTTTTTGGGTACAGAAGACTTGGAGTCTTCCCCCAGCTGAGGAGAAATACTCACAGCAGCGCTGCTCATCCCAAGAGGGAAGGAGGAGCAGACTGGGATGTCCTCTCTGTAGCTGTCCCTGTGATGAAAGGACAAGACCTTTCAGCCTAAGGCTGTAGGAAGCCAAATGGGCTGTGAATCTTCCCGAGAGCTGCCAAAGGGGAGGGGAAAAAGGTCCAGATTGTATGAATAAGCTGTCTGAGGCTCTTCCTGTATCTGCTGATTCTTGGAGAACGGAACTGGGTCTCTGCCAGGGTTTGAGTCATCTCCCTATTTCAGTGGTGGCGGCGGCATTCCCTCTGGGCTGCACCCTGCTCTTGGATGACCCCTCCATCAGGTGGATAGACTTGGAGTCCTCTGCTGGCAGGAGTCTTGGGACTCTTAAACTTATCTGCTATGTGGACCTGAGACAGTCAAGCCCAAGAACAGAAAGCAGGAGGAGGCAGTCTCTACCATGTGGAGACAGTGATGGTGATGGGAACTGTAAATAAGGTGTCTATTCTTAGAAACTAATAAGGCTACAAACAAATCTCTCCTCTCCTTGCTCTCTGCAGAGCAATTAATCTTTCCCCTGCACAGGGCCTGTTTCCCTTTGATCTCTCTGGTACTCCAGGACCACAATGGCTCATCTGAGAGGGACGTTCTGATGGAGGCACATTTGGCCACACTCCTTGTGCAGCAGCTACCAGAAGAGCGCATTTGCTTCTGCTGCTGTGTTAATGATGAACTGGGCTGTGGGGACAGGTCTGGCATCACTGATGACTCGACATCCCACTGAGTCCCAGCATTAGTATTCAAGAGTGAATTAACATGTAAGTAGGAGTGTGTGCACCAGCAAGGAGAACGCCACTCAACAGTGATACTGTAAAACAAGCGGTCACATCAGCAGAGCGGTTTAAACATGGCTTTCAAATACTGGGAACTACTTAAGAATTTCTATATGCCTGAAGGAAAAGTCTACTGGGGAACAAAAATATTCCTTATCTTTGTTGGTTAATGACCATAATAAGAGTGAGTGCAATTTGTTAAAATAGTTTTAATGTAGAAGTAACTTGTATTTATCATGGAGGATGCTATACTTGGCTGGAGAAGATAAAGATGCCTATGTTCAATATACACCAACTGTAACTGTTGAAACGTTTTTGAGGACCACCCAATATATAGGGTGCTTGAAATGTTCCTCCTCCGTTACAAGTACTTCTAAGAAGGTGTGGTAAGTTTGGTCTTTGGATGCATAATCCTGACAGTTTCATGTCCATGTTGAATCACGCTTGAGCTATCGACCTGGGCAGCTGCTTAAGTTTTGAGGAGGGATCAAATATATTCTTGCCTTTTATAGAAACCCTGTTGGCCAGATTAAGTGGGGTGGACAGCAAGAAGGTACTCAATCTTGAGAGCATGCCTCATCTCTTGAATGTCCTTCCTATTCATTGTAATCTGTTTTAAAGCATTTATTTTCTATACTTTCCCCTCATGAGGGTGTTTCATTGTGCCATTTGTGCTTTTGATAATTTGCCACTTAGTTCTTCATCTCTTTTTCTCCCTTGCCTCTGAATTCTGGATGAAACAAATCTTTCAAGCACTTTGTGGTTAAGAAAAGGAGTTGGTCTTCACAGATTCACCTGTTTCATCCAAAGCATCAGCTTTGGTCCAGAGGAAACATGCTGCTGATAAACAAATGCCTGTCGCAAACCAGACATGGGCAGAGCAGTTGTCAGCTGCAGGCATCTCTTCATTGGCTGTGACTTTGATTTGTGTGACTTTGGGACAGCTGTCACCTGCATTTAGGTCCTTCGTGTTGTTTGTGTCCCTGCTGGTGTATTGACTCAGCTGGCCCATCACTCTTTTCATGGTTACAGCCATGAACGCTTAGGGACTGGCTTGAGCTCGGATATGGCACAAAAATGATGCATGACTAAAATATGATGGCTGGCTGTGAGGGCCAAACTGGGGGAAGTCTGCTGGAAGAATTCTTACCCCTGTGATTGGACATGGTCAAACTAAAACCAAGCAGAAAATGGGAACAGGTTCTGGGAAGCGAGCGTTGTTTCTGCCTGCATCGCCTGCGTTGGCTGTTGTCATGACTCTTTGCTTATGTTTACTTGCTAAGGACTGAAGTTGTGATTTAAAGTTTCTTTTAACGTGATTTCATAAAGGGCAGTTTTCAAAATCTTTCTTCAAGGTAATAATTACCTTGTTTCTTGCAGAAGATTTGCAGATTAATGTTTACAAAGTCATAATGCAAGGCAATGATTTTGATCTCTTGTGATTTGTACGCTGAATTCTTTTTGTTTTCCTTTTGTATAACACTACACCACAAAGAATTGTGAACAGAGGTGCATCTCAGGGTGATGGTAGGGTTAATATTGCTTTCCCTGTTTGTGCTTCTTCCAGCGTTGCCAGCTTTGCTCCCTGGCCATTGTGTCATTACTTTTTGTGGCATCGGGATGGAACAGTAATCAGCCTTCTGGTTTCTGAGTAGATGTGGGGAGAAGCTTTTGGTACTTCCAGAGCAAGGAAATGAAGTTAGTTAATTTTGTGTGGTGGTGGTGGGAGGAGGGACGTTACAGCAAGGCAAATGATACTCTGAATCAAGCCTCTTTGCTGAAGGATGTACAACCTGTATGTGGAAAAAACCTATAATGAAATTTCTAAATCAAAATGAGCGTCACTGCAGTTCTAGTTTCTAGGCTGGCTTCTGGTTTCCTCTGCCCACTGGTGAAGCCTGTACGGCGACTCTTCCTCTCCTGCCTGGTTTACAACATGTGCACTTGTTCATCTTGCTTTTACCCTGTTGCTGTGGAATAGGGTTGGGGCTGTGATGGGGTAGCTGAGGAGCAAACTGGGGTCAGGCTTGACATTCTGCACCAGGTGCTGCGGGTCTGCTTGCCTCTGAGCCTGTCCGTTAGCCGAGTGTCATTAATGGCTCTGAGTCTGAGCAGCATTGCCCTGGTCTCCCCTGATGGGTCTTGGCAGGTCCCTCCTTGTAGCATTGACCTTGTCCTGCCTTGGCGTAGAAGAACAGCGTCTTCTTTCACCGGTGTTCCTGCGCACTGCGCCCTGCGGAGCGGCAATTTGCGGACACGAAGGCTGCCTTCTTGGTCAACTCATCAGGAATTCACTATAGCTTTGAAGCGCTGTGTTTGGGAATCAGCAGCGTGGATTTCTCTGTTCCTTCCTGGCTCAAAGCAGTCATGGCTGGTGCCTCCATACAGGGCCCGTGGTCTGCTGTGGTGACAGCTACCATAAAACTTCTTTGCTTGCTTTACCATAAAACTTCTCAACTGCTTGGAAGACCTTTGCGTTAGCCTGCCTAGGGGGATTTAGAGGAAGGCAAAGTCAACCTGCCAAACTTCAGTGTCCTGTGGGATGAGTTTTCCTTCTGGCACATTGAATGGGGACATTATTGTTGATAATGGATTTCCTTAAGCTTTGAAAAATCGGTGTTTGTGAGAGGGAACGTCTCCCTGTCCCATTCACACCCATACTCAGGCATTGTCCAGCACTGGCGACGCAGCCGATTTCCTTATCTGCCTGGGTGGTTGTTCAAGGCCTCTGGAAACAGGGGAAAGTGGCAGTACCTTGTCCCACATGGAATGGTCTCTCCTTTGCTTGTTGTCTTTTCTCCCCTTTAATTTACCTCTGTAAATCAGAAATATTCCCTTGTGCTCCTTTGAGGTAGGACTGCGCAATTTGATAATAATGTTAAGCTCAAAAATACCTGAAGCTGGAAAAGTTTCAACAAAAAAACTGTGGTATTTTGGGGGCAATCAGGCTGAGGCTACACTTTCCCAAAACTGTCAGTGAAAGAAGCCCAACATCAGGAGTACTCATCTAATAGGATGAACTTACATTAGTAATGTAAAACAAAACACCACTTATTATCTCAATTTCTGTGGCATTCTTCTCTGAAAGGTCTCCAGGCTTCTATAATGAAGGTTAAATTTCTTTGTTAACAGATGAGGATTTTAAATCTGTTTCTGCCGTGACTTCCTTTAGCGACCTAGGGCAAAAAACCAGTTATTTAAACCAATCTGTGCAGCCGGTGGGAGTTTGGGCTGGGTGAGATGTTCCCTGGAGCTGCCTGGTGGCGAGGACATCTCCCCAGGGAGGGGAGCGAGGAGAAACTGATGGCATTTGGGCCAAGCTGACAAATGATACTGTGCACTAAGATTGTACTGCTTCTCTGGAAGCCAAGGAGTGTACTGTGGTCTTAAGCGTAGTCTTCAGGAACCTCATTTATTAACTGCTTAAGACATGCTATCCTCATGACGAGGTCGGGAGTTACAGCTGTGAACAAACACATTAATCCTGTATTTTCCTGATGAAAGGGAGCAAAGGCTGCAAGAAATGCTGGGAGAGACTGCCAAGGTCAAGAAACCTCTCTGAAGCCTCCAGCCAGGATCCTCGCAGACAAGCCCGGCTCCGTCGCAAGCTGGAGATGCTCACAGCAAGTTTTGCTGGAAAGGCTCCGTGGTCTCAACCGCCAGCCGTGCTACCGCAGAAATGAGTGGCATATTCCCCAGCTGAGCCAGACAGCTGTTTTATTGAGACAAGCATGAGTTTTGTGTTACATCCCTGCTCTCACGCTGTGGATTTTCTACCTGTGACTGCCAAAGCATCGGTCTTTGAGCGGAACAGGGGAAGTGAGGAAAACGGCTCAAGCTTTAAAAACCAAAGCGGCAAATACAGAATCCCATTCAGCCCGGCTCAAGAACTGTTTACCTTTAAAGCCAGTGGGAAAACATTTAGAAAGCACAACAAGACAACAAAACAAACTGTTTTCTCCCTAGCAATATTCTAACCACCAAAAAGGGAATTCCCTGGTTCAAAGCATGACTCCTCGGGCTGGGGAGGTGCAGATAAAACCAAAACTGGCTAGAACAGTGCGACTCATGTTTCCTTTAATGGCTGCTTCTAATTTCACCTCCTGTTTTCCCTGGAAAGCAAAGAGAATCTTGTTTCTTTTGGATATAATAGGTTCGGGGGATGCCAAAATGTTTTTCATTTCAGTTTTCTATGGCATTTAAATGTGTGAGCAGCCCTGTCGCTCGCTGGGAGAGGCTTCACCATCATGGTCAGTGACCAAAGTTTGTGGGGCTGGATGCTCTTTGGCAGCACTTTTGGCTCTGCCTTGTGCATTGGGAAGAAATCTTGGATCAGGAGCGAGGTGAGGAGCTGGAGGGACATTTGAGTATAAAATACCCCAGGGTATTTGAGCACTGTGGTGATATGGACTGAAACCCAAACTGGCACGGGCAGTGGTTTGACAAATGTTGGTGTGATCCTCATAGAGTGGGAGCTCACGGGTGTATTCTTCCTAAACTGTGGTGGGTGATGCTCTACTGAGTCAAAAGCCTGCTGGTTTAAAGATAACCCCTCAAAACCATCATACCGGGCTGGCTGTCCGCATTTTAGGACCGTGGTGTTTGGCAGTGGTTCTGCGGTAGTCTCTCTCACCCACCTGGTCTGTCCTCCTTGGCATCTCCACAGGTCACTGAATGGGGATAAGAGGAATAAGAAGCGCAAGGCGAACTGTACCCGAACGATCTGGAAGGCTTCTTTGACCTGTCCTTTGCAAGAAGGAGGATGTCGGAGATGGAGGTGAGACCTGTGAGCCAGATGCCCCATTGCCCTTGCTGGAGAGCAGAGCCCTTGGGGAATCAGGGTGGTGGTGATGTTCAGCAGAGGTGGAAGCTCTTCCCTGAAGCCCACTGATTTGCAAGTGTGCTGCTATTTTAAAGTTGCTGTTTCCCGTGGAAATATTCCTCCTGCCTCCTGAGCTGCCAAAGGAGTGATTGCATTACTGTGAACCTCTGCTGTAGCCAGTGGAGTGATAAAAGGATCTGGTTTTCCCCCCTTGGCCTTCTCATGCTCGCTGTACAATGAGTGAAGTGGAGCAAAAGCAGCTTTAGCTGACTGCGTGCTCTGTGACTGCTGTTAACTCCTTATACTGATGCTAGACACATCTGCTGGATGAGGTGCTTTAAACAAACAGTGGTGGTGCTGTGAGAAGCCTGACAAATACTTGCTGCTGAGGTTTTGCTGTATTGACACTGGGAGAAAATTGAAAGCTAAACAAAGAAAAAAAGAAGAAAAAAAAAAAGAGATGTATCTGGAATAGCTTGTTTGTAGCCCAGTTAGCTGGAGCTTTGTGGAAACTGGGTTGCGCAGCAGAAAGCCGTGTGATAAAGTACTGTGGTTTTAGGATCGTGTTGCAGAGAGTCTTTAAGCAGATGAAGCTGCTTCGATGGTGCCTTTCCAGGGGAGAGATGTTCTCCAGTATCCAGTAGAGCTTGCAGCCCTTATTCCCTCTTCATGCTGGTCATGGCAATCCTGCCTATGAACACTGATCCAGCAGGTAGACAACAACTCTTAGCACCTTTCTGTCTCCAAAGCAGCACAGTTTTGGGTGGATGCTGCGATCCATTGCGTAGCTAGGACGTCCATGTGCCCAAGTGGGATTGAAATGGATGTAGTCTCTGGGCTGAGCATCTGCTGTGGAATTAAATGGTAATTTTGCCTGCTTGAGTCCTACGTGTAATGCGTGTTGTGGTTTATGGCTTGGAAATACGTGTATTGCAGTGTCATGCTCTCCCGGCTGTGACAAGGAAACCACTAGGAGGGCCCTGTAGCATGATAAAATGAGAGATAATCCTTTATTTGAGGCCAAGTGGGACTTGCTGTGATTGAGCAACACTTCTTGAGCAGAGCGTTTTGAGAGTGAATCACTTGGGAAAGGCTTCTGGGAAGAGATCAAACTAGGTAGGCGTAATGTCAAACTTGAAGGTGGCGTGAGTACGATGCCATCTCATGTAAAGACATTTGTGAAATGGTCTCCCTCTGCATGCACTGTCATTGTCATCTGTTTGATGTCCTCCTTGAGCAAGAACTGGTACTTTGGAAAACTTACCAAACAGCATGTCAGGATGAGTTACTGGGCTTTTTCTTTTTAAAAAAAAGAAAAGGAAAAAAAAGAAGTAGTCTTACCCCACTGTATGCACAGGGGTGAAAGCATGGCTGGATTTTATTAAATATTGTAACTGGTTCCTGAGAAAGACGAAAAAGATTCATGAAGCCATGAGAATTGTGGGAACCACAAACCATTTAATGAGTAGCTAGTAAACTCAAACTGTGAAGCAAAACTCCCTTTTTTCCTTTTTTTTTTTCTTCTTAGTGATACAGCTGATGTTTGTAAGAACGAGAACTGTCCTTCCAAAATTCATGACTTTTCAAAATCTTTATTTCCATGAACTGTTGAAGTTTTCCCATAAGGTGTGTGAATATTTCACTTTGACTCCACAGGATGTTGGTGGGCACTCACCCCATGTGCCCTATGGTTCACCTACCTGGGGATGTCTCCTCTCTGGGTGTCGCACACTCAAAGAAAGGGGAAAAACTGTTAAAGGAGCTCTCAGGAGTTTAACATCTCTAATGTGCTGTAGCAGTCAACGTGCTGCACAGGTTTTTAATGACCTCATGGTGATTAGCAGTCCAGAAAATCCCATCAAACCAATTAAATAATGTGCACATGACTGAAGGCTGCTGCAGGCTCCGGGAGTTTTTCAGTGCTAAGCCCCCTCAGTCCCCACAGGCTGAGGATTTTCCCTGGCCTGGGCAGATCCCACCAAAGGGAGGTGAAACCTTCAGGTTTTTGCACCGTGCTCCTCACTTGGATGCTACAGGTGTCAGGTCTTTGGGCTGGCTTAGTTGTTTCACTGGTTTCAGTTGTTGAATGCATTTGCGTGACATTTGGCCATATTAAAAATCCATTTAAGGATGAACTCTTGGGCTCGTGGGGGACAAGCACTGTGGAAAGCTGAAACCTGCTGATTTTCACAGCTGCCCTGTCACCGTTCTCCCTGGGAGATGGTTTGTAAGAAGAAAGCTTCACTGCTCCAGTTCATATGGCTGCAAGGACAGGGAAAACACGGGTTTGGTGTCTCAGCAGAGCCATGCAATAATTCAGGGGTCAGAAAAGCCACGGCACACATGTTTGAGGGCCTGAATCCAGAGATGGGGGAGCACTTACAGGGGAAATTACTATTGGTGCTACTACTAATAATAACATATTTACTAAATCCATACAAAGCAATTACTGTTTGAGTTGAAAATAATGAAGTAGATGAATCATTTGCAGTGACGCTGCAAAAGAAAGAGGGGGGTAAGTGACTGGTTAAAAACCTGCTGACTGTTGCTGCTCTTTCAACCCAGCTGCGAGAATTTGGCTAGCTCAGCACTTCAGTTTTGAAACATCCATTCAACCTAAGTGAGACGAATCGTTACAGTTGTGGTGGTGCAACCTCCCACTGCCTTTGCCTACTCGGTACTTGGTGCGATTCCCCATCTCTGGGCCACATACCAGCCTAGGAGATGTCAGGCATGAATTGCGAAAGATAAAGGACCGGAGCATTAAGGCACTCCCTCAACACACCTGGCTCTTGCTTGCCCTATCAATTGCAAATATCATTCCCTGACAGCCTAGTACATTTGTACCTGGATTTTGGCCCAAAGGCTGATGATACCAGAACTTGCAGATCTAGCAAGTTCTGGACTTGCACAACTGGTGGAAAGTACCAGAATATTCCATTGTCCAAGGTGGGCCAGAGGGGAAAAATACTCAATGTAAGCCAATTATCTTGGACTCTACAAGTAGTGATTCTAGCAAGACCCTTTGAGCGCTTCTGGATGGCAGTGGGTTGTGGCCAGTATCTCCCTGAAGTTAGGACACTGTCTCAGGCAACCACCTTGAGGACTGGAAGACCAGGGCAAGACAATCCCCCTAGAGTCTCAATTACCTCCTGTTGAGGAATGCTGATGCATTGTATTTGCTCTAACTCGAAAAGGGAAATTTTAACTATAGGCTAGCCCCTCTTTCATCCACCTCTCCATTTATAGGTCTCTATGCATTTGCTTTATGGATGTGGACGTTCTTCCATTTTCCGTGTGCGTGTAGGCGTTAGAAGGGGTACCTGCCCACTCGATAGAGTTGTGTGATATTAAGAGATCTTTGATCTCAGCAGTTATAAACTGTGTGGGGGTGTGTGTAGAGGGGTGTATGTCTCTGTGCGCTCATGTGCTTTATTTATATGTATATCCATTAATCTGAGCCCTGTGCTGCGGGCAGCCCCCAGCCCCGAGGCTCGCTGTGCCCCCAGGGTCTCGGTGCTGTTCTGGTGGAGCAGGATGGCCATCACGTGGCTGCTGCTGGGACTAGCACAGGAGCCTTTTCTATCCCCAAGTGCTGCAGGAGAGGATGTGAAACCCCAGTCCTGCTCTGCAACGAGCGGCAGAAGTGTCAGGCCAGCNCTTGAGGACTGGAAGACCAGGGCAAGACAATCCCCCTAGAGTCTCAATTACCTCCTGTTGAGGAATGCTGATGCATTGTATTTGCTCTAACTCGAAAAGGGAAATTTTAACTATAGGCTAGCCCCTCTTTCATCCACCTCTCCATTTATAGGTCTCTATGCATTTGCTTTATGGATGTGGACGTTCTTCCATTTTCCGTGTGCGTGTAGGCGTTAGAAGGGGTACCTGCCCACTCGATAGAGTTGTGTGATATTAAGAGATCTTTGATCTCAGCAGTTATAAACTGTGTGGGGGTGTGTGTAGAGGGGTGTATGTCTCTGTGCGCTCATGTGCTTTATTTATATGTATATCCATTAATCTGAGCCCTGTGCTGCGGGCAGCCCCCAGCCCCGAGGCTCGCTGTGCCCCCAGGGTCTCGGTGCTGTTCTGGTGGAGCAGGATGGCCATCACGTGGCTGCTGCTGGGACTAGCACAGGAGCCTTTTCTATCCCCAAGTGCTGCAGGAGAGGATGTGAAACCCCAGTCCTGCTCTGCAACGAGCGGCAGAAGTGTCAGGCCAGCTGAGGGCTGTTCCAGTCACTGGGACAAACAGACTAATAGCTGAGTGTTAGCCTGGTTTTTCTTTCCTGTGCTTGCCCAGAAAAACTGTTGCTTCTGGGTAAAACAATCCCTGAGCAGCTATTACCTGCTCTGGTAGATTAGTTTTGTTGGAGTTGAGCTGGTATGGACTTCCATCAGCTCAAATAATTAATATCTGCATATATATATGTATACATATATATATATATTAGGACAAGACGAAATGGCCTCAAGTTGTACCGGGGAGGGTTAGATTGGATATTAGGAAAAAGTTCTTCACCAAAGGGGTTAATGGAACAGGCTTCCCAGGGAAGTGGTGGAATCACCCTCCCTGGAGGTATTTCCTAGCTAGGCAGATGTGATGCTGAGGGACATGGGTTAGGGGTGGGTTTGGCAGTGTTGGGTTTGTGGTTGGACTTAATGATCTTAAAGGTCCTTTCCAACCTAGGTGGTTCGATGTATAATGAATAATTTTGGGTTTGAATCTTTGCTTGATTCCCATTAGCTCCTTTGAATGCCCTGTCCTGTGCCCTGATCTGCGGCTTGGTGTCCTGTGTGGGGCAGCCCCTGCAAGCAGAGATGTGTCCAGTGCCCGGCCACAAGCAGGAGGGGCTGGAGGACACAACATGTACCCACCTGTGGGATCCCCGCTCTGGCAAGGAGCCTGGCTGCTGCGGGCACTGCTAAAGCGACTGCAGGCTGAGGTCGTCCCACATCTCCCTGTGGGTCACAGCAGCCACCTGATCAGGGAACCTTGTCGACCTGCAAAAGGGTTTTTAATTGTGATGAGATTTTTAGATAAAGTTGAGCCTCGCCCACCATCCTCTGCAACAAGAGGTGAACGACTTGTGTAAAGCTCTTATGCTGGATGGGTTTATTCTCCTGAGTGTTTTCACTGAAACAATTAGTGTGTTTAATACTTCTTTTATTTTTTTTCCCCATTTCAGACCAACCACAAGCAGAACAGGAATGAAGCTTCAGGAAGAACTAAAGACAGTCACGCTTCCAGCAGCAGCCCACGAGCACATCTGCCAGTGGATTTGGAGCAGATGCCAGGTTGCTACATGGAGCAGACTGCCCAGCTCCGCTGACTCAGGGGACAAATATGTGTTGTTTCACATGACAGTGACCACACCATGCACCTACAAGCTTTGTTTTCATCCTCCAGCTCTATTTTGAGCCACAGGTTGTGGGGGTGGAAGGCACAAAGTTGCTGAGTAAGCTGCTGGCTGGAGTTTGGGTCGCGCGGAGCCGGGGATGCTGCGGCTCAGCCTCCTGCGGGATGCCCTGCCATACCCAGCTGGGTGCAGGAGGAGTACGTAACCCTCTGGGCTCCCAGAGAAAGCTTCAAGAGAATGCACGGTAGAGGGGGAAATGCTGCAAACCGGCAGTCAGAGGAAGCAAAGCCACTTGCACCCCAAACTGAGGGACACGTTATTGCTCTCTGTGCCATCCCTGCTAAAGGGTAAGAGTCCGCATTGAGGGATGTTTCCGCTCTGCGCATGGTACTGCTTTTATCAGGTGCTGAGTGCTAAGGCGGTGACAGACACATCAAAGGGATGGTGGTGGGGCTGTGAGGTGGAAGAGGAGCCAAGGGAAGAGCTTTCCGGTGGTTTTGCAGCAGATAATTGTCACTGAAGAGAAGTGACAGTTTCAGTCTGGCTCTGTTTGCACCTCAGATGAGGAACCAATTCTGAGGATGTTGTTCCTTTCTTACTGCTCTTGTTTTGTTTTAAATAAGCTGTAGTGATTTCAGGTTTACTAAGACTGGAAATAAATGTGGACAGTCTTTTACTTCTGTATTTGCAGAGTTCTGAAATCATGTGATCCTGTGCCAGGACTGGAACCACTACCGTGACGCAGAGATGAGGTAGGAGCTTCTTCCAGATGCCTGTATGCATGCACCGTTTCACCAAAATGCTTTTTCATATTTCTGAACTTTTTTTTTTTTNGGGGGGGGAGGGAAAGGATAAAGAAATTAATCCCTGCAAAGCATACTTGTGAAAAAGGAATAAAAAAGCATTTTGTGTTCCAGATGGTTTCATCTATAAATGCTCTTACATCTTACCCAGCGCTGCTTCAGAGCCTTTCCACAGTAGAAATCACAGAAAAAGTCAGTAGCTACAAGACTGCCTGGATTGGTGCAAACAAAAGCATAAGAAGAGTGAGAGGGATTGCCCTTGTCCAGGAGTGGGAGGTGGAAAGAGCTCATGGAGAGCCAAGGAAGAGGTAAGGGCAGCTCCACCTGGGAATAAGCTTTTGAGTAGCTGGTTAGGATGTGGCATGTTGACATGCTGCTATGTATATTTTCCAGTGTGGTGTGTGTCTTAAATATTTAACACTGAAAACATAAGTCCGTTATCTAGACTTCCATTATCTATTTATTAGAGAACCAGCCTGGCACAGCCCCTTTTGTTTCTCAGCAAGATGACCTGAAGTTGTCTGGCAGCAATACCAGTGCTGCTGGAATAAATGGTTTATCACTTGGGAGGCACTGCCTGACTTTGGGAAGGAGCTGGATGTGGTTGGCATGGGCTGGAGCAGCGCTGATGCCTTAGGGTATGGAACAAATGGAGTTGGGAGGGTTTGGAAGCGAGTTGCTACCAATGGCTGAAGTCCAAAGCCACAGCCTTGCTCCTGCTCTGCCCGAATTAGGTGTTTGCATAGAGGTGCACGCTGTGATTCTGGGTAGAAATAGCCTGGGCTCTGGGCTGTCTTCACAAAAAGACTAGAAATGCTTCCATCTTGAGAGGCTTGGTGAGCAGCTCTGACTTAGAGCGGGGAGGTTTCATCTCCCCTTTCCAACAGTCCTTCAGCTAACTGGTTTCGCAGCTTTTGAAGTGGCACTGCTTCTGTTTAGTTAAAAAAAAAAAAAGCACACCCCACAAAAAAACCAACAACTGACTTCTGTCATGATAAAAGCATAGTGAAGGGCATTTGCTCACTGGGGAGGGAAACACAAGCTTTGCATTTCCTTTCTCCTGATCAATTTACAAGCTCTTTCTGTGGATGTCTGGCATTGTACAGACACCCTAGGCTCTTGTGGGAAGTTGACATTGTGTTTTATGAATTACATTGTCTTACTCTGTAGGAAATGGACATTGACCTATTTAATTTTGCTCTAGCTGGGGAAAAAAAAAGTATTCCAAGGAAACAGTAACAGCTAAATGTGTAATTTCTGTTTTTTTCTCTATCTGTTCTGCCTTTCCCTGTCTTTCATTCACCCCATCTTGGTAGCCTGTTGCTGCAGACAGCCACAGGCATCTGTGAAGTCTGCTGGACACTGCTGAAAGATGTCTCTGCTCCACATTAGTGCTAATTAGCATCTTTTGCTGCTAATTGGTTCTCAGGAAAAACATTGCTTCCTGGCAGGGTGAGAAACACCCCGCTACAGTCTGTGATGTTTGAGCTCTGAAGACCCATTGTTCTAATTGAGAGATATTTTGTCATATTTGGACTTACTTTCTTGCCACCCGTGGAGATCTGTGTTATAAAGTGAAACATTATGATTCTGTGTACTCTATATTGAAAGAGGGTGTGGGTGAGTGAGCAATATGTGTAAGACGGTAGACTGTGCCAAGTGTGCTCTGTTTTGTGTGGGTTTTTTCCTCTATAAGAAAAGAGATCAGATCTTAATCTTAGGGAGAAAAGGGGCAGGGGAAGAAAGAGCCTGGTCACTGCCCTCTAAATTTTTCCAGGCTCACAGGAAAAGAGCTACTAGTGAACAATACTAAAAAAAATTTAAATATATATATATATCAAAATAATCCTGCAAGGAGGGACAGAGTTGCTCTCAGATGAGCAGCCATGTACTGGGCTTTTCTGGGCCCTTCCATCTGCAGCCTGTGTTTCATCTGTTGCCTATCTTTGTGTTTTTTTGAGTTCTATTTTACTGTTTTGGAGCATGAGCTAATATGCACACAGATGTGGATCCACTGTGGGGTTTGTTATTTTGTTCTGTGTTTCCTTCCTAAGAATCCTTGATGTTCTGTTTCACTTTATAACTGCCAGAAGCACTGAGCTACACTTCTGGCATATGTACCACAATTCTGATGTCTCTGTCTTAAAGGGCTGATAGTTAATTGGGAGCTCACTGCTGGGATGGTCAGATACCATGCCGTTGGCTTCCTCCCTTCAGTTCCCGTAAGGCAAAACTCCTCTTCTGGTGCCTCCACACATGTGCATCTGGATATTGGCTCTCTTGCCGTATTAATAGAGAAAAAACCGCCAGTGAAGGGTGTTGTAAATCTATGTCTATTTCTAGAGCAGGAATGAAAATTTGAAAGGTTTCAATTTGTCCTGCAATTCCATTTGGAGGGTCCCTGCTCGGTAAGCAGCCTTGGGGAATAACAAAGCTGTGAGCTGCCAGGCTTGTTCTGCTGGAAGTCATGTTTTTATCCAAAACTCGGATCTCTTCTGTGTTGCACAATTAAGGCTTCAGCTAAAAAAATGTTAGGAAGTGTGACAGCAATGAGGTAAACATGGCATATGTAAATAAGTGAGTGTCCTGAGGGAAGAAACGTTACCTTATGGAAGGAAAACATCTCTATGGAGGGGAAGGTTCAGAAGGGTGAAAGTCAATGTTGGAGGAACTGGTGTGAGTCCTTAGAGAGCCCACTTATGGCAAATGGAGTTGGAAAAAATCCCCACATCTGTGCCCTCAGCAAGAATCAGACTTTGATATGAAAAAGTCAGTTGAGAACAACTGACATCTTTGTGTTGGGCATGAAAGAGAAGCTATGATCAAATGAGGAAGCCTTTGGTTGCAAACCAAAAAATCCACAAATCCTGCATTGTGTGGCTGTTGATTTACACAAGACGCCTGCTGTAAGCTACCAAACCACCAGGGAATTGCATTGTCCTTCCCACCACCCAGGGCATAGACTTGGGAAGAGCTAAAGCTCAGACCTCTTATGCATTTTGGCCTCAGAGTCAGGCAGTGGCTCCTCTGGGGTGCAGCCCTGCTGCTTCTGCTCCTGAGCCTTTTTGCCTTGTGCCAGTGGGCTCTGGACCGTGGCATCCTGAGCAGGGCAGGCTCCCGCAGGGCAAAGGGATCCTGTGGGAGCCCCGCTGCCCAGCATTAGCCTGGATTCTGCATTCTCCTTCTCTTCTCTTTGGATACCAGGAAGATATCCCACAGCAAGCAATGGTGGAGTGTCCCTTACTGGGAAAATGGAAACTGTAGGATGGGTCCTTCGGGGTTTTGCCTGTAGCTATCCCCCAGGTGAAGGATGGGGTGATTTACCTGGTGCTCACTCTGGGGTAGGGCAGAGCTCATCTTACCGTAAAATAGATGTTTTCCTGCAGGTTTCATGCTTCAGCTCAGCCTGGAGCAGTTTGTGCTTTCAAGTGACTCATGCTTGGACAGATTATGTCGATAAAAGTATCATTTAAAGATATCCTCTGAATGTTCAGAAAAAACTCAACCATCCCTTTGTCTGAATGTGATCATCTTTCCAGATGAAACGCATCCTTCATGCAGCTCCTGCATGTGATGCTTGAACCAGGTTCAAAATACAATCAAACAAGTAACGGGGAATGAAGTCTCATTTTACTGAATTGAGTAAGTTCAGTTTTAATTGCAGAGAGAATGATTTTATCCATGTTGTATACAAAATCAAACTCGTGATGTTTAATTGTTTCCTTTTACAATGGGAAAGTTGGACTCGGAGGTGACTTTCTTTCATGGCAAATGTGTATTGACTGGCTTGTGTCCACACCAGTGCTTGGGAGCAGAAAGTCAAAATGCCTTTTTTAGGATCTATTCCTCTACAGTTAATCAAGGCAGAAGAATGTTTTTCAAGGAGGAAGTGTTCTGTAGGGATTTTTACTGCCTCTCTGTCAAGACTCTCTCGACAGCTTGCTATTGACCAGGAAGTGTGCTCTACTCATTGCTTGCTCCCTTATAAGCAATGTCCTTATCTTTTTAGCGATAAAAAAATAAACCAGAGTAGCTTTTCTTTCTGTGCAAGAATGTTGTTCAAACTTACACATTGATCGTCTGTGTAACAAGCATAAACAAATATTACTAAGTATCACATGATAAAGCTGATGACGTAAGGCATTTTCATCCTGTTGTCTTGGAGCAAGATGGGAGAAGCAGAATCTTTAAACCTTACAAATTTCTATTTAGATGAGGTTTCCAATAATTTTACTGACAAGTTTATGATTAAATAGGCAACAGATTCCCCTCACTAGGTGGAAGATGGCATTGTAGAAGCTTCCTGAGGTCCATCTGGGCAGTGGCATGTTTGGACCCCATAGCATTTGTTAACTGGGAACCCACCTCGCTTTGGATGTTCTCTGGCATACCTGTCCAAGAGGCGGAGGTGGCCATGTAGTTACCTCACAGACTGCCTGGTATTTGTGCGTACAGTCCTGTGTCTGTCAGCAGCGTCTGAATAAGCAACTATGCTGTTTCTGGTTGGGGAATAACTTGCTGGTGGCAGCTCTGCAAGAACTGGGTGCTGTAGGAGATTCCAAACAGAACATCACTGATAAACTGAGTGGTTACTCTAGGCAGTGGGACCTCAGCCTGGAGCACAGTGTCCTGTTTCATGAGCTCTGTTTGAGGAAGATCTCCATGCTTCCCTTCATCTAAGTCAGTCATGGCCTTACTGCAGTTGTGGGGCTTGTTGGTAGGGAGATGGTGGCTGAGCACCATCTGTCTGTCAACAGTTTGTAGAAATAATATCTCAAGACCTCTCTGTTTGGGGAACTATCACCCACATCTGATAAGTCGCATGGTTTCTTCTATAGATAAGAAAAGATGATACCACCCAAGACTGAAGGTTATCTAGAAAGGAGGAAACTAATGAAAGCTGATAAATCTGGGGTCATGCTTAATTTATGAAGGTAGAAGAAAGTGTCCCCTCCCTTCCTGCAATGGCCAGCAGCTGTGTTGGAATGATGGCTGGTTCTGAAATGATATTTCTTATTGGGAAATTTGTGGTTCATAAACCATGTTGGGCCTCTTCACTGCATCTCCCCAGGAGAAGATTTCCTTGTGGTGCAATCTTGGTAGACTGGGAGTGTGATTCCTCTCTAGGGGGTTAAAAAATGTGGAGGAAATTACAAAACCTGGCGATCTGCTAGGCAGTTAAGCTGGAAAACAGCTCTAGAGACAGCTCTTAGCTTGGGATGCAGCTGTAAGAGAAGTTCTCCTGTTGGCGCAGCTGCCTTGCTTTTGAACTGTGGGCAATCTTTTGTTGAGATTCCCACCTCAGCCTGATGGCACTGAGATCTTCTCTGATGCTTCAGAAACGGTGTAGGCATCTACATAGCCATCGCAAGATCCTTTTGCCCCAGGAGCTGAAGCTGCTCCAAAGCTGGAAGGGAGACTCAGCACCAGCTCGGCCCAGGTGGGAGGGCAGGGGGTGAGCACAGCCCGGAGCACACCAGAGAGGGAAACACAGTGCTGTAAAGGGAATTTATTCTTAGTTTTCCTGCCCTGTCTAAAGTAGTGGACCAACAAGCCTTGGTGCAGACAGTGCCTGTGGGAGAACTGTATTGGAGAGGACGTGCAAGTTCCTTGCAGTGTCAGGGGTGTCCCCCACCTGATTTCTCATCTGCAACAGCCATCAAGGGGCTTGGGCTGCAGTGGGAGTGACTACTTCTATCTCCTCACAGTGCAGTAAATGTGGTAAAGTCGCAGGCTTGTGATTAAACATCTCTTTTAAAAAGAAGGAAAAAAGGGTAAAAATCTCCAGGTTCCTAGGGCCGATGCAATCTGTATAGTAGAGGAGTTGAAAACAGGCACAGTGGGGTCAAAAGGTCAAATCTATATATATTGATCCTCTGGAACATAGATGTGAAAAGAAATGTTAACCGGTTCTTCATCTCTTCCTGGAAGCAGTGATATCTCAGTGAAGTATGAGAGTTTGTTGAGCTCCCAGACTCCAGCACGTGATGGAAGGTCAAGAAAGCAGCACAAAATCCTGTCTTTTTGCCAGTGCTGAAACAATTTCCACTGACCGCGAAATCCACATCACACAAATAAACCCTATTCTTAAAAATGGCCAAATTAAATTAAGAGCAGTAGTGTCGGATGTAAAGTATGAATCACACAAGAGTTCCAGAGGATGTATTGTGTTCTCAGATGGTTTTTGCTAGTGGTGACTGAGGAAGAGGTGTTCTGTCCAGGGACCTCTGTAGAGGGCAGAACAAGACATTAGGAGGCAACAGTCCCTCTCAGATTGCTTCCCCCTCCCTCCACCCCCCCCAAAAAGTGTCTGTACTGCAATCGGCTAGTCTTTATCCCTGGCCAAAGCTGGTAGATCCAGGAGTCATGGCTTGTTCATGGAAGGGTCTTGTCTTAGCCCCTTCTCATGCTGTCTTCACTGTTATTAGTGTAATTTCTCTTGCCTCTACACTGACCTATCTGTGTGTGCTCTCTTCTGGTTTTGCCTAGGAGAGTAGATGGTAGCATGTGGACAGTCTATTCCAGCTTTATGAGATCTTGCAGACTTCTCCTTTGCTGTCTGTGGCACCGATGACTATCTTCTACTGCCCCTGCTTAATTATGAAGACTTTAATTCCCACTGGCATGTTTGGTTGGTGCTGCTGAGCAACATGCTTGGCTTTTTGCTAGCATACAGTACCTACAGATGACCTGCCATAAAAGTAGGTGTCTAAAACCTCTCAGTTCTTACACTGAATTGCGTTATGACAAATTATTTAACTTCTTACTTACGTACTGAGCTCTTGGGGCTGTGGCTTTGGCTTGTGAGCTGTTGGCCAAGCTGGCCTGAGAGATCAGTAGCGCTGGGACTAGGACTGAAAGTCAGGGAGAACAGGCATTAAACTCTGTACATGGTTTTGGGATGGTTTCCCTGGCTTTGCTCTTTGAGGAGCACATCTGCTCCCCAGTGCAGCTTGTACCAGATGTATCTGGGAAAGGTTTTGCCTGCGATGTTTGTCACCTTTTGCATTTTATTCTCTGTGCAATATCTAGACTTAAACTCCTCAGAAAGCATGTGATTTTCTCCAAGACACCAAGGAATGTGTCAGCTAGGTCATTGCCTTTTAAATACGCAGCTGTGTCCTTCACTTTAGAGTAATAACACAACTGTTTGTGTTTGTGTAAGTAGACATGTTTTGCAATTCCATCACTTTAGTTTTGAGACAGAAATGCCCAAAGCTGTGGCATCTGTATTGTATAGATGCAGACATAAATGTGAAAAATTTGCTTGGTTTCTAGGAAGAAGGTGGCTGAGTAGGCTACTAAGTACTTGCCAAGCACAGAGATCTAGAAGCAAGCTGTGGCACTCGGTAACTTTCTCGAGCTCCCCTCCAAAGCCCAGAGGTATTTGTGCTTTTACAGAGGGTAAACTGGAAAATGGGAAGGGTAGGTTGCTCCAGGTCATATTACGTGATCATCTAGGAGCTGGTATGTGTTTTTTGGTGGTCTTGGCTTTTAAGCTTAGAGCCTTGTCCCATAATGCGTATTTGTTTATGAAAGTATGTTCATATTTTGAGCCTACAAATTTTCCAGGTCACTGACCCCCCAGCTGCCTAATAAACATTTCCAAGGGAATTTATAGCTGGTAATTTCCACCTTCGGCTTTGGCCAAAGACAGCAAAAGCAAAAGTTGCAACCAGGGCTGGTGGGGTCAAGCCTGGAGTGGAGCGGAGCTGCTGTTGCAGTTCATCCTCCCGATGTGCTCCTTGTCTGCTGGAAAGCAGGCTGGGAAAGTTTACCAGTAGCATAAACGTGATTTTGCTCTACTTGCGCATTTCTTCTTGTGCAAGGGAAATTCTGTCCTGCTGCTCCAGACAGCGCTGTATTTGCTGGGCCTTTGGCAGGGCAGGCTGATGTGCAGAGCCAGTGGGTTCCAGGCGGCAGAAAGTGAATGAATCCTCTCGTCCTGGGTTTCAAAGGATTGGACCGCTGCAAAGGACTGGATTTACAGGTCCCAGACCTGTAAATCTATTGGTGAGATCCAGTTCCCTGTGGATATCAGGTGATGTGGCTTTAAAAAAAAATAATCTGAAGCTGGGGTATCGGTCATTAGGAGCTGTATTTTCCTGTGGTCCTCACCCTGTCTCACACCATATAAGCCTCTGTTTTGGGGAACTTCTCTTCAGTGAATTTGTTTGTTCCTTAATGAGAGTCCATTTTTCCCACAGACTGCTCGTGACTTATGCTGGCAGTGCTTTCAGTTATGGTCCAAATTACATAAGTCCAACTTTCCCAGAGTGTGCAAAATGGTCTCTCAGCTGCTTTTGTACGCCATGGCCACATCAGCAGTTCCTATGAGCTTGTGTAGCTCGTGGCAGCGATACACTGGTGTTTAGAGCCCTGCTTGCGTTAGTTAGCTGGGATTCAACTTTATTTGGGCTGCATGTTATGGGGCAGTTGTAAAGCAAAGGGAACAATGTACATACTTAATTAAACCTTGCCTAAACAGTTCAGAATACAATAAATAAAGGAGGATGGGACTGGTGGCAAAAATATTCTTCATGGCGACCTTTCAAAGAATTGCCCAAATAAGGTTGTAGAGTTGTCACAGGCTACGAGAAAAAAGCACAGGTTGAATGTCAGGTGAAAAGTTCTTGTCAGGTGGGAAAAAAAAAAAAAAAAGCAGGCTCGTGGAAGTCAGCATTCCTGAGCAGGAATAAGACTGGGAGTAGAAATAACCTTGGTGAATAGAGTGGGCAGGGGTGCAGCCTCCGGGCTCCCGAGCGGCCCAGTCTGGACAGTCGGGATGTTTGCGGCTTCTCCAGCGATACCTGATGGTAGTCTTGGGAAGGAGGGGGAGCTCACCTTCCCTGTGCCCACATGCTATGGCAGCAACCCAGCCTGTAAAACTCCACTGCACCCATTAACTTGAAAATGAACTTGAGCATTAGCTAAGTGCTTGTGTTGCAACAGAAGTAAACACTGAGAAGAAAAATGACCTGGGAGGGGGAAGAGAAAGAGAAAATTCAGCGGGTTTTCCTGGGGTGCTCCCTGTCGCAGCTGCTGCAGGGTAAGCCGTAACCCCGCTGCAGCAGGTTATCCGCAGTCCTGTAGGATCCCGCTGTCTGGCAGCACGGCCAGGAGGAAGGTGCGTTGTCGGCTCCATCTCTGACCTTAGAACCCTTGCCCAAGGGTTTTCATGACTTCCGTCACTTGGGCAAAGTGCTGAGGCTGATATGTGTGTGCTTGGCTGCTGTCCCGACGGTCACAGACTGGGCAGGCAGGCTGTCCTGTCTGTGAGTCCATCTGAACGCGGTGCAAAGAAAGACGATGGCTCTTTTGGATTCTGGTGCAGAAATCCTGGCAGACTTGCTGGCCGTGGGGCAAATCTGCAAGCAGGTGGTGCTTATCTCAAAGGGCATTAAGCCCCCTCTAAATATACCTATGTTTTAGGGCAAGTTTGTCAGGGAAATACCCGATTTCTTTAAAATTATTTTGAAGGAAGTTGTGTTGTCTCTATTGATTTACAGGCTGCTCAGAAGGTATAGTTTTCAAAGTCTTAAGACGGTTAGTTAACACAAGCCATTGCATTAATGTGTCATCTTGTTGTTAATAACGAAGTCAGAGTGCTGGCAGTCAGAGCATCTAGTAGAAAAATCAATATTTCAGCTGAGGAGGTGTTTCACAGCCCACTGTATGTCTCAATATGCTACCAAGGTTTTAAAGATGTTAAACTAAGTCCTTTTTTTTGGGGGGGAGGGCGAAATGATTCATTAAAACTTAAAATTTGTGTTAGCAGTGAGGTACATATCTGAGGATCATACCAAGAATGATATCTTAAAGCAAACCTTAAACAAGGGTTAGATGTTCAATGATCAGTCAGAAATCCCGGATACCACATCTGCCATGCAGTGGGAATCCCTGGCTGGAGGAAGCTGGGAGAGGCTGTGTGCTTTATGTATTGATGTGATGCTGCTTGTTGCCCTAAAATGTCCACAGTTTGTCAGCATTTGCTTGCAGAAGGTGCAGTTTCCTCCACCTGACTTCTAGGTCACGCTCTGCTTATTTTTACTGTCGCAATCATCAATGATCTTTTGACCTGAGGTGGGCAGGAAGGGGAAAGAAAGTAAAAGAGCCTCAACCACAGCGTCTAGGAAATTTGGCAAGGTGGTGGCAGCCTGGATTAAAGCTAACTAGCCCCAGGGGGATGGCGGGGGAAGCAGATGCAAGAATGCACTTAAGAGAGACATTCATTCAACTTTGTGCACGTGGTTATTACATGGGGTCTCAAGCAGGGTCAGCGTGCCTGCCAAAAAGCCAGGGGAATTTGTTGGGTGTAGTGTTTTTTTTTTTTTTTAAGGGAACGGCTCTAATTTAATACTCCTGGACCATGAGAGTGAAATGGTAGGCGAATGAGCCAGCATTGGAGTATTTTTCTAATGCAGAAGCTGCAGTTCTGAACTGTGACTGTAAGAGCAAACTGAATCATCTCTCAGATTCGCCCAAGGAGCAGCACTTATTTTGCAGCCCTGGGAGTAAACTGAAGGCTGATCATTTATGTATGATGTCTGCGAAATAAACCCCTGAAACTGTGCCTCCCTAGGCTCGTTGTCCACCTCTTCAATGATGAGGGCTCAGAGTGTGATTGCTTCCAGGAACGCTGCTTTCTTTAACATAAACTCAATCAACTTGTCAGGACCGTTTGGGTTGTGGGTCACGGGTTGAAAACAGGGACAAAGTACAAACAAAAACCAGCCAGAGAGTGGACTGTGGACTGGGAAGAGGGCATCGCCCTTCTGAGATGTCGCAGTGTGGAGCTGGGACTGCTGCTTGTAACCGGCTGCACGTCACACTGCATCACGGCGGTGGTCAGGGACCATGAATGGTCATTGTACGTGCCAAAAGGAACGGCCAGGTCAGGGAGAAGAGCTTATGGCTCTGTGTGGAGGTATCTAGGCTTATAGGGAAGAGACAAAAGAGTGGGGTCAGCCGCTCTCCAGGTCACTTTTCTGTTCTAACCTTCTGCTGCATGTGTTGGCGGTTAAAAAGAATGTTGATAGTTTGATTTTGCCTCCTCACCACACCAGAAAAACCAGAGAGAAAGCAAGCAGCAGATCTTATCCTCATTTGGACCTTGTGCTTACAGGCCCCAAAGTTTTCCTCCCCCCGTTCCTGTGGTTTCAGCAGCAGCAGAGTTCGCCATAGAATTGTTCATTTTATTGGCGTGACAAACTGTAACTTGCCACTGTTATGCAAGAAGTAATACAGATTTTTAAAAATCCAACAAACAATACCTCAAACCAAAAAACCCCGCCACACAACCACCCCTCCCTCCCCTGCCCCAATCATCTGAATCTGCTTGTGAAACCGTACCCTGTTCTCAACTGAGAACATTCAGATCTCAAGACTGTCCCCAGCAATGGGTTGTTCCCAGCTCCCAGGGAAGGGGAAAGGCTGGGAAGGAAAGAAAGGACTAGCTACAGTGAGATGCAGCAAATGAGGAGGAAAGGTGCTGCCTGGGAGTGTTGAGGATGCTTTGGCACATGCGCTAGCCCAGGGAGGGACCCAGGCCGTAGCAGCTGCGCTTGCTGAGCTGGTCTCAGCAGGAAGGTATGTGGTGAGTCTTTGAAATATGGGACATGGTGCCTTCTAAGCTCATTAAAAAAAAAACCCAACAAACCAAAACAAACAAAAACCAAACCAAAACCAGAACAGTGTGGTGTTTTGCTTTCATTTGCTTCCTGGCAGTTAGAGTATCTCCATAAAAGCAAAAAGAGCAGCTCCTTTTGGGGGGGAAGGGGGGAGAGAAGTAAGAAGGTGGAAGATGCACTAGCTTCGATGCGTTTCCTAAACGCCTGGAGTTGCTAAGGAAAGGCTAGGATGTAGGATGTGACTGTAGATGTTTAAGCTCCCTCTTTTATCCACACGTTGGCGGACCCAGGCACCTTTCCTGTTTGTGCAAGAGGCTTTGCCAAACACAGGTGTCTTAGAGCAGCGGCGTGTGCCTGGGGAGGAAGCTGAGATCTTCTTGTGTGTTTATGCCAGGGCTCATAATGGCAAATGTGGAAAGCGAGCTAATGTGGCACACAGAAACAGGAAAGTGGTTGGTATGATTGCTAACGAGAAGGTCCGTTGCCCATGTGGCAGGAACATAAACCTCAGTGTTTAGTTAAAGGAAGGGAGACATGAGGAGGGAGCCCACCTGTTAACGCCTTTTTGTCCCCGAGGGAATCACAAGATCCCCAGGGTTGGAAGGGACCTCTGGAGATCACCCTACCAGAGCAGGGCCACCCAGAGCAGGTTACACAGGATGGCATCCGAGGCAGGTTTGGAATGTCTTCAGAGTCAGAGACTCCACCACCTCTCTGGGCAGCCTCTTCCAGTGCTCTGCCACCCTCAAAGGAAAGAAGTTCCTCCTTGTGTTTAGATGGAACTTCCTACTTTCAAGTTTGTGCCCGTTACCTCTTGTCCTCTCACTGGGCACCACTGAAAATAGACTGGCCCCATCCTCTCAGCACACTCCCTTTAACATTTATCAGCATTGATGAGATCCCCACTCAGTCTTCTCTTCTCTAGACTAAAAAGAACCAACTCCCTCAGCCTTTCCTCATAAGAAAGGTGCTCCAGCCCCCTAATCATCTTCAGCCTTTTGCTGTCCCCTCTCCAGCAGTTCCCTGTCCTTCTTGAACTGGAGAGCCCAGAACTGGACACAGGACTTGAGTTGTGGTCTCACCAAGGCAGAGTAGAGGGGGAGGATGACCTCCCTCCACCTGCTGGCCACACTCCTCTTGATGCACCTCAGGATGCTATTGGTCTTCTTGGCCACAAGGGCACATTGCTGGCTCATGGTCATCCTGTTGTCCACCAGGACTCCCAGGTCCCTCTCTGCAGAGCTGCTTTCCAGCAGGTCAGCCCCCAACCTGTACAGGTGCATGCGGTTATTCCTCCCCAGGAGCAGGACCTTTTGCTTGTCTTTGTTGAATTTCATTAGGTTTCTCTTTGCCCAGCTCCCCAGCCTGTCCAGATCATGCTGAATGGCAGCTCGGCCTTCTGGTGTGTCAGCCACCCCTCCCAGCTTTGTGTCATCAACAAACGTGTTGATGGTACACTCCATCCCTTCATCCAGGTCATTGATGAATTCTGAAAGTAACAGTTGGTGCTTGTAACTCTCACAGGGACCTTTACCCCATGGGAAGGGCTTGTTGATGGAGCTTTATCAACAAGGCTTAATATTACAAAATCTTTTTAAAACTGTTGCATTTATTCATCTTTGTCAGTTCTGATTTCATGATAATTACAGATCTGTGTTCCAAAAGGGCAAACCTGAAATTTAGTAATCACCAAATAATATCCTTAATCTTAGAACCAGGCAGATGAGGTTGAAGAAGCGTGTCAACTCCTGCTTCAGGAACACTGAGGTTCCTTTTATCTATTTTCTCTTTGTTTTCGTCTGTGAAAAGCTGTGCTCTTTTGCACATCTAAAAATCTGTACTGAAGTAACTTGTAACTTGCATGCTTTAGCTGATGGTTTTGGACATCTGATTTTTTCAGGAGAAAAGAGATTTCCTTATGTCCTGGTTAGCAGTGAAGAAAAAGAATAATTGGGGTCTCACAGTTGTGGAGAAATCAAAGTAATTATGAAGGCCCCACCTCAAATACTGTGTCCAGTTTGGGACCCCTCATGACACGAAATGCATTGAGGTGCTGGAGCGTGTCCAGAGAAGGGCAAGGAAGCTGGTGACGGGTCTGGAGCACAAGTCTCCTGAGGAGCAGTTGAGGGAACTGGGGTTGTTCAGCCTGGAGAAGAGGAGGCTGAGGGGAGACCGTCTCGCTTCCTACAACTGCCTGAAAGGAGGGTGTAGTCAGGGGGTGTCAGTCTCTTATCCCAAGTAACAGGTGATGGGACAAGAGGAAATGGCCTCAAGTTGCACCAGGGGAGAGTTAGATTGGATATTGGGGAAAAAGTTCTTCACCGAAAGGTTGTCAAGCATTGGAACAGGCTGCCCTGTGGTGGAGTCCCCCCCCCTGGAGGTATTTCCCAGCCGGGCAGACGTGGTGCTGAGGGACATGAGTTAGGGGTGGGTTTGGCAGTGTCAGGTTTGTGGTTGGACTTAATGATCTTAAAGGTCTCTTCCAACCTGGGTGATTCTATGATTCTAATCACAGACCAAATCCTGGACTTTAATTGCAGTTTCACTTTTATAGTCCTTGGTCTGTATTATTAAAGGGAAAGTTGCAACAACTAGCTTTGTTATTAAGCAATAATAATTCTGTTAAGTTCTTTCAGTTTCCTTTCACAGAAGTCTTTGGATCCTGTTTTAATTTATTAATTTTTTGCCTCCAAACTGCTTTGTCTCTAGCGATGTTAGTTGTGAGTGTGTCTGCAGAGCTGGAAATTTTTTGGATCTCTGCTTCCTGTTATTCTGATTATGACAGCATCTGAGATGCTGTTGGGTATCAGTTGAGCTGTAGTTGTGTCCCTAATCAAAACCAGAGCCCTGGGCCACTCAGGGTGTGTGGATGCTTGAAAAAGTGCCGTGTTTCTCCTGAAAAGCCGACAAAGCACTTCTAGGTTGAAGTTCACAACTGCAGATATGGTTCCTGTTTGGTGTCCTTGGAGGAATTAGTGTTGTTCCAGGAAACAATCTGCCTTTTTAGAGGAAGCTTGGCTGTGGGTGTCGCAGCAGCTTTTGAGCATTGCCACAAACACTGGAGTCACTAATGTTTATTTCTTGTAAGAGAAGAGCTTATTTGCACTCCATCCAGGAGTTTTCCAAATGCTGGTATGGGTTGGTTCAAACAAGACGCAGCTGTGGAAGAGCTGCTTTATTCAGATTTGCTCTGTCCCCAGGTATGCCAAGATTACTGCTTCAACCTGGTTCAGCCAATATCTGCAGCTCTAAACGGATCAACTGAAACAAAGCAGAGGCACAAGCGGCACGTGAGCTTGGCGTGTAGGGTGAGCAGTTTTCATGCAGCCTTCAAAATAACTCTCCCATCCCTTCTCCTAAAATGAACAAACAAAAAAATCATAATGGAAACTGCCTGATACTAGGGAAGGCCAAAAAAGGTGATTGCATCATTCTGCAGTGCGTTTGGGTGCTAGTAAGAGCAGCTGGTGTTAAGTAATTTTGTTGAAGGGAGTTTATTAGTATGAAGATGAAGCCCCACTGACTCATCCAGTAGCCTGCAGTCTTCTGGAGCAGGAGATATCACACCATTTCCGAGCTTGTTGACAGTAACTTTCATCGAAAATCATAAAGCTGGTGAGATGCTTGTGTCCTGGCAGTAGGATCTTGTTTGGCTGGCGTGCAGCTTCCCTGTGTGGTCCACCAGCCCTCGCTAGCCTGGGAACTAAAGAGGCCAAGGATTTATATGGCATCCAGAGCCCTAAGTGGCATGGGGGGATCCCTGGGTTGTGCTACCCCATGCAGCAGTGAAAAGCAGCTCCTCTAGTAGAAGAGGTTGACCCCTACGGTAGCAGCACGCATCTGTGCTACTGACCATGGCCTCAAAGTTGAAGAAGTAAAGGATCAAAATTATGGCTACAATCCATCTGTCCGTGGGGCTAAGCAGGTAATCTGTCCTCATTCTTGCCCTTGGTCTGTCTTCTCTTTCAAGGGCAGCACCCTTGAGGTAGAGGCTGCCTCTTGGGGTGTCTGCAAGGGGCTTAACTCAAGGGGGTCTCGCAGTACGGATGCTGCAGAAGTGCTGTACAGTACCACATCTCTGGGATACGGAGTTGTGTTGTCCCATATCAGAGCTCATGCCCCATGCGCAGCAGGCAGTTACCACCCACAGGGGTGCGATTCCATGTTTGGAACTTCATTCAGGTTCCGCAAAGAAGAGAGTGCAAGGCGATCGTTGGCAAAGCCAGCACCTCCACACAAGGCAAGAACCAAATTTTATACATTCAGCTTACCAGGAAAAAATTCCTCGATTAAGTAACCATTGTTCAAGATGTGATGTAACTACAAACTGCAGCGCATGTGCTGATTAATTCCAGCTCATTATACAAGGGTGGTCTAATATTAGCATATAAGATCCCAGGGGTGTGATTTTACCATGCTAATTAAGCTTAGGTTACTTTAGGTTGCTGGATATGCATAAAGTTGGCACTTGCTCCCTTCCAATCTATCTTCCATTGTTCTGTCTAGTTTTTAATTTTGTAGTTGAATGCTCTGTTTTCTATTATAGTTATCTGCACTGTGACCCAACATCCATCCTCCCATGTACTTGTCTGTACATTGACACACTCATCCATCCATCCATGGACTTACCCACACGTGCAACCACAACTGGAGGGCTGGATATTGCTAATACGGTGATAGGGAAACCTCAGGGAAACGCATCTGGTGAATCTTTGCTAAGTTGTCCACTCGGTGAAGAATCAAGCACTTGGATGGGTCTTTGAGCAACCTGGTCTAGTGGGTGGTGTCCCTGCCCATGGCAGGGGGTTTGGATCTAGATGATCTTTAAGATGCCTTCCAACCTAAACCATTCCATGATTCTATATTCCTTTTCAAAGTGCTGGACTCGCAGCAAGAATGAATTCTGGCCTTATAATAAAGGTTTTAAAGACTCAGTATATTAACTAAAATTAATAACTGCCTGAAGTTCACAATGTGGTTCTTAGACTAACCTACAAAAGCTCATTCTGCTAGCAGTATTTCTGATAGTTTCATTGGCTTCTGTTGCAGTAAGTTACTGGTGTCAAGAGGTAAGAAACTGCTGTTTTTCATCATAACATCCATTACCATTCTTCTGAACAAAGCTGACTGTTGTGTTCACAGTGTCCAGTTCTGGGCTCCCCAGTTTAAGAGGTGCAGGGAACGGCTGGAGAGAGCACAGTGAAGGGCTGCGAAGATGATTAGGGGGCTGGAGCATCTTTCTTATGAGGAAAGGCTGAGGGATCTGGGTCTTTTTAGTCTGGAGAAGAGAAAGCTGAGGGGGGAGTTCATCAATGTTTAGAAATACTTAAAGGGAGGGTGCTGGGAGGATGGGGCCAGTCTTTTTTTCAGTGGTGCCCAGTGAGAGGACAAGAGGCAATGGGCACAAACTTGAACATAGGAAGTTCCATCTGAACATGAGGAGGAACTTCTTTCCTTTGAGGGTGGCAGAGCACTGGAAGAGGCTGCCCAGAGAGGTGGTGGAGTCTCTGACTCTGGAGACATTCCAAACCTGCCTTGGATGCCATCCTGTGTGACCTGCTGTAGGTGGACCTGCTCTGGCTGGGGGGCTGGACCAGATGATCTCTAGAGGTCCCTTCCAACCCCTAACCTACTGTGATATGAAAACTGACTGGTGAATTACTTAGCAATAAAGATCACTTTTATGACACTACACTGATTGTCGTAAACAAGTATGGTTCTGATTATTGTCTTTCAGCCATAAATTACTCAGGTGTTATTTTTGTAATGCACCAGATTAGCAGGGAATTCCCTCACAGACATGAAAGTGGGGTTGTTGTAGGCAAGTGAGATTTGGAAACCAAAACCAGTGGTGAAACAAACTGAGGCAATGACACCGTGGGACAATGGCTGTTAATGCTGAGACTTGGGACAGGTCCCCAGGCCTTACTATTACTCTCTCAATTTCCTGGAACATGAAATAAGATATATAAAACCACAGACAATAGTTCTCTGAAGCAAAAAGGAATAGACTTGTAGTCACGTGTATGCCTTAGGAAAAACTCTAGGTTCTTTTGTGCTCATAGTATTTGACTTTCATCTCATGTCTTCTGGTGCATTTCTCTGAGTAAAGTTCTGGCTAAAGTTAATGTTAATATTCTGGGCTGGTGTTTCTGGATTGAAGGAATAAGCTTTTATGGTGTCAGGGTGGATCAAAGTAGAAGATTCTTGGCCATAGGTGAAAGTTCATGTTGGATGTCATGTCTCCCGGAAATCAAAATGAAGCCTTACCCAGGAGTAGAGCGTCTAGGTTTATTGCAGTGTAAATATAGCCAAGTAAGAGCTCTGATGGTAGTGACATCAGTAAAACAGAACACAACTGTCTGTCCTTCATCCCTCAGGTTAGTTGTCTGTAAGTTGGTTGGGCTTTGTGGCCAAAATTTGTGGCCAAATTCAAGGAACTTGAAAATTTTGCCTTATCCAGAAATAGGTGCATATGCAGGAGTAGGCTGGTGGTCAGGGGTTACAGGTACTCAAGAGGTTTTACAAGTGGTTTAGCGTATACATGGCATATTGTTTGTGATCTTATTTCCAGAAGGTCTCTTGTCCTGTGTTACACGGCAAGAAGGTTCTACAGTCTATACAGAAAAATAAATTCCTAAGGCATATTTCTGAGTGAGTAAAAGAAGGGGAAATTCCTCACTGAAGACATAAGTTAAGTACCTGATAAATAGAAAAAAAAAAATATTAGTTTAGAGTCAAAGGATGCAGTGCAAGCACTGTCTATATAAATTGAAATAAACTTCTCAAAACCGTTCTTAGATACTGAAGTTCTTTGCCTGTTCCTGGAAATTTTAGTGCAGGCGGCATATGTTTCCCCTAGATTTCTGTTCTGTGCCTGCAGAAAACGGGCATTTGCGGAATTGGGTATCACTCACAGGGAACATTGAAAATGAAAACCCGCATGAAGGTAGGGCTAGAGAAACTCAGTACTGTGGTCCTCAAGAAGAGGCTAATCTGAAGCACTTCTTGTGTAGCTGAGTATTACCAAATTTTTGTATTTGAAACTAACTTTTCCTGTGAAAAATAAAAAAATCAAAGCAAAAGAAAAATTAAAATTGATACAGATTCTCACAATATTGAGGTCTTTGGCACTGACAGTTTGCACTAGTACTGGAACACAGCTGCAGCTACTTAGTCTGGGTTTGAGCTTAGCCTTGTTAGCAATTCCTCAAATTATTTAATCCTCCAGTGGTCCAAAAAAACCCCAATGTGCATCTTTGCTGCTATGTTCCTTGGCTCCAGCTTGTTTACTTGTGCTGCTTATGTCACATGTTAAAAATTGTTAGGACAGTGCTGGCCAACTGTTTCTCTCACTGGCCTGTTTGTCAAAGATGCAGACTTTGAAAATGACCATTACTGTTTCTGTAGAGGAAAAAAAAAAAGAAAAAAATAACCTTTGATGTGGAGTCAAAGGGTTGAGAAGGCTCTGTAGCGTTCTCTACCCGGTGCTGGTACATGCACTTGTCTTCCAGTTTCCATAAAGCCTTATCTGAGATGGGCAGCAGAGTACGACAGTGGATGTGTCTGCAAACGTGTTCCTGAAGCGCACGGGGGTTCAGCTCCGAAGTAGGGACCTGCAATGTGTTTCTCTTTCCCTTGTTTCTGGCTGGTCTTTGAGACCACTTGCAGCCTGGGAACAGGATCAACAGCTGATATGCCGGAGAAAGAGGGTAGGCATGGATTCATGGAGGGGCAGGAGGGCGGTTGTCCCCCGCTGGAGGTGCTGTGTGCTGCGGTACAGGGCACTGAGGCTGCAGTGGCACTAGCAGCAGCTCAAACACGTGTCCCTGTCCTAGCTCAGCCTGCCCTCAGGTGTAGAGATCATGAGTCAGCAAGCTCTTAGGAGGCGTCTTCACCCTTATCTGCCACGCAGTCAGGGAAACACGTCACATACGGGGCTTCTTTTAGTTTCTTTATTAACGGATCGACCCGCAAGCTGCCCTGTCAGACCTGGTTTTCTTCTGTAACGGCGAGTTATTTTTCAGTGAGGAATTCCAGGCAGTTTCAGGCAGCAGGGAAAGGTGCACCGTGTAACAGCTCAGCTCAAGGTGAGCTTCCAGCAGCAGCCCATGAGTGTTAGAGACACCTGCTGCCGGTGCTCTTGAGCGAGCTCTCACCGTACCCCATGACACGTGCACGTCACCCAACCCGTGGCAAAGCTTTCCCACATGGATGTGTTCTGACCATCAATTGAGTAGGAAGATGCTTAGCCCCGTTTCGGAGGGGTAAGACGGGGCTCACACGGTCTCCGTCAGCCGTGCCAGGAGTATGAAGATGTCGAGCAGAGCAGCCCCTGCCAGTGCCTTGCGGCAAGCCTTGCTCCAGCCGCTTCCTGGCTCCGGGTCTCGCTTTCTCAGAAACCATTTTGACAGGAAGCATGTCTGCACAAATGCAGAGATTAAAGTCCTTTTCTGCATTCCAAACTTAGAAAGAATAAAGGAGTGATGGTTTGATTGCTCATTATGAAAACGGACTTAACCATTTCCTCTTTTTTGTCCCGGTCTGTTTATATGGGGATTGGGAACAAAGAGACAAGAATGACTCTCTCCCCACATAGCAGGTTGCAGAGTGGGATTTTAGTCTGTCTCCTGACTGAGATGAGGCTCCTCACTTTTTTTCTGTAGTGAGAAATGCTGTGTACCTTTCAGTGCGGTGCAGCTCTTTGTCTCAGCCACCTACGCTGGCCCAGTGGTGGATTTTTGGCTATCAATTCCCAAACCAGCTCTATGGGGTTCTCCTCCTGCCCTATCAATTCTGCCACATGTCCGGAATGTCACACCACTTTGACTTTCCCTGAAGGAAAGGGAGAAGATAAAGGAAATAAGGAAGATGCTGCTTAAAGGAGCCTCCCATCGGGCCTGTTAGTCCCTGCGGAGAAGATAAGCAGAAGCACAGCAGACTACAGGGTGCGTGAAACACTGCAGAACAGGTCCTTTAAGGCTTCGTTCCATGGTCAGGGTCAATAAATAATATTTTCTCTATTAAAGAGGAAGTGTAAAAGTGACCCATTGAAAAATGAATTCCTGTAGCATTAATCTCAAAGCGCTTTGCTAAGGACAATGAGCGTTATTTTACCTGAGCTGCAAAGTCTGGGAATTAGAGTTTTCTTTGATTTACACTGCCCAGCCCTGTGATTGCGACTGCTTGTGCCAGGTTACGTGACTGGCACAAATCCAGGCAAAGAGCAGAAATGCTGCTGAAGCACGCAGGTTTTGGCAAGTTATCCTTCAACACTGATCCATGCCGGGGAATAAGCTGCGCTCAGCTCAGTGCTGCGGACTCTCCCGCGCCGGGACTGCTTACACGGCAATTCAAAGCAGACCCAGGAGCAGGTCTCAAATCCAGTCCATTTGCATCACTCTTGCAATACGTAGAGAGACAGATTTACTACCCAGGTACCCATGAGCAGGTTCCTGGGAGGTTTTCTGGGGATGTGTGGTTTTTTCCCCACGCTTTCCAGCTGCAGCGTCCCATGCAGCAACGTGGATTTACGTTGATTGCACTCATCAGTGGCACCGCTGCCCTGCCCTCCATGGGAAGCAAAAGTGAAAATGAAAATCCGGTTGCTTTTTAAAGAAGGGAGAAGCCAGTGCTGAGTCTTTTTCCCTGGGATCCAAGTGACATCTGCATCTCCCGTGCAGGGGTCTGGAAGAGAAGCGGAAAGACCCTGAGCTGGAAAGGCTGCTCAAGCGCATGGAGAAGGGAAGGGGAGAGGCACAAAGGCTTCCTCCGGTGCAAACAACTTTTGAGGTACTCACACTATCTTATTGTTTAAGGCATCCTGTCTTACAGCCAGCCTTGTCTCTTACAAATTATTGCTGTTTCCTCTCTTTAAGTAGGCATTTAGAAACAGGCACTAAAAAAGCAGTGGGAGGGAAATGATTAGTGCGTTTCACATTTTTTTCCGTAGGGAAGAACACGTATCACTTGTGCGAGTGATCTTGCTAAATAAGTAACATCCCTTTTCACAGCCCTGACTGCCAACTCTCACGCAGTTCCCAGCTGCTTCCACCTGCCTGTGTGAATGCAAAAACCCAACAGCTTCATTAAGTGGTGCACTTTTATATAAGTGTGAGCGACCATGGAAGTAATAGAATAAGTTTTTTGGAGCATTTTCAGCTTCATATAATTCCCAAATAAATTTTCCCACGTCCAATTAACTCCCCCCCACACCCCCCCACCCCTTTCCAAAATTGCTATCCTGTCGTGTTTGCAAATAAGGGATAATTTGCCAAGAGGGTTGCAGTAGAAATCTTTGCCGCTTTCTTCCTTTTCAATGAGAAACTGTCCCCCCGGCTGGAGCTGATTGTGCATTGTTTTCCCTGTGGCTACTGCTCCGCTCTGCTCCCAAAAGGGACCTGTGGGGACCCTGGTGGCTCCGGGTTCAGATCAAAACAAGAGGGAACCAAAAGAGAAAGTGTAAGTCAGTGAGGATATTGGTTTTACAAGAAAAGACGTTTAAGCTGTGGAAGAGTTCATTCTACTTGCCTTCATGGGCCCCAAGCAGAAAAACAAAATGTTGGTAGTGGTTTCGAACTGTTACTGTGGAAAATTTTTTTTGGCTCAAGCACATTGTTCTGCTGATTGCTTTCGGTATTGGCTTGTTGGAACTATGGAAACAAACTCCATAGGCTCACTCTGTTTTAACTCCTCCTGTGATTTTGTTTTGATGTTTTGGGTTTTTTTATTGCAAAAGCTTGTTGAGAGTGGCATTCAGCAGATTAACAAGGTGAAACTGCGACCGAAAGTAATAGAAAAATTGGCTCTTCTGTACATTCTGCTCCTTGTCCAGGAAAGAACTTAGAGGGGAAAATAAAATCTGTAGGATCTTCTGAAGTTCTCTGGTTTTTATTTTGTTGCTTCCTTACTTTCCTCAATAGCATTATTTTCTTCAAACTGTTTGAAACTGAAGTCTTCTCCGTGGGATACTTAGGGTACCAGATAAATATTTTCTGGAAATGTATTACGTTATCCCACCAAGACAGTTCCGTCTGATCGTACAGGCCGTATACTGAAATGCTTATAATGCTGTAGACCCCCAGGGTGCGTGGCTGGAGGAGAGGGAAGGGGCAGGGAAATGCAGCGTGTACAGTTGGACAGTAGTACTGGATCTCATGGCTCCATGACCGCACTTCACGGTTGGTTGGAGAGTGAAGCATGTCTAAAACCTGGGGGCAGTAGCCCTGCTCTGCCATCTCCTGTGCCGGGACGTCGGGGACCCGCTGCCACAGCTCTGCGCTGTCACCCTGGGGGTCCCCGCTGAAGTGGCAGCCTCAGGTGAGCTGTGCCGGAGGCAGAGGTCAGTAGGTTTGAGGACGGACACTGGAAAGGCAGTGAGCTGGTTTAACTTGTGCTGGATTGGGAAAATGGAGGTGTCTCACTAGACTATTCTGGGCCGTTAGCTTTTAACTTTGAGGGAGGACCCTTCCTCAAGTGGAAATGATGCTATTGTGCTAATGACTGACTGGCTTTCTTGCCTTGGTAAACATTGGAGTTATCAGGTTCTGTTTGCTATGAAGTTACAGGAAACAGAAAAGCAGGAGAATTTCCGGTCACTGTTTTTACTCAAATAGATCCTTTCAAAAAGAAAACCAAAGACGTTGTTAGGGCTCTATAACTTTCCACTTCTGGTTAAATCCACTTCTTCCTGCCAGTGAGCTCAGGCTGGCTTCTCCACGGGGTGAGGTCTGACCCAGGGAAAAGCTCTTAACCTGGCTGTGAACGATGGGTGTTTGGTGAAGGAGCTCCAGGTCTTCATGGTCGTTACGTTACTTCTCTACTGCTTGCAGCTGATCCACTTTTAGGGTCTGCCATTGCTTCATTCCAGCTGTGTAGACAAGTTCAGTAGCTCTGACAATCGAAGGATTGAAAAGGAAGGCAAGCAAGCAAAAAATGTGGTGAAATAGATTTTCTATCCCAAGAGCATGTTTTATTTTAGATTTGAGTGTTTGCTTGTTAAAATAAATTTAAAACTGATGGCAGGAGGTGGCCAAGACAGCTGAAGACTCAAAAACCTGGCAAAAAAAGAGGATTATAAAACAGACCAGTGGGAAGGGTCTGTCTTACTGACAGAGGGGGTGGACAGTGTTCTGGCTTTTGAAAATGAAGAGGGGGAGCAGGGAGGAATGTCACCAGAGGGAAGAGGGAGGGAGATGTCCTTTGAGCAGAATGAGAGGAGGGGCAAGGATGAGGCAAGAAGAGCATAAAAGAGAAGAGAAAGCAGAATGAATGGGGACAGAAGATCTAGTCTGAAAACTGCTGAGGAAGAAATCACTTACTGTCCTTGATCTCTGGGTAAATAACTCTGTCAGACGTGCTGCAGCTGGTCTGTGAGGACTGCACCAGGCTGGGGAACACGCTGCAAGGAGGACAAGGTATAATATTCCGGAGCTGTTTGAAAAATGTGCTTAGGGACATTATGTAGTGGTGGATTTGGCAGGGCTAGGCTAACAGTTGGACCTGATTTACTTAAGGGTATTTCCCAATCTGAATAGTTTTATGAGTCAGTGGTTGAGAACAGTCCCTTGGCACTCTGCTCGCTCACCCAGGCTGAGCGACATTGTTGACTGCTGCTTTGCAAAACAGAAAACAGGATAAAGTCCGTAATGCGTGAAATGGCACCGAGTGATGTGTTTTTGAAAAAAAAAACCCACCCAAAATCAAAAAGACGGGAACTAGTTTTAGGTGTATGGAAAGAGGATGAGAGAAGATGTTGCGCTCCTTTGAAGCTCTGAGGGCTGGTAATACCTGGTGGAGCAAGAAGAAATTCTTGCAAGATTGTGTGAGTGAGAAGCAGCTGTGTGTAAAATGGAAGAATTGGTCCCTCATGTGGTGTGAAGTGGAAGCGGATGGATCACACCTTTGTGGATGTATGTGGAGCAGCGCGAGAACCTGGGCTTGGTCCAGCATCTCCTGGGCTCCAGCCCTATATGGGAGTATTGAGAGCTTTGGGACATGTGGAGGAGCCTCAGGTTTTATTCCACAGGAAATTTTGGAGATGGTCTTAAAGATTGCCTCCTGTGCCCGTCGGCTGCTGGAAAGGGCTTGTTTTGTAGGTTTTGTGTTCCTCCTGTCTCATCTGTTTCCGGGAATCGGGGTAGGACTTTCTACAGCTCTAGACAGGCACAGATCACGAGAGAGAAGCAATTATTTACTGCTGCATGCATAATTCATGCATAATTAATTTGGAACCTTCCTCAAGGTACTTCTCACATAATGATATACTAAAAAAATTGTTTTAATGAAAGCTTCTAATGGAAAGCTCCTAGAAGCAAAGCAGTTTGTGTTTTCCAGACCTAGGCTAGTGAGGAAAGTTAGGTGAATTTTCCAGCTTTTTTTTTCTTCCTCTTTTGGAAAGTGAAACTTGTGTTTTACTAAAACATATTTCACAAATTCATGATTCATTGAAATGATTGAGGATTAATTTCTGACAGAATCCAAGACATTTTTTGAAAATACATACTAAGTTTTTGTTTGTTTGTTCATTTAATTTGAACAGGTTTTCCCATCAGGTCTTTTGAATTAAGAACAGAATTCCATTTGACAATAAATACTTCATCTTAGGTCAAGCAAAACTCTCATGTCTAATTTTTTGCGTGTGTTGAAACTGACAGTAATTCAAGATGTTATTTGTTGCACGCACTAGTGAAAGATGTATGTCGGGCCACTGCCTTGAGGAGCCTGGAGGGACCTGGACACGGAGCCTCCTGCCCAGCAGGCTCAGGAGGGATTTCCCTTTCCTTGCAGAAAGACTGCATGTCTTCTACTGCTGTGATTGACCCAGAGATGGAAAGGGGTGCCAGTCTGGTGTTTGCAAAAGCCACCTGAGAGTGCAGTAGCAGCTGAGCAGCACGAGTGTTTCTTGACCTGTATTCCAGCTATCTTGGCTAGAAAAAGCTTTGTAGCACTTGGCCTGGAAGTCAGTTGGGTTTTTTTGACTGAGAAGAAAATAAGAATGAGATAATGGATGCTAAACACTGCATTTAATGTCCTAACAGAGATGACTGAGGGAGGAGCCTGGTGAGCCCACCCTGGGATTGTGGAAGATTTAGGAGAGCATTCAACACTGCCGGAGCTGAGCACGCAAGGGCAGCCTGATGGACTTTCCCTGCTTCAGGCAGTTATGTTTCCTGCTTCTGACCACCGCAGCTCCCCGTCCAAGTGAGTCTCCTTTTTTGATCTCATTGCTTTTCACTGCATGCTAAAAACTTTTAAAACGTGATTAGAAAGCTCAGTTGTGTTAAGTTAAAGCTAAGGGCACAAAACCACTGAGGTGAGAAAAGGAATTAAGAAGGTGTAGGTTGATTCATCTGACCTGTCGCAATTACCTAACTTGGGAAGGGTGACTTTTTGGATCGTCTGAGAACAGATGAGGTGAGTCCTTTCTCAAAGGACTGGCTCTTTACCAGGGCAGTCTGAATGAGCATAACCCCTTTGTCAGCTCTCAGCACCCAGCCCCAGCGCAGTCCAGGGCTTCAGCCAGGATGCTGGTGCGTTTTGGCTTGGCTGTAAAACTGTTGCCTGCCAGAATCCTGAAAGGAATCGGTGGCAGTGACCTGAGACACTGGATCCAGCTGCACGTAGTCTGTCAGCTCAGCTGTGAACTTCATTTGTCCTGGGATCTGGACGTCCGCTGGATAATATACCTGTTAGGATTGTGCCTCGGAGTTTCGGAAGGAAAGCAAATAATGATTCATCTGAGCCTGCCTGGGCAGAGAACCTCTTGGGTCAACAAGAGGAATGTCTTTCAACTCACTTCCCAAGGTGCCAGCTCCCTAGTTAAAACCCCAGTGGCAGAAGTGGGGGAATTATGCGGTATTTCTGCCTCAAAAGTTATTTGGGGGACTGGACCCAGTACCATATAAAAATTGCCCATTGTCAGACAAAGTCTCCTAAGCCACGATTGGGTTTGTCCGCTAAAACTCATTCCAGTCTCTAAAGCTAAAAGTCTTGGGAGAAAACTGATAAAAGATAATTTTGCTTGTTTTCTCATGTAGATATTGCGATGCCATTGCCATACCACGCCAGTGACAAGCCTGCTGAGAGGATACTAGGCATCTCCTTTGTCAAAACAAAAGTGACAGTCTACCACTGTAAAGACTGTGAGAGCGACACATGCGAAACATCTAGTTATGAAAACTTTAGAAAACTTGTTGAAACACAAAATGAGACATTTTCAAATGGAAAAATTCACTTGGAGATCAATCCAGCAAACATCACTATGTGCTTTTGTCAAGAAAATACTTCCCGTGAAGGAATTTATGCCATTTTCTGGGAGAAAGCCATGGGACTAGGACACTCATGTGACATCGTGAAAATGGGAGGTATGCTCTACTTGGAGCCTGGCTATGAACATGTGGAAAACATATTTCTGGTTATGAAACTGAACCGTTCTATATTTGGCAGGGAGGTTAATGAGTAAACTAACTTGTCAAAATTAGTTTCTTTTGTGAAAAAGTCACTAAGTCATTCACAAAAATAAATTAAATTCTCTTAGGTCAAACACTGCTTAAAACAACACTAGTAGAGATTCAGATAAATTTATGTTACCATGATTTAGAAAGATACTTGTATTGTTTTTCAGCAACAGCAATTCTCATGGTTAAAATCCATGCCAGTTTGCAATGTACGAGTCCCATCTACTTCAGGCAATACACGCAGAAATCCAGGTCTAGCCTAGAGACCCCATTCTGTGTTGCTGTTCTGTACAATTCAGTAAATAACCAGGAGGTCAGGAGGTATCCTTCCAGCTTTCTCATGGAACGGTCAAATTCAGTGACAAAAATGCCTGTCAGTACATGCAGCAAGTGGCTCCAAGAAGGCAAAACTTCATGGTAGATCCAGTTGCACGGGTATAGTTTAGTTGACCTCCTTCCAAGTCAACGACACTGCACCAGTTAACATGTGATTGAATGCATATTGGGCTTTGCCCTCCTGGCTGTAGATGATTCTCTGAAAGCAACTTTCATTGCCTCTCTTGTTTGGCTTAGACCATCCTTTCTAATCTTATTGCTGACAGAAGAAAACAAGAAAAAATTCCCATCTACATATGCTTATGTAGCATATGTTCAGCCTAGCAATTCCTTTTGTATTCAATTTCCGACCTCTGGAAACCATTTCTCTCCTGGATTTACACTTACTACTGCAAAATATCTACGTGCCGTTACCACTGTGTAAAGCTCGGGTGACACTAAAACATCCGTAGTAAAAAGTGGAAATTGCTGTAGACATAGAAGCCTGTGTCCTTTGAGAAGGTAACAGGTGGCTGCGCTGAGAGGGGGATCAGTGGGATGTGTGGGTAGGAAAGCCTTTCAAGATAATAGCCTTTACATTTCCCACCTCTTAGAAGAGGACTAAGTTAGACAATGCCACAGTGGCACGCAGACTGGGTGGGAGATGCGTTCTGGGGTCTCTGAGATTTAAACAGCTGCTGGTCTTGCTTGTTCCTCTTCTTTGGTTCCTGTGGGTGAGTGAAAGGTGAAAAATTTTGCCATAATTATTATTTGCCTAGAATTTCAGTGCAAAAAGGTAATGATAAGCTTTTTACAAATGTTTTGGTGTTCTTAATTACATGCAAAAGCTTTTCTGCCTTCTTCAAATGTGAAGATCTCCATTATTGGTTCATAGAGCAGTTCATCAGCTTTAGTGAGAAGAAAATCTAAATGATGATTGGTTGATTTGAACAGTTGGTGAATTAAACATGATTGTAGCAATCTTTAATTTTTTGTGGTACATGAAGAATCTGCTTTTTTAACATATTAAGCTCTTTAACCTTTTTAACCCTTGATTTAAGATCTTCTAAATGATCCATATTTATATCTTTCAGCTTTCTCTGAAAACATGAGTGATCACATTGGTAAAATTTGCTGTGTACTAGAGACAAAAGTCTCAGTGCCCAACAATGCCCTGAAGTGCTACCCTAATACGCTAGATGAGAACATCACAACAGCAGCTGCCATCACTAGCGAGGAAGGAGATCCAGGTTAGACTCTTCCCATGTTTGTTTGCCTTTTGCTTTATGGAAGTTTTGCCCAGACGGCTTGATGTGACCAGAGTTTGAGATGGGGGGGGGCGGGGCGCGCAGATGTACTCTACATTCATACCTTGGACCCACACATGCTGTAGCCATCCCAACTCAGAGACTTTTCCCCAGCCTGTGTAGGTTCCCAGTCATGGAAATATGTACCCATAGGTATAGGTCTCTCTAACCGTAGCTATGTATCTCTAGATGCAGGGAATCTGAGGGAAAACAGGACATAATGGGCGTTTCCAAGAATTCCACTTACCAGTAGATGATAAATGAGACTCTACCTCCAGACTACGAGGATATTTTTTGCACACAGTTATTTTTATATCCAAATTTTTTCACTGTAGAAATCCCTGTTGTCTTCCTTAGCTCATGGACTAACAGGGTGTCTTTGCTTGAGACAAGAAAACACTATTTATCCTTTTCTGAGGAGAGTCCTTGGCAGGGTATGGCTTTTTGCATTTTCCTGTGTTGTTAGGGATTTTTGTTTTGGGGTTTTTCCTTTGGTAAATTTTGAATGCGTGATTCTATTTTTTTTTTTTCCAAATTAGACAAGTATTAAAATAACCTTTCTAGATATTTATATGTTTAAATTCCTATGCATTGAGGTCTTAGAAAATGGTCAAAATGGGTTTCCTTAGTGGCCTTTGAACCCATCATTAAGAATGGGGTTTGCACCTCTTGTTTTTCATCATTTCAGATGAGATAGACATTCAAAGGTATCTCTTTTGGTGGGGAGCCAAGAATTAGCTTCGAATGTTGAGAGAGTCATTCTTTTGTTACAGGTATCTTCCTTAAGATGTCCTAAGCCAGAGGCTATTTGTTTTCTCATTCATCAGTTCCTTCTCTCATTATCAGCTTTTGTGGGCTACATTGCAGAAGCACCAGGTCCAGTTCTTCCGAGCTGGTGCTTATGAGGCAGGCTCATTTCTTGGCACATCTGTTTGATTCTGTTGGGATATTTTTATTTTCTTCTACTCTCCAGGTGATCCTCAACATTTAATCACCAATGGCACCATCGCCTCAGGAGTGGTTCTTGTGTTTTTTGCAACAGCACTGGCCATGTATTGCATTCGACGGAAACGAAGTGGTAAAGGTATAGTCTGACAAAACGTTGTGTTTCCTATGGGTAACATGCCCTGTATGCAGCACCGGTAGTGGCAAAAGCGTACAGGGGTTTCTTTCTGGATCTCATTTCCATAACACTGTTTATGAAGTTGCTAAACAATATTCACTGTGAAGGGGAGGCTGGGCTGACAGCTGGTATGAACTCCACCTCCGCATTTGGTGCCATGGCTTAGTCCCCAGTCAGCTGACTTCACTAAATATAAACCCAGAATAAATTTCCTCACTGCTACAGTAATACAGCCAAATGATTGCACTGCTCAGCCCGACCTCAGTGGGATCCAGCACCTTGGAGCAGTCTCAGACTGCAGCACTGCTGGGCAGCTTTCCCTGCAGAGACATATCCCAGCCCAGGAGATTGCTGAACATCCAGATGCAGGCTGAGAGGTCCGTTGGGTGAGCGGTTCCCACTCATAGCTCTGCCCACTGAAGAGACAATTTTAATTTAACACAGAATATTTTCCTAACTATGTCTAAGGGAGAAGTTTTGCAAACTAATACGCATGGAAAGGGCTGGGATAGGCTCTGTGGGGTAAATAGGGAGTCACGTGAATAAAATCTTCTGGAAATGCCTGCCTTGGTATCACTCTCTGCTTTTCCCTCCTCCACAATACAGACACTGCAGTATTCTTAAATTTAGGTAATATTAAACCATCTCTCACTTCAGAAATAAATGTGCTACAACAGATTATAGGACTTGGGATGCAACTGTGCTGTCATGTGGCAAAGTATCTCACCTGCCGTACGTCGTGGGGATCTGTGGGGAAAACACAAGACCTGTGGATCTGTTTGAGATGGATACCAGGGAGTTGCTCAGGAATTTTAGATAAATATAAATGGGAAAAAAACAACTGCAAGTCTGTTAATTTTAATTCTGCTTAGTAAATCCTTGCTAATGTTGGTACTTTTTTGCTGTTGTTTTCCTAGGATCTATCATATTGGTCGATCAGCTTTTACAGGTAAGATTCGACTTTTGGAGTTTTTCTTCTGGTAAATGATGAAATCACATTGCTACAGTAGCAGGAGGGCATTCAGTGAAGGACTAGATGTTCTAGTACTTATGTGTGGATCATTTACACACTTCTACAGATGCCCCTTGACCCTGGCATACAGCTTCCCCCATATATCTTGTAGTCAACTTGGCTTCAGGGTTTATGGGACCTTGTGCAATGCCATCTCCTTTCAGTTACTGAACTAGTCCACCCTTCAGAAACAAATGTTGGTTGTTTCTTTCTAAAAGTCTTAGAATTACATTTCTAAGTCTGAATTTGCTTAAGGTGAACTTGTTGGTTAGAAGTTAGTTAAAGTCCAAGATTTTTATCTTGTGCTTCCTCTCTAATGAATGGAGAGAAATAGCTGTGCTGGAGATGATTCATCTCACCTTAAAATGGTTTTAAGATGAAACAGATGAATTACCTTGTGAAGGTGCCTATTTCTCTCTGGTAACTGTAAAGGAAGCCAATGGGAACAAGCTGAGACGTCTAATCTACAGTTAGATAAAATGCGAGGCAATCTGTGAAAAAGATGAGTTGCACAAGTCCTTGAAAACCCCAGTAAAGATAACACAATGCTTGGTTCACTGCAGTTATTATATTAAGACATATTAATAGATATATTGGTGTGATAGGTAAAAAACTGACCGTTAGTGGCTGTCCTGAGGTCCTGCCCTGTGGTGGAATGCTCAGTGATGTTTCAGGCCTGTCCTAGAGTCCCCCTAAGACAAAGGCTGAGGGGCCACAGCAGCCGGGGCAGGGTTTCAGCAGAGACTATGAACTCGCTGGGAAATGAAGCTGCAATTCTTTCACCTTTCAGAGCAAGAGGTGGGACATCAGTAGCAGATGGGATGAGGCAGCTGACTTGAGGACTTCACACTCCAGATTTCCAAGCCTAAATACAGTCATTTGTACTATAATTCTCCCAGAAATCAACCTCTGTCTTTGGTAGCCTCACAGATATTTTTCCTTCAATTCTGCAGCTGCTAGAAAACCGAAAGGATTCCTGTCAAGAAGGGCCTCCTGCATCTTTGAAAAACATGTACAAATGAGAAAACCAGGCCTCTATGCCAGCAACGTACTCCTCAGCAATGACATACAGCGTTAATCTGGATCTCTTCAGCTCATTTTAGATGCTCATTTTATAAGAAAGCTTATGGTAATTTCCACAAACATACTTTCACAAAATCCACCCATTCATTGGGGACTGTGATTGCCACAGTCATCCAGCTCCAGCCCTTCACGACCGACCCAAGAAGCTCCCTAGATGTCCCATCCTCTCCTGGTGCTTTGCTGAGGACAGCAGTCATCTCAAGATGCATGGATGGCTCAGCAGCACAGATTTAAACCATCCAAATTCTCTCAATGGTTTTCATGATTGAAACTATCAGTTCATCTGCAATTCTTCAGAGAGCTGTGTCTGTGCTCAGGAAGGATGTTGTTATGGTTTGAGAAACCTACAACCATTTATTGTCTGTTAGACAATTACTCTATCACCCAATGACCCCTCCCACCTGGGAAGGGGAATCAGGAAAAAACAAGGAAACTCGGGAGCTGAAATATAAACAGATTTAACGGAATAAGACTAGATAATTAACATTATTAACACTAAAGAAACAATATTGATCCTGATACCAATATAGAATACACAAGGCCTATATTCAGCCCATTCTATCCCTGACAAGCCGTGCACTCCCAGCAGTGGACAGTAAATGTGGGACACTGATCGCTGCGGCTTCGGGAGGAAGGGAAGGGCTCAGGGCTCTGGCACTAGAGCAAGGAGTTCTCTGGATGACCACCATTAAGGGAGAGAGAGCACTTAGCTCTCTTTCAAATAAAACTTTCAAATTTATGTCGAATGTGACATTCACGGTGTGAAATAATCCTGTTGGCAGCTTGGGGCAAGTGCGCGGGTCTGGGTCCTCCTCATCCCCGCACCTAGTGAGCTTGAAAACGCTGAGACCTTGAGACCCGCACACCATGGCTGCCTGTAAAGTCGATATTTTCACAAATTCAGACACCAGAGTCTTCTAAAAGTGCAGTGTTCCCAAGCATTAGAAGAGAAATTAGTCGTGTGTTGCTCAAAGCGGGACAGATGTGTGGAAGCCTGGGACATATGTTCTCTGCATATCTTCCATTTTGTAAGGCGATGGCACACCTATAGGTCTTTCATTTTTTACCTCCTAGTTGGCCTCTAGATCCAAAAAAGCATTTTGTACAGTTGACTGGTTTGTTGAATTAGAGGGGTTTGGCCTTTTGAACAGACGTTTGATTTTGCAGCCACCTGCAGGGTGAGGACATCTCCTCTGCATGCAAGGGTGGATGGGAGGGCTATATCCAGCTCCCTCAGAAACGGCGTTGGGTCATGGAGGCCATAGCCCCCCCCTAGCCTGAACAGAAGTATCATATCAACCTCCCTGACAAATTAGGTCATAATACTGGCAATTTTAGTGTAGACCACTTTCAACAGCAACTCCAGTGGATGGGAAAGCATATTGATGTACTCACTCTGTTTCCCTATCAGAAAAGATCCTGGTATTTCTGCACGTGAAGACCAATTTGGGTACTCTGCACGCAGAGATGACCTAATCTAGTATCAGGCTTTTAAGCCAAAGTCATATTCAGCACAACTGGGAAAACAGATGCCTGGAAACAGTATGAATACCTGGTGAATCATGAGTTTGTTATTTTGACCGACTCAGTTAAGAAGTCGGTTATATCATGATGAATGTTATAATATATGTTTATTCAATAAGCCAAAGGTAAGGGTACCTGTAAAAAGTCCAGACTACGCAAGGATTTAGAGATAGAAGGAAAAAGACATTTCATACAGCACCTTAGCACAATTGCAGTTCCCATTTTTTTCTGAGAACAGGACTGCTGTATGCTTTCAACAGAGTACAGCTGGGTCTAAAAGGAGAGAGGATGAGGTTTGTTTGGGATAAAACACATCTTTTTTGAAGGGAATAATGCATCTACTGCTATAGCCTAGGAAAGGACCACTGGAATCGGGTATGCGCCTTTTGCTTTTTGACCCCGCAGCAGCTGGTTTCCTTCTGCTGTACGTTGTTGCTGTGGGTGCCTTTGAGGAAGTGCCAAGCGCTCCAGATTACAAAATCAAGCCATATGCTGTGCTTCTGGAGCTTTCCAGTGATGTGATGTGAGCATTATTTTCTCGTGTTATTTTCTTATACCTAGAAAAATACTGTCTTCAAATGAAAGGCCGCGGCAGTTCTTTTGTGTGGTCTTTTGATGAGAAAAACATATGTACAGAAAAATCTATGGGTGTGTGTACGTGTGGTGCTCAAATTGATGGCTGACGCTGGGTGGTTTTGGTATAAACTCAGATTTTGAGTTCTTTGGAAAAGGGACAAAGTGATATTTGATAAATCACATTGTATTAAATTCAGGGATTCAGGTTTACTGATGTGCAGATTTAATTTCTACTTTTTAACACCAGTTGGGGCCAGAGAGCTGGACATGTTTTGAGAAGAAAGAATATATGGACAGCTCTGCACAGTGAAAGTAGCTTAGCAAAATTAGTCACAAGATGCAAATCACAGACTGATCTTTAGGGCTCACTCAAGCAAGCACGCTTTCCTTTACATCTCTTCTTTCTACTGATGATTATGCAGATTGTGATATTCAGAGGCATCACTACCAATTGTTTCCCTTTGCCCCTTCTTAAGTTGTGTTGTGTTGGTAGGCACCAACCATCCCAAATCTCAGGAAAAACAGCTAGAAACAGCTTTTAAAATCTCTTGAGCTTGTTTTAAGCAACTGCATTGTGTAGTTTTGCGATATAAAAATATTGGCAAATACTTGCTTGTGAAATAAAAACTTACTGAAAGCATTAAGCGGTCTGGCTCACCAAATACTGTAATTTGTTAGGTATTTCATTTTAATGATTGTTTTTGTTTTGTGTTATAATAAAATGTCAGCTTAAAAACTGGCTGTTCATTGCCGAACGCTGTGTTGATCATCTTGTTATTTGATATGTCAATCTCCTTCACAAAGCATCGCCATCATATGATTCCCATACTCATAATCCAGTATTATTGTCGATACTCTTGTTAAATACTGGAAAAGCAAAGACAGGGAGTAAGAGATGTCTCATGGTGTCTGCTTTTGTATCCAGTAGTGTGCCTTTGTAGGGCTAACTGAAAGCTCATTCCGCAATCGGCCTGAACTCTGTTTTCTTTCCAATAATTGATTTCTAAGCTTTCAAGCGTTCAGGAAACTCTTTGGGAACACCCCCTTTCCCTATGTATTCACACAGAGAACAGTGCCTGCAAGAAGAGCTTTCCATTGCTCTTTCCATTGCAGGGAGGGAGCAGGAGCTACGCGTGACTTGTGGATGAGATTCCCTTCTCCTGGTGGTCCACAGCTCTCATGTACTACAGACACTCCAGAACGTGTTATTAAACGTGAAGCCAGGAGGCACATGAGAGGTACACACCATGCTCCTGCTTGGAAATGATGCCCATTGTCATTGCCAAGGTGCAGCTCAAACCTGTAGTTTTGTTAGCAGGCTTTGTATAATAAATTAAGGTTTACCGAGAGTAACGGAGTGTCTCTCATCCACTTGCTCCTTACAAAGCCAAGACTTTTGCATTTGCAGCCACCAACCAGGCAGCCTGCTAAGCCTGAGGGAGCACTGACAGGCTGTATTGATTGCACCAACGCCTACATTTCCAGTAAGGCCACAACAGGGAGATAATCACCTGAGTTCGGCACTGTGAAGAGCAACTTTGAGCCTACCTTCTCTAAGTTGACTGTAAAAGGAAGGTAGGTGCTCACCATCGAGACTCTTTCTAATTCTGCCCTCAGGCCAGGGAGGGTTGTTCAGTGGTAGGAAACCGTGGGCGTTTTAAGCATGAAGTCAAAACCAGGATAGACCTCTTGAGAGAAATCTCTCTTCCCCCTCTCTGTCATATTCTTTGTGATACTAAGGCAAAAGGAGCAAGTTGCTAAATTCTTCTAGTAGACGACTGATGTAGCTGGAAGAAAACAGTCCAACTTGTGGTATACAACCCTTTCTTCATGTCCTTAACTATCGAGAATGGTTGAAAAGGCCTTTGAAAATGCCGTGGATATCACATCTCTCAGCTGCATTTCTCTTTCTTCTCCTTCTCCCATGCTTCCCTGGCCAGAACGGTATGTACAACATAGACGGTCTTACATTTCACAAATGTCAATATTTTCTTTCTTTCTTTCTCTCCACCCCTCCTCCCCCCCCAATCTATTGTCTCAAACAAATTCCTGGCAAATTCACCATTAGCAAAAACAGATGGAACTTTGAAAAAAATTCTCTGAAAATACAAAATGAGTTTTTAATTTAAAAAAAAATAATATTGTGATCAGAACTTTTCTACATAGAAATTACTCTCTGTAGAAAGAGTAGAAGTTGTTTTCCCAGTAATTCAACATGAACTGTACCTGTATTGTTAAGGCTGACAGAGGGAGCCCACTATGGGACAGAACTTAATATTGATATTTACTAGGGATGTAATTATTGAAGGTGTAATAAAACCTTATTAGAAATACCCATTGCTGAATATTCTTGTAGCTATTGAGAGTACAAGCTGGAGTCACACTTGGGGAAAACAGTGTGAATCTCTGAGGAAAACAGGGTGAGTAAAAAGATGTCTCCAAACAGTCACTCCGTTTTCCCCCCATAACCATTGAGAATAACTGGAAAGCCTGGTGACTTGGGGAAAAAATATTATCCATAAATCAGTATGTCTAAAAGGAAGATGTGGTGAAACTGGTAAGAATATTTACTTTGAGTATTTTTGCCATTCTTTAGTTAGTCATTGAGGAGTCAATACTGATTTCAGCAAATATAATTTAATTCTTGAACTTCTACCCTGATCTTTTGGAGAAAACAATTGATGGGTTGTGACTGCCTCTCATTAGCTGCTCGGGTTCTTAGATCACATAAGTGTGGGTCAGCTTAGCAGTACTGATTTTAGGCTGATGGAAATTAATTCCCTGGCCTTTCCTTCCTTGCTTGTTAAAGCTGAATGCTCTGTGCTTCTCCAGACTTTTCCATCACCCCATTTCTCTGCTGCTTTGGAAGGCAATTGCTGACAGCCCCTCGGTTACCTTAATTCCTTCTCGAAGTTCTGTAAGAGGAATGTCCTTCTGTCTGGACAGATTGGATTGACCTACTGTATCTAAATTCCCATGATTTGGTCTTTATGTGTTTGACTTGTGTGTTTGTTTCCATACTAAAATAAATTATTTTAAGTATGTAGGGATCCTTAATTTGCTTGTCAACACCGAATAATTCTACCCTTCCTATACTATGTTTGTCCTAGATATGCGATACTCTATATTTAATTTTTCTTCCCTTGCTTGTAATGTAATTTCTTTTAGAAATGTTTCCCATTTGATCCCTCTGTTCCTTGCTATTCATGGCCTAAGTATTTACTGTTCAGTTTCTTTTTATATTGAGGTCGAGACCTAAAAGGTTCTCATTATATAGTTTTATACCTTTGTTTCTTAGTATAGGCTGGAGTTGTATCTTCTGCAGTTTTCTTCCTAAGAGGCTATGCTATCCAGTTTCCTAATGTTGCTAAAGCCTCCTTTAAAAAAAAAGAAAAAAAGAAAAAAAGAAAAAGGGTAATTTTCTTCCATTCTCCACCGGTTTTTGATACCTTTGAATCCAGATTTAGATCCTCAACCAGCTGCAATTATCAGGTTGAATTCAATGAAGCTTGTATTTTGAGAACTAATAGGATCATACTGGGAATCTACAGAGCAAACTAAATTTTTTGCATGAGTGAGAGTAGCCACTTTTTGCCAAGGCCTTTTAAACTTTGGGGGGATGACGAGTTGCACAGGTGAATGGGCATGAAAGGCACTACCGATTGAAGGACAGCCAAGACATGATATATACAGGATAACAGGACCAAGGTCCAGTCTTACAGAGTGGTTCTGTTGATGGAGTAGTTGTTTTTTAAAACTGCTTTGATATTAATATATCAAGAATAACTCTGATATTGTAATTTCAATTGCATTTCTTATTTTTAGGTGGAGAAAATGAACAGTCAACAGACGTTATCAGTGTTTGGGAAGGAGACTCCATCAGTATAACTTGTTCACGTCCGGAAAATGAAGTGGGAATATACTTGAACACTCTCATACAGCCAATCAATGTGTTTTATCTTTCCGAGAAGAATGATTCATATACATTTCCTGCTTGGAATAATCGTATCAAGTATTCAAAAGAAGAAAGGAATCTCAGGATAACTCTGCAGAATGTACAGGAATCTGATTCCAATATCTATGTATGCACCAAGTATTTTTTAAGTAAAGGCCATCACAAAACACTGAAGGGGAAGACAACCATAGTAGTGGTGAAAGGTATTGCAATTCCTCCTTTTATGTTGTGAATTAATAAATACAGATATATATTTTAAATCAAAGATTGGAATAAAGCATAATGGGAGGGAGAGTCTGACAGAACTTTACCCATTTCTGCTCAGGTAATGTACTGATTTGAAGAAAAGTGTGTGTCTGTTCCCTGAAAAGATGAAGAAAACACATTAGATAAAACAGTACAAAGAAAACCCTTAGAAAATCAATTAATGACTAATTTAATGCTAACTACAGGTTTTTACATGAGTCAGAGGTTGCTGCAGCAGTTTGGAAACAGTGAGCACCCGTAGCTCTTTCCAAAACCATCAGTCAAATCTTCATGAATAACTAGCAAAGCAATGAGCCTGGTTTTATTGCAAATTATTTTTGGCATTACTGTTCCATCTTAAATGACAAATTGATACTAATTGGGAAGCTGGTGTTAGGCAGGGTTTGCAAGTTGGGCATGAGTGGATAAAGGGATGTGAATTTTTTTCCCTTCTTGAAAGGGAATGTGTCAATGAACGGCACAACTGCTACTTTTGACAGTATTTTCTGGTTAGGGGAAGAGTTTTTCTGCCTTTTTATTTTCTTTTTATCTTTTTTTTTTTTTCATTAGAGGAGGGTTGAGTCCACAATATTCTTTGGCAGCTTATTCCTCCACATACGTACCCTTCTGGAGAGACCATCTAACGTGAAACACCTTTACCAAAAATTAGAGTTTTCTTCCTTTCCCATCCCCAAGGCATGCAAAATCTAATTGATTGCTGAATCAGCAATAGTGACATCTATGAAGACTCATCACATCCTTCCTTAGGCTTCTCTTTTCAAACTACTTTATTTTCTCAAATTAATTCCATCTTGTTGATCATGTACTGTTTCTCCAAATTATTTTATTAAATTACTTCATATCTCTCTTTGATTCCGATCCTCTTCTCTAAAATGCTTGCAACCTTCCCAGAATTATCTTTTGTACAAATGTGATAAGTTATGTCTTTATTCCCTCATTCACATTAATGATAATGTCAAAATGAACAGGGCTTGTCCTCAGAGGAATTCAGTGAGATGTCTTCCCAACTGGGCAGCAAGCCATTAATAACTGCTTTTTGAAGACCCTTTTTAACATTTGATGGCACCCACATTGTATGATTTCATCCAGACCAATAGTCCGTAGATCTTTCCATGGCTTAATCTCACTTGAGAAAGCAGGCAACGATCCATGTATCACGGTCAAGCTGATGAAGCTGTATTCCCTTAGAAGAGTTCAGTATATGTAGTTTTTAGGTAGGTGGAGACCTTTTACAACCAGGTAAACCTGTTTGGTCAGTCCTACTTTCTGATCCCGGAGCAGGAAAATATGCCAGGCTGTACCAACATGTATCTTCTCAAGGCATGCATAAATGTAGCAAAAGTAATTTTATCTAAATTTCTGTGGTCTGTTCTTCCTGTCTTTGACCTCTGTATAAGCTCTCTAGTGAAAATGCATTGTGTTAAGTATGTGGTAGCCATTAATACCTCTTGTTTTTAGCAAAGGTGGGTGAAGTCGTTGAGCAGTCACCACTCTATGCCAGTCCTCAGCAAAGCCAGTCTGTCAGCATTACCTGCGCATTGAGAAGCTCGCATGAAGAGGAAGGGATCTACTTGCTCAAGACTCACATGCAACCTGAAACAGTGCTATATGTTTCAAGACAAAACAATTCAACTATTTCTTCTGCTTTTGCTGATCGCTTGAACTATTCAAAGGAAGAAAAGAAAATAGTGGTAACTCTAAACAACCTACAGGAAAACGACAGTGGTATCTACCTATGTGCTGGGATGTTGAAAAATGCCCCTTCCCTCTCCGTGAGTAGAAGTGGCACCATCATGCTGATTAAAGGTACTGTCCTTTTGCTTGTTTAATCATAACTAACTCTAGGCATGTTGTAATACAAAAGGTGAACGAAAATCTTGCAGAACTTTAGTCAGGACAGATAAAGCACTAATCCATGGCTGGACTTCTTTCAGTAGCTGGGAAAGGTTGAAGTCTGTGCTCAGACTAGGACACAGAAACAGGCACTATGTTTCTACCTGCCACGTACAGCCAGGGCAGAATTATAAGAAAGAAAACTTGCTATAATCCTGCATTTAAAAAAAAAAAAGCGAAATCAGCCAACAAACACTTCAGTGTGTCTGTGAATAATGTCGGTTTTAGGAAATGAATCAGTATTCTTAGCATCAGTTCTTTGACCTTAATGTGACATAAATGTCTTTAAGAAACCATTCCCTCTAGCAAGTCTTTGAGTTTAAAAATAGATCACACTAGGGAGTGCAGAACAAGTCCTCGGGCTTTTACCTAAAGTACCACAGATAATAGCAGAGGTGATCTCACACACTGAGCACACTGTGAGCATATGTTCCAAAGACAGGGTTTTTTCTTCTGCAGGATGGCGGTGTAAACTTTTGCTAAGATGCAGACAAAACCAGCAATATCGTGCTTGATTTTGATCTTACTGGTGCAATTTAACCCTGTGCGTTGGGCTTTGATGAGATCTTCGAGCAATTAAAATAAGGTTTACAAATGCCCAAAGAGTTGCAAAGGATCTATGTGCAGTCTGTAAAAAAGACTGTGGTCTCGTTCTACGCCGCTGGCCAGAACTGGTGCAACAACTCGGTGATGTGAGTTGGGGAAAACAACAGCTGCACATCAAAGCAGCAGGGTGATTACCAGGTATTTTGTTATTCAGATATGGATTAATTGAGGTTTTAGAGAACTGTAACCCTTTCCACCATTCTGGCTCAGCATATATACTGTGGATCCCAGTAGCCTCCTACTTCTGTCTGTACCGCTTGCAAACCCGGCTGTTAGATAATTCCTACATACTCCTGGCTGAGCCTTCAGTATTGCTGTAATACTGCAGTAAAACGTTTTCTGTTTGTGTTATGAGTGTGTGGTCCTACTTCTGATCAGTGGCGTGGAAGGTTTTGCCTTTGGAGAGTGCTCCTCACTGGCCCTTCACATGCCACCTGCAGTCACCACCAGCCTCCAGAAGAACACAGGGAATGCCAGTGAGAATACTCATGGGATGACAGACATGGCTGTGTGGCATGCTGTTGAGATCTGATTTCTTGCTGTTCATAATTTTTTTCATAACAAAAGTAGAATTCTAGCTCTTCATATTTATAATAATAATTTAATTTCCCACGCAGAAGTGAAGGAGGCAGGGTGCTCCTGGAACAGTCATAGTTCCTGGGGCATCTACGGTCTTGCCACCATGGTAGTGCTACTGTTTTCTGCGCTGATGTGCAGCACCTTGTACCATGTCAATGTAAGTATGCCGTTACCGTACTCCGGCAAACCTGAATCCAGGCTGGGTGAATAGGTGCCTTTGATATTATTTGTAAATAGTGAATGAGTCAGCAAGCGTTTGATAAACCTAAGGAATCGTGGCTTTCTATTGTCTCCTCTTTGTACTTGTTTAATGACTGCAGAGTAAACTCTTGGCTGCAAAGTCCGTGTTGTCTTATGTTACGGTAGCTCTTAGCAAATGTGATATTGTTCGTCTTTTGACAACAAACCTCAAGTAAGCCTCTCATTCAACAACACGGCCACGCGATTCATGTGTTTCCCTGAACAGAGCACCTCACTACTCTGTTTTCCTTCTTATTTTTTTTGTCAATCAGGAAGGGGGGCTGTATATACCAATCTTGTAACAAATGTAAGAGAATGTTTGGGGGCCACAGATAAGGACAGCAAAAAGTCAAAAAATAACCTAATGTCTGAATATAGCTGTAGGAGAACAATTTTGCCCTGTCCTAGAAAAAAAGGTGACCAGGAAATTTTCCTTTACTGGGGCTATTTACAGGCTTATTCTGCAGAGAGTGCCCAGAAATTATTTGCCTCTGATAGATTCTTCTGCTCCATAAACATTACTCAAAAATAACAGGCCGGGCTCCTATCTCTTCCTTCCACTTGCAGGAGGGAAGTATGGAGCCATTTCCACTTCAGACAGATGGACTCCTGAGATGTAGGTTGACTCCCTCCTTGGTCAGGTCTGTTCTGGATGTCTGTTTGCTTTGTTTTGCAGATAAAGAAATCTTTCCAGAAAAAGAACCCAAATGCAGTATATGAAGATATGTCTTACAGTTCTAGACGTAACACCTTGGTTAGAACCAACACTTACTCCGCTGGCAATTAAGCTTCTGCCAGCTGGGACAGTACATGGATCAAACATTCCTTTAAGGGTCTCTCTGATAGCTGCCTTAGCAACCTGATGCCGTAGCTGAACCGACAGTGCTATCACCTACTTTCTTCAGCGGAAAGAAAAACCTGCCTCATTTCCAAAGCTGTTTCTGCTTTTTTGATTGCTTGTAATTTTTTTTTTTTTTTCTGATGTACAGAAAATGTAGAGAAACGCAGGTACCCTGCACAGGTATTTGCAGCGTAGTATAGAAAGTGGTATTTTTAGACTATACATTTGGCTAGATGCAACATTTCTTTACTTGATAAATAACTCTTTCAGGGAAGGTGGGATAGGTGGAGGGGTCTGGTTCTGGGCTTTGGTAAGTGCTCAGGAAGACTATAACACGCCTGTTTGATAATATGCAATGGATCCACAGATGCATGGATTACAGTTCTCTTCCAAATCCTTGTGGGTCTGCCCAAGAGCTCAGGTAGCTAAAACTCCTCAAGAGTTACAGCAAAAAAATCTCTTCTGAAGAGAATTCAGAAACTTTGGTGCAGAGAGCATTACAAGTGAGGTTCCAGATAAGTGTGGGCTTACCTCTTCAAAGATCATAATGGTTCCCCAAAAATGCAATCAAGTCTAGATTCTAAATTACTGCCTTTGTCAGAGGTACTGGCACGACTCGTGGTTGATGCAGTTGACATGCAAAATGACTAGACTTGGGGCATGATAGCTTTTTGGGGCAGCAGAAATATTTGTGACGTGCTGGTGTTGTCTCAAACTCCAGATGTCTTAAAACTGCATGGCAGAATGCGGGTCAATGACATCTCTCCAAGTGAATGGCTCTACAATACACAATACAAGGTCAACTAATCTGGCATAAAGCCAAAGCCTGCATTCCAATCTGGGCATACGTCAGTCTGATCCAAAATCACTGTTAACACGGAAATTTACCGAAGCCTCACAGTAGTAGAAATTAAATTTGGGTTGCTAATGGCTTAGAAGAGGTTGCTACGATGAGCTTAGCTCTTCTCTAGCTAAGGAAAGGCTTCAGCTTCCCCCAGGGGTGTTTTGCTTTTGCAGAGCTGGGTCCACTGTGGAAAGTCAACAATCTTGCATGTCCAGAGGGATATCAAATTGTGCTGTTACAAGGCAGGATGGACGGCGTTGGCTTGTTGTTTCTGGGGACAGGCTGAGGGTAGAATTTTTCTTTATTGATGCGTTTGTTTAGGTTTTGAGGAATTAGGGCCAACTGGCCGTTGATAAGGGCGCGTAAGTGGAGTGGAGCCGGGCACAGGGCATCCTCCCTCTCTGGAGGCGAGCTCTGCCGACACCTCAGCTTGCCGAGCCAAGCCTGCCACTCCAGAGAGGCCATTTCCCTCCCGATGTCGCGGGTGAAACGCTGTGCACCAGACCTGAGGGGGAAATCTGCTCCCTTGGGTGGCTGGCGAAGGGCTGGGTTTACCTTGTGGGCAGGGAGGTGTCTGTCCATTGCAGACCCTGCAGTCATCACACAGCTGTACCTGAATAAAATTATGTTTGTGATCGGGGCTTTGTACAGTTGCTGCATGTTTTTATACACGTATTAAAAACTATTTCATACACCTTGCAAATGAGTGCTTGTTATTGAGTGGACTGTTTCTTTCAGTGGTTGGTGGCTGGATTTTTTTTAGAGTGATTCAAAGGCTTCTTGCAAAATGCAGTATAACTTGCTCCTGACAGCACCTCAATAGACAACATAATACTATTTTCCACTTTGTTTACATAATGTACACATGGGGGTTTTTAAACCCGACCACTGAAGGAGACACCAAAGAACACTTCAGATGATGTATAGTCATGCAATCCTTTCACAGTGGCTAAGATAAAATTCCTGAACAGCTAAAAATGTCAAATGGAGATGGGTAAGAAACCAATGGCACCGGGTGAGCTCAGCCCGTCCTTCGAGTGGCGCCATGCACCCAGTCGCGAGGACTGATGGCCATGGGGTTGGCTGAAGCTGGAGCAGGAGATGGCACCTCACCACTGTTGCACGTGTCTAATGTCCCCATGAGCACAGCCCTGGTGGGGTCCCATGTCCCCTCACCAGGGTCCCACGTCCCCTCTCTCCATGCCCTGGGCAAGCTCGGCCCAGGTCCCCTCGCCCTGTTGCTGTGGTCGCGGGTGGCCATGTGGTGGCCATGGCATGGGCAGGCCACAGGCCGGGCACCCGGGGAGCACTGCTGTCCCCTCTGTCCCCCCAGCTGTGTAGAGCTTGTCCCCAGGAGGTCCCTGGAGCAAGGACGGTGCCATCTGCGTTGGGGTCAGCTGGGTGGCCCTGACTGGGGACGACTGGACCAGCACAGAGCCCAAGGGATGACGAAGGCTTGGCAGAGCCTTGTTAAGAGAGGGGCACCTCGGCACCTTCTCCCGCCTGCCCCAAAGCTGCTCCCAGAGGATGGTCAGTGTCCTCCCAGGGATGCTCTCGGGGAGGAACCGCTTTTCTCACAGGATGGGACAGGGAGGCCCTGCCACCACAGCCTGCATGGTGCCTGAAGCCCTGTGGCTGTGCTGACCCACTGCAGGAAGGGCTGACGGGGAACAGCCCGCTGCCATGTTGTCACCGCAGTGTCCCCTCCTGCTGGGACAGGTCCCGGTGGCGGGAAGCTACAGCCATGCATGTCCCTGCCCGGATAAGACCCCTCGGCTGAGTGCGGGGACAGCAGGGAGAGCTGGCAGATCCCGTCTAAATGTCCCCCGCAGCATTTAGAACTTTTATCCTTGTCCCTGGACAAGCCCAGCTCCGGGGTGGCTGTAGAGGCGGGGAAGATGATCTAACAAATTTATTACCCATCTAGGGACTGAAGTGCCCATCATCGATCATTTTTTGTCACATTTTCACCTTTGAAAAAAGTTGTGGGTTTAGTAGAAAAGGGGGATACTCCCAGAGAGCCAGCGTACAAGGGCCACAAAGATGGTATGGGGGCTGGAGCATCTTTCTTATGAGGAAGGCTGAGCGATCTGTGTCTTTTTAATCTAGAGAAGAGAAAGCTGAGGGGGGATCTCATGAATGTTTACAAATGCTTAAAGGGAGGGGACAGGAGGATGGGGCCAGTCTTTTTTCAGTGGTGCCCAGTGAGAGGACAAGAGGCAATGGGCACAAACTCGAATATAGGAAGTTCTATCTGAATATGAGGAGGAACTTCTTTCCTTTGAGGGTGGCAGAGCACTGGAAGAGGCTGCCCAGAGAGGTGGTGGAGTCTCTGACTCTGGAGACATTCCAAACCCACCTGGACGCCATCCTGTGCAACCTCCTGTAGGTGGACCTGCTCTGGCTGGGGGGCTGGACCAGATGATCTCTAGAGGTCCCTTCCAACCCCTAACCTACTGTGATTCTGTGCAGAGGTTCGAGATGAGCAAACTGGCATTTGACATCAGCTTTCTGTTGCAATACTACTGTGCAAACACGACCACAATTACGAATAAACTAAACACGCTGTGAAAGAAAACAGTAGTGGAGGTGGTTTCTTCAGCTTGGTGTAAATAAAAAAGAAAAATAAAGTAAAACCTAGCTGAGGGAAATTACATATTGTGAGACGTTATGAGTGGTACATGTGTGGAGGGGCAGAGAATCGGCCCCACAGTTAACCCAGACAGTGGCGAATGAACTGCTTGAAGAGAACGGCTGGGGAAATGAGCTCAAGCATGTCAGAAGAAAGGTTAGGTATTTGGCTGGTCAAGAGGGTCAGGGAGGTTCTAAGATGCAGCATGGCCTCAGAGCTTCCCTGGAAGGCAAAATGAATTTTCCATCTCCAGAGTTGAAGACAGAATTGCTCTGGGCTTATCCTCTTACCTTTGTGTTTTTTCTGCCTCCCGTCCCTCTACTGGGAAGGAACAGGGTTTCCAAGGAGAGGTGGGAAGCCCAAGGCTCTGAGACTGGGCCAGGACCCACGGCAGTGGGAATGGTGCCAGGGTATTAGTGAGGTCCCCTGCCCCATTTCGAGAGCTAAGCGACAGAAACTGCAGCTCGGCACAAAGCCTTGGGTTGGGGAGCAGAACTGCAGCTCCGGTATCAGAGTTTACCGCACAGGGATGGAGAAATCTGGGGCAGCAAAGCAAGGACAGTATGTCAGAAGCAGAGAAAACATGACAGGCAAGGTACACGCCATGTCAGAAGTGACTCAGGGTGCTAGGTCTATATGGAGTGGCCCGGGCTGAGCTCTTGGGAAGCCGGGGGCAGCTCATAACAAATAATTTTTGGCAATTTGCAAAGCTGGAGAGATCAGCCAGCATATGTGGATTACTGCTGGGGAAAACATTTTAACTCTTTGATCAGGGCACGTTTGACAAGTACATGCTTGAACTCAGATGCCGAAGACGTTGACAAACCAAGTTGAGCCACAACGCGTTTTCCAGGAGGACTGTATATGGGTGTTATGGTTTGAGAAACCCACAACCATTTATTGTTGGTTAGACAATTATTCTATCACCCAATGACCCCTCCCACCTGGGAAGGGGAATCAGGAAAAACCAAGGAAACTTGAGGGTTGAAATATAAACAGATTTAACAGAGTAAGACTAGATAATTAACATTATTAACACTAAAGAACCAATATTGATCCTGATAACAATATAAAATACACAAGGCTTATATTCAGCCCATTCTATCCCTGACAAGCCGTGCACTCCCAGCAGTGGACAGTAAATGTGGGACACTGTGAGTGCTGCAGCTTTGGGAGGAAGGGAAGGGCTCAGGGCTCTGGCACCAGAGCAAGGAGTTCTCTGGATGACCACTATTAAGGGAGAGAGAGCACTTAGCAGCAAACTTTCAAATTTATGTTGAATGTGACGTTCATGGTGTGAAATAACCCTGTTGGCAGCTTGGGGCAGGTGCCCGGGTCTGGGTCCTCCTCATCCCTGCACCTAGTGAGCTTGAAAACACTGAGTCCTTGAGACCCGCACACCATAGCTGGTTGTAAAGTCAATATTTTCACAAATTCAGACACCAGAGTCTTCTAAAAGTGCAGTGTTTCCAAGCATTAGAAGGGAAATTAGTCGTGTATTGCTCAAACCAGGACAATGGGATAAAAGTAGGTTCTCCTCTTGTTGTGTCTTCTGATATACTGTAGGACACTGTATTTCCAGTGAGTATCCTGCAAACAAATATTTATATGCTTCTAGCAGTTTTAAATGCTACATGACATATTCCTAAAGCCTACATTGGTAGAGTTCACTGGACTTAGCTCCTTCCACCCGTCTGTCACTGGTTGCTGCTTGTGATAATTTCCATCCAACACCTCATGTATGAGTCTTTCTGTTATTATTTGGAGAATGTGACCAAAATGTGTCCAGCACTTCTGGTTCTGGTGAAGTCGAGCTACTGACTGGTGATTTCTCAAGGTCCCTGTGTTAATGAAAAAATTTCCACTCATGGCATACAATCTTTTGTAAGCACTTGTTTTTCAAGGCTTTTAGTTTCTTTTTGAATGTTTCATAACACTCAACTTGCAATCATGTATTAGCAGTCAGCTTACAGTCAAATTGAAAACATGCAGGTTTTTTTGGTAGTTCACAGATTTGGTTTTCACACGCTTTAGAGCTCTGAAGTGCTTAAAATGCCTTCTTGGTGACATTTTTTGTAAGTCAGACATCTTTGGTTAATATAATCCTGCTCTAGTTGAGTTTGACTGCTCGACATCTAATTTTAAGAGTATTTGCGTTGTCATGCATGGCTTTTAACACTATTTTGAATGCTTCAGTAATGACCAGATACTGGCTATAGGCAGCATGCAAAAAATCTTCCAAATTCCACTTGAAATCTTGACAGGTTTTAACTTATTAACTCTCCCATATAGCCAGAGCATCCTACCTCGTCTACAATATCCTCACATGCAGAGGAGTGGCTTAATATTAAGAGATCACGATTTTTTCATTCAAGAAAGTGAAATAAAGCAACTAGCCTAAATATTGATCAGAGTGAATAAACCACTTTTCCCTAATATTAAAATTTTACAGTTTTCATCATTTGTCTTGCACAAGTAGGTTACTTGTCCAGCTTGAGGATGAGAGGAGACTCCACTATGTATACACAAACTGCTAGCGGGGCTGAATGAACTCTCTGGATGGTGCTAATCCCTTCCCGTGCTACTACTTCACAAGAACAATTATTTTGCTTTTGAGTGGTATTTGACTGCAAGAGCTGGCTGGCATATTTCTGAAACTCTCCCCAGAGAACATGTCCGTGTCCTCAGAGAAGATAGCCACCTGAAATATTAGAAATGGTCTGCTACACTCTCATGCATAATGACTATAATGAGAACAACACCTAAACATTGCAGATGCCAAATGGTAGATGTTCTCTCCTTCTTTCTGTGAATTAGTAACAGGAGTTAGTAACTCTCTGTGAAAGCCTTTAAGTTGCCTTCTCTCAGCAGTTCATACCACCCTGAGGCATTTGGTCCATCTCCTCTTAACACAGTGGAAAACTAGATGTTTATTTCTTCAAGGAATCTGGCTGAGCTCCAGGGTTCAGGACCCAGTATCGCATCCACAAATTTGTTAAAATACAGAGGACTAAATTATGCAGCCCTTTCTCATACAAGCTGTAAAAGCTCACTCTGGGGCTACTTGTACAAGTAATGCTTTATCAACAGCAGTAATCATTTCATCCTCAGATGGCAGGATTTATTACTCTGTCCAGTACGACAGATGAAAAGAGAACTCTGGGTTTTGGGGTGCTCTTTCTCTACACATATCGCCTACAACTCTTCGACAAGCCTTCTGAGAAACCACAGAGGCCAGTTTACTGCTCATGGTTTGCACCTGCATTGCCTTATCTTTGATCAGAGACATAATTGACAACAAGCTTGTGGGTGAATGACATTTAAGGTATATAGCTGTGTTTTTAATGGTGGATGGTGAGATGACATTTTGCCCGTAAGTCTGTGACTTCTGGGAAAGCTTACTTAAGAAACACTTTAGATTGTCCTTATGTATTACTCTGCTATTCTCATTCTCATACACTAGAATGCTAATAGTGCGAGATTTTGTAGACACTGTCCTGAAAGTGGTGGCAGGCAGTGACTAAACTCTAACAGCTTTTGGACTCAAAACTCTTTCTTTCAAAAAAGAAAACCCAGCTCAAAAAAAAAGCTATTAACAAGAAACTGTGCATGTATATGTATGCACACTGCAGGTGAAGAACCTAATGCCTGTTAAGGCTAAAATTAAAAGCAGGCCTTCCTTTGAGAGCTGTGTGCTCCTCCCTTGCAGAGGCTGTTTTGGAAATAAAGTTGTTGCATACAGAAATAGATAATTATATTTGTCTTAGTCAAAATAGGAAACAGAGGAGCATTTCTAGTTTTTCAGCTCACAAAGAAACTCCAATGAACAGTCTGAACTCAGGCTTTGCAACTTTTAAACTTGTTGAGAATTAGGTGAACCAGGAGGAATCCATCCTCGAAAGGATGTCTGTTGTCCTCCTGGTTCTTTTGTTGATAAATCTCACCATTATGATCACGGCAAGTTAGCAAATAATCTTAGTGTGCTTGTCTGGAGGCAGAGATGGACTGTTCTTTCAATGCCAGTTATTCAATGGCAAGCTTTAACACTTTCACCACTTTGAAAGAGGGGCAGAAATAATTGTAATAAAAGTAATTACATTCATTAATACTGTGCTTTCTTTAGCTAGCTTCTTTTAGGCTGCTCTTGCGCCTCAAGATAAAGATTGTGGGTTTTGTGGTAACGATACAGAAGTCTGGCTGCTTCAGGGATGCTCGAGGTGCGATGTTTCTATCTGCCACTCAGCCCTGCTGCCGGGGAGCCACTCTGCATTCCCGAGAGACGGACTTGTGATAATGTTCTGGCAGGAGATGACGGTGCCTGTGTGCTAGGAAGGGCTGTCGCAGTGCTTCTGCAGAGCAGAAAACCTCAGGTGCACAAGCTCAGCAAACCCAGCCTTGCTAGTCCTTCTCTGAACCGTCCTCAGCGGCTGAGCTGGCCTGTGGTCCCTCGCTGTCGCTCTCCCACATTACGCTCTGTGTTACGGCTGGCTGTGGCCATTGGGTTAGTCAGTGGAAACAGTTTCTTGGTAGCCCAAGACCAGCCTGCACCGACAGTGATCTCTTTGCAGTTTACTAACAACCACAGATCAAGCACAAGGTCCAGATCATAATAAAGAACTGCGCGAACACGTGAACGTGCCCTGCAGGCTCAGCACAGCCATGTTCCACTCTGGTAGCGCCTGCAATTTGGGCAGCACTGCAGTCCTGCTGGCAACGGCCAGTGTCGGAATAGGGCTCGATCTGTTCAGGGCATTATACCTTCACCGATTAACTCAGTCTTCCGCTTTTTCCATTTTAAAGAGCTGGCTGAGGCAACTGGAACAAGGCCATGCAAGCAAGTCAGAGGCTGTCAGGTGGTAAAGCAGTTTTCATTCCTGCATGTCATGCAAACCCACCGGTATAAACACATCTTTCATATTTCTATTCTGTTATTACACAGGATGAAGTAGAGGAGAGTAATGTGACAATCAAACCTGTTCAGCTGGCATCACTTGCACAGCTTCCCTTTTAAAGGGTTTGGTTTTTACTCTTTGATCTTATCTACTTCCTAGCACAATGACTGAAGAAAAGGCAGCTCCTGATTTTAGAGCATGCCTCCTTTTTTTTTTTCTTTTCAGCAGAACTTTTGGCATCTGGCAGTGGCACATTGTAAGTGGCTGGTCTCTGTAGCTGATGACACCTCTGTCACCAAAACGTGTTATCACGTGATGACATTGCTCCGTCAGTCACAAATGATACAATATGAGATTTTTCCCTTTTGGGGTAGTTTGTTTATCTCAAGTAGCACCTCTGACATCGGAGTGGAGATTCAGCATATGATATTCATAACCACTTACGTATCCTGCCGAAAGAGCATTTCCGTTCACATGCTGCATCACTTCATTTGGGTGTTTCTACATTATACCTGTACATCTCTCCTCCGTGTGTTGTGAGTTCAAATATTAGCAGCAGTCTGGCTCTTGCAGCCCCAACTTCCTCTGGGCTCAGATGCTCTGCCCACAGTTAGACCACTTCCAATACACTACCGTGCCCAAGGCTTGCCTGGCTATCGCAGGAAAGGTGCTGCAGGGTGTCTCTGTCGCAGTGTGGGGTTCACTTAGGCGTATTGAGATTGAGAGCAGCCCTGAGGAGAGGGACTTAGGAGTGTTGGTGGGTGAGAAGCTCAACACAACCCGGCACCGTGTGCTGGCAGCCCAGAACCCCCCCACCCTCTCGGCTGCATCCCCACAGCGTGGGCAGCAGGGCCAGGGAGGGGATTCTGCCCCTCTGCTCTGCTTGGGGGAGACCCCACCTGGAATTCTGTGTCCAGCTCTGGAGCCCCCAACATAAGGACATGGACCTGTTGGAGCAGGTCGAGAGGGGGCCACGAAGATGCTGCGAGGGCTGGAGTCCAGCTGTGAGGACAGGCTGGGAGAGTTGGGGATGTTCAGCGTGGAGAAGAGAAGGCTCCGGGGCGACCTTAGAGCCCCTTCCAGCATCTGAAGGGGACCTACAAGAAATCTGGAGAAGAACTTTTTACAAGGGCATGTAGGGGTAGGATGAGAGATGATGGTTTCAAACTGGAAGAGGGGAGATTTAGATTAAATCTCAGGAAGAAATTTTTCACCATAAGGGAGAGACACTGGAACAGATTGTCCAGGGAAGTTGTGGAGGTCCCATCCCTGGAAGTGTTCAATGCCAGGTTGGATGAGGCTTTGAGCAGCCTGGTCTAGTGGGAGGTGTCCCTGCCCACGGCAGGAGGGTTGAAACTAGGTCCCTTCCAACCTAAACCATTCTATGATTCTGTGCTATCACTTTGCAATGCTCAACCACCGATGCAGCAGCGCTGCCTTTCACAAGGCTCAGCATTCGTACAGAACCTGAATAAATCCACTGGTCTCTGGGATACATCCAGGATGTCCCAGCTATGTTGTTATCAGTGCCTGAGCTCGCCAGGTAAAAGCCACATGTCTCGACCACTGTGTAGATGCAGCCTGCATAAGCTCCCAGTCTGACAGTGACAAAGTGCAGAGAGGGAACCACTGCAATCTGGAGTATTAACAAAGAAGCTGCTTAACAGGCAGAGACCAAACAAGAATTTTTGTGGGTTTTTTTTTGTTTGTTGGGGTTTTTTTTTAAATTTAAGAGGGGCTTTTGGGTGGCAAAAATCATGCATTTATGGATATTGCTATCTGCCTGCTAAATGTTTGAAGGGTCGTAGGGAAAGTAGGGATACTCATTGCAGTACTGGGTACTTTCAGGTACAAGCCCAAAACTCCATAGATCAATCATCTGAGGTGGTTACCCAATATTCAGTTCATTTAAAAGCTGTGCAATTATGTTTCTGCAGCTACACTTGTGCATTGATCTGCTGTGCTCTCTGCCTGCCAGCCCTGAACTTCTCTTGACCACGGTCGCTCTGGGCTGTGGCGTGTCAGTCATGGTCTGCTGTTGAATTTTCTCCACATTTAAGTGGCCCAGCTGGTTGATCATCCCAACATTCATGCGAACAGGCTCATATGAACGAGGTTCTTGGAATGCTCTTCACACCAAGTCATGTCTGGACCAACTTGCATATTGTATTTATATCTGCTTGGACAATGTATTATCAGTTCTGAAAGATTCGTTGCTGGTTGAACTAACTGTTTCATCGTAAATTTTAAGTACGGTCAGCTATACCGTATATTCCTCTTTAAGTGACTCTAATTGACTAGCATTACACAGCTGAGTATAGAGGTCATTTCAGATCAGCAGAAGGCTGGAAACTAATTTCTCACTTAAGGTTCCTTGCAGTTTCAATCAACAGGTAATGAGGCACAGCTGAGGCTTCCTTAGGCACACAGGAGTTCTCAGTATAAAACAGAGGAGCAGAAGGAGAGGAAGCTGCTTTGCTTGAGCTCTCAGCCAGGATTTTCAGGTAAATGCTGTGTTCTTGTTGGTTCTAAAGCTGCATTACAAAAAAAAGTTGAAAGATGTTCTCTTGTCCTGTGTTATTTTTTTATTCTTTGGTTTTATATGGCTTTCTAGGAATTGTGAGTCCCACAACGCGAGGTTAGAAATGCTGGTAGACAATAGCTGACTTGTTTCCTTGGGGCAGGCTGTGATGGTTATGGGGAAGAACCTGGTTTGAGGGGTGCATGAAGCACTATTGTTGTATTTCAGGAGAAGCCTGGTCTTAGAAAAGCAACCTAGTTCTGCGTGCTAGCCTAGTGTGTGAAATGTGAGCTCATGTGGGCAGGTATAAAACAAATTTTTGAAGCTGAATTAACTGTGATAATTGTTGGTGGAAAGAGTGAGAGATGTTTGTGGCTGCAACCTCTCAGGTGTTTGGAAAAGGCAGGGAGTGAAGGTGCTATTCTGCCCTGAGGAAGGTGTACCAGAGTAGTGTTGGTTGGAAGAAGGTGGTGTACTTTTCTGTTGTCCCCAGCAGCCAGCATGGCTCAGAGCATGCACTGTGCTCACTCTGGAAGTGGTCTCAACTAAGCTAGCAAGCAAACGAAGTGATTTTACGACCTTCTGCAGCTCTGCTATGTTTTAGTTGCTGTCTTAGATCCAGCAGCTTGCATCTTGCCTGTCAGCTGTCATCCCCTCCCTGCTACAACACTTTCTCTGTGACTGTCCTTCATCTAACAGGTGGCCAAATTAGCCCCTAAAATAACTTTACCCTTTTTAACTATGCTGCAAGCCCGCAATCAAAGAGGAGAGCATGTGTAGTGCCTGAGCTAAGAGACACTGTTGTGAATTCTTCCATAGCGTTTGTGGTGGCAACATACTTAATTTGTAACAGCAACAAGTTTAGCTTGTAAGAGTTGGTAGCTGTTTTTTTATTCTCTTGTGGGTCTTTCCCTCTGCATGTCTGTGTTATGTGTTTCCTTTGCAGCAAAACAGGGTGTGTCTTCAAGAACCACAAGAACAACAAGTAGTACCTGCAAGGTGCTTCAAGTTACTACATCAAATTGCAATTAAAGCTACCTTCAACACTGTCAAAAAGCCAGATAAGGAGAAAGGAGAGGGGTTGTTACTATGAGGCTCTTTATAGCTGGAGGAAAAGGAAATACCGGAGGCTATTAGGAGGAAATATCTACTTTAATACCGTACGGTCTCAAGCGATTTACTTTTTTGCTTTTTTATATCTGTGAAAGCACATTTAAAAGATTTTAAATGTTGGATACTATAGTAGGAGTTGGCATCAATACTGAGCAGGAAAACCCTTGATCGCATATTGGTGTTTAATGGTGTAATAGCATAAAGGTTTTTATTAATATCTCTTCCTCTGCTTGGCTTGAGACAACACTTGCCCCCCCTCTGGGCATTCCCATTAATGAGGGAGAGAAGCCTCTGGCTTGTTAAAAATATGCCCTTTTAAGAGAAAGGAAAAAACATGGGATGTTACTAATGCATGGGAAGAGGCATCCTGCAGGATCCTAAAGCAGAAGTAATGGGTTAGGGCCAGCAAAGAAGATCAGAGCTTGTAGAAGTGTAGGGCTAGAAAGGACTCTGAGAGGTCATCTGGTCCATACCTCTACTACAAAATATAACTAGCTATATCTAGGTCTAGACCATCCTAGGGGTTAAGTTCTTGCCCAACCTGTTCTGGAAGGCTGCTGGTGGTGACATAATTCATAAAGCCTCTGCTAGAGTTTAATTTCCTTGTAACTTGTCTGACCTGGTGCTGGGTTGTGCTCAAAATACAGCATGTGACTGGGAGTGTCAGGCAAACAAAACTACTCTGCTCTTTGAGTAGGGTCAGTGGAAGGGCCTGGACTGGAATGGGGGACCTTGAAGGTACTGCTGCCTGAGGAGAGAGACTCACAACAAATCTTGTGTAGCGCTGGTAGCAACACAAAAAAGTTGTTGTGAGAGAGATACTATTGATGTGGAATTTGCACTTAATAAGAAACCATAATTCCTAAAGCAGATTAAGATGGAGTAGGTGGATGCATTACATGGAGGGACTTGATAAGCAAACGGGCTCAAGGGACAGATTGATTCACCTAGTGGTGCACACCATAGTGAGGAGGATGATGTGCTCCATGGCTGGGCAATGAAAAGTGAAGCTGATGGTTGTGCTCTTGCATGTCAATGGCAGTGTCTGAATCTTCAGAGCTTTCTGCTTATACACATGTGGGTGTGAAGCCATGCTCTCCACCTTCCATCCTGAGCCTATTCCTATCAAATATTCATCAGAGGAAGATTTTCACGTGTACATTTTGCATTATTCAGGCTTCGAAGAATTTTAGTGACTTTCATGTTGCCTACAGGATTTTTAGATACCAGGGATAAAACAGAAGGCTCTTTAATTTTCTACACTTAGGAATTCTGCTTCATTAAAATTCTTTTGAAGATTAGTCTTAATGATAGAGCTTTAACTTGGAGTCTTCCTCCCAGGAAAAATAAGCTTGCAACTGAAAACAAATGAACCCACTCCAGAGGAATCTCTGCAATTTGACCATCAGCCATGGATGGATAATGCAGGTAGCCGTATTTCTTTTCAATGTTACCCCAAAGGGCCTGCATTTAACCCCAGTGTGTAATAGATTGCTGCTGCTTCTTCTGAGTAATTCTTTCTGAGACACTGTGACATGACAGACAATATTGAGCCAGTTCAAACTGTGTTTTAAACTGTTAGTATTCAGTACTTCTTTTCACATCAAAATTTTGGTTTGAGATGTTACAGTGCCTGATTTTTATTTTTCAGAGATTGCAAAGCACCTGACTTTTTGCTTAAAGAGACCAAGGATGCTTCCTATCTTCTGAAAAGCTTCCATAAAACTTGGGTTTGGGGGGAGACAACAGGTGGCCCCAACCTTACTGAGAACATGATTGATACCGCTGCTTTTGGAAGTTTATGAAGGGGGATAAGGAGTTCCTGAAGAGGTTACCTCCCCTATCATGCTTCATTACACATTAACAAACAAACCAGGAAACAGTTGCAGCATTCATATATGCAAGCAGCTTAGACTGTTTGTGCACCTCCCTTGTGCTCCCCTTTGTGAGGAAGAGGCACTGATGTGGTTGGAACAGCGTTTTTGGGCGAGTGATGTATAGACTTGTGCACAGCTTCCTCTCTACTGGATCTGGTAGAGTAAGACCATGTTATATTAGGGTTGCCAGTGCCTTGTTACCTAAAATACAAAATGGGAGAAACAGCCTCTGCTCTGGATGCAGGCTGGTTCCAGAAGATGTAGACAGGCTTTGGCTGGGACTGCGGGTGGTGTTTGGCATCCTACTTTTCAGATGGTTTTTGCAAACATTCACCATTTCTGGCTTCTGGGGGGGTGGGGGGGGGGGGTGGGAAGTGAAGCACATAATTCTCTGATAGGAAACAGATGGATAATTAAATCACAGTATTTTCCAAGATCACTTGCTATGAGGAATCCCAGCAGGGAAAGGCAGGCAGACTTGCTTTGCAGCCTGCTCTGAGGAGCTCTTGGGTTGTTTCTTTAATTCTTAGCAAAAAGTTTTCTAACTTTATCTGTTTATGTGAGAATCTGCTGTGATTGTATCCCACTGCCTTTATGTCAGCAAATTTTACTTTGGCTTAGCAAATCAAAAAGATAAGAGCTAGTCAAGTGCTTCTAACACAGTGTAGTTTGAGTCGCATGTTTTGGTCCAAAGAAAATAAAAACAATTAGAACAATGTTTTGAACCCCAAGCAAAGGACAGCACCTTAATAGACTAAACTACAAATCTTCAAATCTTGCAAACAAGTGCTAGAGAGTCAAAGAGCTGATGAGCTTCAGCTGTCATGAAATTGTGCCTACCCTATGTGTATATTTGTTTGGGAGTTGGTGGTGTGGATATGGGTGTATATGTAGGGGGAGTTTGTCCAGATTCTTTCCTTTCCATTTTCTGTAACTGTGGTAGCTTTTCTGGTACACACATCTCAGCAAGGAAGAGGAGTTTAAATTTCATAGTTGGAGGAAAAAACACAAATCTTGGGCTCCCTGGGGAGGTCTCCATTTTTGTGCAGCATTTCAAGTTGCTGTACTGAAGGCTGAAACATCAAGACACCTGATGTGGTGATGTCCAAAAGCTGCTGCAGCTTCTGCATGCAGAAGGGCTGCAGCTGTGGGAGAGTTAGAAAAGCTCCTTGCTTTTGTTTCTCTTATCTATGCCACCTGGAGGTGGGGAACAGCACACAGCTGCCTCCTACCCCATGGGCCAAGGGGTGATTACAAACAGCTTGCTCTAGAAGGTTTTGCCAACCTCTCAAGAAAGGAGTGGGAAGCTATAGAGTTCAAAACACATGATTAAACAGCTCATATAAAAATACTTTAGGCAGGCTTCATCTTGCTGATTGTCAGTTGTCTACAGTGCAGAAGCACACATCCAAGGCCGCTTTTGGAATCTCCAGAAGCAGCAGGACGCTTACAGCAAAAGATCCTGAGGAGCTGGAAGTGTCCTACAGAAGAAAACATGGCACCCCCTGCTACAGTCTGTTCCTCTCCATGGATTAGAACAGACACACAATCAGTTCCGATGCAGATGTCCACCCTGCAGATGCCAACAGTTTGGCCTGGTGGATTCCAGCCCATGCGGTGGAGCTGGGAGCATCCCAGCAGGAGAGGTGTGAAAACAATGAAGCAGCTTCCAGTGGTTTCATTCTTTCATGGAAGGACTTCAGTATGCTTTATGCTGAGATCAGAAGAGACTGTTGTTAATTAAATAATTAGCTGTTTAAAATGTATTTGTTAGGGTTTAGCAGCCAGGCCACAGATATGCATCAATTACAGGGACACAATATCTGCAATAAATGTTTTTCACCCCATAATCAAATAGGGCTTAATTAGGCAATGCTGGGAGAACAGTCATAATAAATAGAGTGGGTAAGACTTGCCTTTATAATTGAGATTTAATCAGCAAACTCTTGTATGTTCATTGAATAATTGATTATTCTACACATTTATCAAGGATTAAAAACTCAGTGGTAGACATGCAAATCCCCTTGTATTAAATACATCTGAAATTCTCAAATACCATTTAATGCATATTAACATTCTGATTAAATCTAAATGACATACACATTGTAGATCTCACTGCTGCAGTAGGCTGTTTTATTGCTATTTATCACTCTCTTTTTTTCCTCTGAGCTAAACTTCTTGTGTGCTTGTTGCTTTGTATGTAGTTGTAGGAGATGGACAGAAATAGGCCAAGGGGAAGTGAAATGGAGGTGGTGTCTTCTGTGTTCCTGGAATGAGCTAACGATCCTGGATGGGACAGCAGGAAATATTTTTACATTGGCTGTTAGTGAGCAGACTAAACCAAATGAAGCAGCCAAACACATTGGAAGATGCAGTAACTCTCCCTGAGGAATTACTACTATACTTAGTGCTATGCATGATAGAACAAGCATGTAGAAATGTCCATGGACAAAAGGGGAAAAAAACCCAAACCCCAAACACAAAACCCCAAAGCAAAAAATGAAACCCATCTGCTGAAGCCTGACTGATGGTGTGAGCGGTGGATGAACAGTGCCAGTGTTATCTAGGAACCAGGACAAGGTGTGTCCTGCTGGCTGGCAGCAGTTGTTGCTGGAGAGATGCCACCTCCCTGCAAAGCCCATGAAAAACAGCCCTGGGCTGATGGAGGGGAAACATTTTCTCAAAGGGAAATGAATTTACCTGGCTCAAGGCATGCTTGCAGACAGCGTTTTGCTAAGGGTTAAGGGTGGGGTAAGAACGCAAAAGAACGTGAAGCTGTGGTTAGCGATGACAGCTCATGTCTGAAGCGAGAGTGGAGGGGCAGATTAACATCCCAACTAAAAGTGAAAGCACAGTTTAAACCAAGGATGGGTTGCAGCTCTGCACCTTGGCAAATCCCCCTGCGTGTTTGTCTCTTGCGCAGCTCATCTGCCTGTTGCATGTAGTGCTGGGGGTGCAGAAAGTGTTCTGGGTCCTTAGAAGGAAGGCACAGAAACGTTGCAGGTGGGGGACACACCGGGATAATAGAGTCTGGTGCCAGTTTGGCTGTTAGTAGCAGAGCACTGGGAACAACAGAGCTATTAGAATTTAATTCCTCTGCACCGATCCTTTCCTGCAGTCACTGATGGCAGGTAGACTGATGGCAGGAGCAAGTGTCAACCCTGAAAATCTCTGCTAGAATACAAGGTTAATTCCTTGCTGTGTTATTTAAATTATGTTTTTGTGGAATTGGTGCTTTTCGCTTTTTACAACTTGGAGATGCCTAAACACTTTCAAGTGGGGCTGAGACTCTCAATTAGTGATTTTTATTTTTTTTTTACAACAGGTAACATTAGTGTGCATTCCTCTGTTATCACTTGCAGATGCTCTGGAGGGCAGGTCTCTACCTCTCTCCTCTAAGCGCCTCCTCTCCAGCCTGAAGACCACTTCTCCCAATTCAAGAGCAGGGAGGCAAACAGCAATGTGGGTGGTTTGCTTTATTTCCCCACTCTGGAAACATTTCTTGCTACCTTCATCTTGAACACAAGGGGGTGATATTTCCTCAGGAATTTGTCTGCCAACGTGTTGTAGGGTGAACGGCTTTCTAGGGGAATGTGCTTTAGAGAGAAAATAACCGTGTTTTGTTTTCTTCTAACCTGGCAGGGTTAGCCTTGCTCCAGCTTGATACTGGTTCCATGCTGGAGAGCGCTCTGGAGCAGGGTGGACACTAGGACACGCTGCCTCTGAGCTACTGCTTTCCTCCAAGCAGGACTCCTGCCTGGGAAACTGCAGAACAGTTTAATCTGACCAACAGCAATTATTCCAAATTTTCCTCACATGACCAAGACCCTTGTGAAGGCCCCTTGTCTTACGTATTTTCAGAGATGAAAGCTGTTTCCATGTCTCTGTTGGGTCCTAGTCGTTCATGCAAAGTATATATCTTTCACCGGAATGGGAATTCAGGGATTTTCACCACAAACGCCTGAATTCCCACTGCTGACTGCACCACCTTTAAATGCTTGTCAAGCACAGAGCAAAAGAAACTGTTTCTGCCCCAGGCAGGGATTACAATTCCTGATGGTGTATGGAGCAGTGCTGACAGAAGGACTATGCCCGGGATAAGCACATCCTATTCCTGCACATTGGATCTTGCTTTCCCCAAGCCAGTCCCACTTGCAGCGTGCTGGTTCAGGGTGGAAATCTTATGAGTTGAGGGCAGTAATGGCTCTGCTGAATTCCAGCCCATTTGTATCTCCATCTTGGAGAGAGGACGTTGGTCAGTCTAAACAGCCCCTGAATCGTTGCTTTTTGGGAAGTGACTTATGTTCAGCTTTGGAGGTGTTTGTTAAATTCTGTCCGCTGCCATGAAGTATCCAGGAAGTGAATGCCAAACACCACTGCTCCGCCACTCCCCTGGTGTGCCATCCTGTCGCCTCTCCCTGCCTGCTTCCAAGCCTTGTTGCACATCTACTCTGTGCTGGGTCACCACAGGTGGTTCTTCAAGACTGTTGGTCTGCTTTGGGTTTAGCTCCACGCTTAGGTTGGAGACACTTGGTGCAGGAGCAGAATAAAAGTCTTTTGGAAATAATTGCCAGATGTTCAGTGATGGACAAGCTTTGGCTCCTTTATAGGGGAACAACTGACAAGGGTTGGGTTCCTTGGAGAAGGCTGCCCAGGGAGGTGGTGGAATCGCCATCCCTGGAGGTATTTAAAAGATGGGTAGATGTGGTGCTGAGGGACATGGTTTAGGGGTGGTTTTGGCATAGGTTTATGGTTGGACTCTATCTTGAAGGTCTCTTCCAACCCAAGTGGTTCTATGATAAGGTTCCTGACATCAGTGACAGCAGTTTGCCTCCAAACACTTTCTGTCCAACAATGTACCCCAACCAAATATTTCCTTATAAGCTAAAGGCAATGAAGGAGTGTGAGTTGGAACTGTATTTTTGCTGGGTGCCCTTTTGCCATTTTTAAGGACTCTGGTGGCTCTACCATTTCTCAGACTCTGTGCCATAAGGTGCCCATGACTGTCCTGTTCATTTTGGAGGACAGCAAGTAGGACTGCCAAGGGTCCTTGGTGTGCCCACAGCATTGGTCCCCTCCATGAATAAGGTCAATGTCAAGTCTCACCCTACTCTGTATGCTCTGTTAGTGCAGACAGACATGGATTTGGGGTTGTGTCTGAGACTCCTTTGATTGAGCTCCTTTGACTCGCAGTGGTGTCCTGGACCAGGCAGTCTCTCAACCTCTGGCAGCAGCAGCATGATGAGTCAAATCTCTGAAGCTTCAAGTTTTTACAGCGAGTGCTGGATGCCTCACTGGATATGTAATCCCTGCTCTTGGAACCTGCACAAGACAACGCAAAGAAAATTACTGCAGACTAAATATACGATCAGGATGTGTTGGAAGTTGGCGGTGTAGCTGGCTGAGGTAGCCAGGGAAGGAGGAGAGAACTGGTCAGCTTTCATGCTTCGTGTTGGACTGGACAATGCTTGGGGTCCTTTAAAAGACTTTAATGTGGTCTTTTTAAGAGAAGGGAAGAGCTGGAGGAGATTCAGCCACAGAAAGCTGGATGAAGGCTGAAGGGTCCAATGTGCCTGGGAATTGTGAGAAGGGATTGGCAGCCGACTTTTGAGAGGATGAATTTGGGAGCAGATAATATTTTATGGCAGCTCAGAACAGGACTTTGGCATCTCCCTGTGAGTCAGGAAAGATGGACTTTTGCTGTGATCTGTTCCATGATCCACAGCTCCTTTTTCATCCTTTGTATGAGTTATGCTACCTGTTGGCAGCAGTTTCTCTGAGGCACTGTTTGTATCCTTCTTAAAAGACTCCAACTGAAATAAAGATCAGTTGTCTCCGCCTGCTTTACTGTAACTAATTGCTAATGTCATTACAGTGGAAAGAATGCTACAGAACTGAATTAGAGCTTTGTGTTTTAATTGACTTATTTTTTTATTTCACCTGGGTTGCTCAGTGAAATTAGAATGGACTTTACATGCTTTTTCTGTTCAGAGTCACTTTCTGGCCCTTTGCCCAGACCAGAAGAGCCCCAAGCTCTCCAGTACTGAATGCTGATTAGAAGTCGGGCCAAACTCTACTGTAAAGCACCCTGCTTTGAGTAAGGAGACAGCTGTAATGATTGCTGACTTTTACTTTTTCCGCTGATGCCTGAAAAATCTTAATGTTTTGTCACTGAGTAGCACTTGTTATTTTGAGTTGTGACCAAAAGGGAATTTAAGAATTGTTAGTATTGTGAAGGCAAATAGCCACCTGAACATCTTGGTTCTGCAACATTTGAGAAGAGGAGCATGATGTGTCTGATGGGGTCTAAAGGTTGAAATGGCCTTTTCAGCTGAGCATCCTGCCTGTGGGCAGTGCACCACCAAACCAGCGGCTCCATGAGTCATGCTCATTGTACTTGTCGTCTTAATGTTGAGTGAAGAATGAGTGTTTCAGCTCAGAGCCTTTTGACCACCTTCGTCCTCACCCTGCAGGTAGAGAGTTATGTCAATAGATCTTATTTTAGGGCTTCAAAGGTAAGATGCAGCTTTTGGAGTGCTGCTCAAGCTGCCTAATAAATTTCCTGCAAAGATTGTTTTGCTTGCTAGGCATTTGTCCATCCTGGGAAAAGGCATGGGGGACTCCCACCTGCTCAAATCCAGACCATCCATAGGCACAGCAGCTCCTCTGATAAGCACCATGTAGAAGGAGGGACTTGGCAGGTGAATTGCCCTCTACCTACTGCACTAAAGACACAAAGACAGCTGTGTATGCTCAACACACACACACCTTAGTGATAGACTTAAAATACCGTGGGTCAGCTGGTATAACTCACATCATCTGATGGCACTGGAGTTGTGTGGGTTTCTATCACCTGAGGCTCAAGTTCTGTATTTCTTTGAAAAGTTCCCCATGGTGTCCCTGCTCTGGCTCTGCTGCCAGCTGACTGAGATTTGTTTTTGCGGGAGACCACGCTATGTCACAACCAGTTGGCACGTACGTGGCCTTCTGTTGGAGTTTGTCACTGTCACCTTCTGTGCCATCCGCTTTTCTAAAGCCTACCTGGGGATGGAGAAGGACTTGTGTGCTGGTTAGCTGCTAACGAAACGGGGTCTGTACGGTGCTGGTAGGCTCAGCAAGCAGGCAACCTGGGGTAGGCTGGGTTGAGTGTGCTGTAGGTGAGGTGGTAATAGCCCAGGGATTGCAATGTTCCTTATGTTCCAGCTTTCACCAGGCTATCAGTTGGTTTATCTGCAGCTCTAGGTATCTGCTTGCTGGAACATATTGAGTAACTGGTTATAAATGATAGTCTTTGCTGCTGTTGGCATTTCTGGTGTTGAAATGTTATGCTAGCGCTATTATTTTGCGCATGTTGATGCATGCTCGCATATACATAGTTTGGTCTCCCTCATACACATAAGTTAAATTTCTGAAGGAGGGACACCTTCTGTGTGTAAATATACAGTGTGCTTAAAGTGAAGGTGTTTTTACAAGGTTACTTCCTTTTCATAAGTGAACAGGACCATACTTGTAGTCATAAATAATTTTACACCTTACTTGTTTGCAGTCTCCCCGTGTAGGACAAAAATACTAAGCAGATATCAGGAGTTATCCCCCTAAATGGCTAAGGGGTCAACAAGAAGGCTTCAAAACCATTAAAAAATACAATGTCCTGTTCCTATGACTTACAAAATTTAATTCTGCCTAACAAGGAAGTGCACAGCCATGGGAATGAGTACCCAGAGGACAATTCAGCACTGGAAAAAGCCTAAGAGTTCTCCCAGGATAAAAGACACACAATGCAAAATCTGCAGCTTCCAGCAATTCTTAACTGGCTGTATAAAGCTCCTAAATAACAAGAATCCCCCTTGCCCTTGGTGTGTCTGGGTACTGTGCCACCATAAAGCAATTCCAGCTTCAGCCAACAGTTTGGGATATATAATAGGTAGTTTACTCATTTCTTTGCTGTTTCAGCTGACAGTGGATCAAATCAGGAAAACCAGGAGGGCAGGAGAAAGGGGATTAAGATCTTAGACTCACCGGTCCCCCTTGGGTTTTGCTCCCGTGGGCAAGTGCTGATGAGCACTCCCCATTTTGTTTCTTCACTGATTAAACTAAGAAACCAAACCAAAGGACACAGGAGAAAAGGGTTAAAGGATTAGGAGATGGGCTTTGAACTGCCATGTGGCAAGGTAATGAGGTGTGAATTATTAAAATGATTTCAATTATAACTGGCAGCCACACGCACCGCTTTTGCATTGGCTTTCTTCCTCTCTGTAAAAAGACAGGTTTGCAAGGGCTCACGGTTTCTTGGAAGAGAGATGCTCTTCCAAAAATGTTAGTTGTATAAACAGTGTAATTTGTCATTGGCCAAGCTGCTCTTGTGGTTAGATAAGTTGAAGCATCAATGAAATGGGCACGGTTCAGCAGCAAGACAAATTTGCTGCTTGAAAACCTACAGGGACAGGTTACTAAAGGACATGAGTGTTAGTGGCCTCTGATACTTGTATCACTGGTCACTATGTTGCTAGTAATAATTATTAAAAAACATATTTTGGCTTTAATGGAAGAAGTAATGCTTATATGTGCATTCTTTTGCTTGTACATAGCTTGAAAGTAGTGGCTTGAGAGATACTGTGTTGAGAGATCAGTGACAGTGATCAGACTCGTTTATGTGCAACCTCTGTAAAGACAGGCAGCATGCTGCTAGCCGACTTTCCCATTTTTCTTTGTGATCTAAATGCGTACAGAAATGGAAATATTATCAGGAATAGCTCCACCTGGTGACCGCTAAAAATTTTGCACAAAATCCGGTATTTTGGGTCAGAATGAGCCATCTTAGGTTTGAGTCTGGGGAAACCCTTGTGGCCGCAAAACCCAGGCAGCACAAGTGACCCTGCTAGAGCGGGTGGCTGGTGAGATGTTCTGGTGTGATCAGAATTTGATGAATGTTTCAGAATGATTTACCAAACTCATTTAAGCTTTATTTTTTTTGCTACGCATGAATTGCGGGGCAGGGTGTGGAAGGAAAGAGAACTGAATCCGTTTAGGCTCAGATCACCGAGTGAATAGCGGAATGTGAGGAATCCTGAAGCTGCATCTCTGAGCAGTTTAGTTAGTGTTCCTTTCCACTGTTTTTCTCCACACCAAGAAAACGTTCATTCTCAGAATAGAGATGTACTCTGTTCAGAAAGCTGATGGCTAAAGGCTGCTGCCAGGTGAATGCATCTCTAGTTACTTTCTGTACTTTTTATCTTAATAGGGGAAGAAAAGTGAAGGGAAAAAGTAACATTTGTACTTGAGTTCAACACACACAGAATGGCCTCGTCGGAAAAGGAACAATGTGCCATGCTGGCTGCAAAGTTGAACAGATTAAAGCTCTTCCCCCGTTGTGGATGGTGACCGCAGTGTCCACCAGCGATGGCGTCGGTGCATCCATCCACAGTGGAAGCGTCTGCTCTCCGGGCCAGCCACAAGAGGGCAAGGCAGGAACAAAAACCTTGAGCGAAAATGAATCCGTCAGGCAGGGAAACAATTGCATGAAGGCAGCTGCTGTGCCAGACTGCCGAGCCTGGGAGGAGAGCGGGGCCGGGGCCAGGCTGGGAGCGCGCTGGGCGAGCGATGAATGAGCGGCCTCAGCGGGGTCTGGCTGGTGCCATTGTTCGCAGTCACGGCAGGCAGCGCTCGGCCCCGCTCCTCTCGGAAATATGAGTTATTAAAATGTAACAACGGCAGGAAGGCTTTTACACTAGGGCTTATACAATATCCCTTTTATAGTTCCTGGTTTTTCCTTTTCCTTGGAGCAGAGCTGTTTTCCTTTGGCCATGGGTGAGCTGAGGGTTTGTTCATGCCGCAACCCTGCCAGCAGGTCACCATTTCTCTAGCTACTCTGCAGAGTTTCCCTTTCGTGGGCTGTGTGGAAAAGGAGGCCAGATCCCCCCCCCCCGGGGTTTCTGGATGACAACCGACTCTTTTCCGATTTGCTCGGTGCAGCCTCATCCCAGGAGCAGCCAAGAGGCGCGGGGGGATGAGGAGGGAGAAAAAGCATTCCTTGCTGCTACATTCACATAGTTCCTGGCACCAGCCAGCTCAGCAAGCTCCTCCTGAAACTGCTCCAGACTCTGAAATCATTTCTATTAGGAAACCATTCAAGCTCTAGCAAAAGCCCTTGCTGGCTCTTTAAAGTCCCAAAAAACACTGACAGCGGTCAGGAGCCTCTGATGCTGCCTGGCTTGTTTTGGCAGGGCTGAGGGTCTGGGCTGCAATGAGACCCGAGGGCTCTGGTGCTGTTGGGCAGCAGTTTCCCAATGCAATTTGGGACTTCCTGCCAGTTCGCACAGAGCTGGAATCGAACTCCACCTCTATTTTCTTAGTTGCCCTTAACGCTCTCCATGTCCTTTTCTCAGCGAGAAGGGCAGCTTTGCATGGCGTGGCTGTACTGACCCATCTGATGGCCGCTGCTGCTGTTATGGGAGCTGCCTGCAGAGCGTGAATGTCGGTGCTAGGGAAAAAAATAGCCAGAGTTTGTAAAGTGTATGAAATTTTCAAGAAATGCGTGAAGCTGAAGACACATTCAGGCTCTGAGGTGCTTCCCCAGCAATGAGACTGGGGCTGTCCCTTGTGGGGACTTGGAGGATCTGGGCAGCCCAAGCCCCTTGCCAGCCATGGCGGTCACACCGTCTGCCTCCCTCTGCCCACCCTCCCAAACCTGTTTTTAAGTCCCTCTTTGAGGTGGGTACATTAGCCTGATCATGCTGTTACCTGCTGAACTGCAGCAGGCTTGTTTCAGTGTTTAAATTGCATCTTTGCCTGTCTCTCTCCAGCGACGATTCATTTTGATTGATCAGCTTTGAGCTGGGCGTGAAGGCAGCCCTGGCTGCTTCATTACTGGCACTGCTGAGCTTTGGATGAAGCTCATTTTTACCTTTTAAAGCCACTGCCTGTTGCAGCTCCACTGCCTGTTAGATTTGTTCCTTTTGTTCTCAATGGGCAAATCCCCTGGGCCTTTCTGGAGCTTTTCAAAGGTATTTGTACCCAATAATTTGGAAATCTTGGGACTTCTAGGCTTAGGGCTTGTTCATGTATGAGTGGATTGGAAATGAGCGTATTGGTTCAGTGAGGCTGGTCTGTCTGCTGCCCTAAGTCTTGTGCAAGTATTTCAGTTGCTGCTAGTTGATGGCAAAATCATCCTTTTAAATTCTGGAGTAAATGTTATAGATAGAGGATAAAGAACAATGAGAAATGAAGCTGTGCCAGTGTAAGAAAAGAGAAAATAATGGTGGAATTATGTCCTCGGCAAGCAAGGCAGAAGCACAAGTGATGGCTAATGCTGGGTGACAGTATATCACAGATAAACCCACATCAGTTTCCAGGAATACTGAGATTTATATATATAATAATAGTTCAGGGCTATAACTCTAGAGCTGGGTTAAGCTAGCTGCTTTCTGTAGCCCTTTTGTGTCTCAGTTTCTCCACCTGTAAACTTGGATAATAGTGATTTCCTTCCAGAAGGGCTGCCAGTGCTGGCTAGAAGCTGCACTATGTTATAGCATTAAGGAAACGGTGGCTATTATTAATCGCTCCTCATATTTTTTTCAACATTCTGCACAAATAAATTCTGTTTGTTTTGGTTTTTAGAACTTGGAATTGATGGCTGGACCAAACTATAGCTGGAAGCTGAGAGGTATAAGAAAAGACATCCAACATGCTGCTCAGTTTGCTCCGTATAGGACAGAACTGCTGAGGCTGCATCACTTGCGGCTCCTGAGCCCGGTGCCAGCATACAGAATTCCCTCCTTACAGCTTTTCCATTTCACATGCCAAGTATCCAGCTTTTCAGTCTGTTATAAATCTTCCCTAATTCTGTAATTGCTTTGGTAGTGATTATAGGCAGACTCTTGTTGATCCTTCTGTGGTTTTTCCTTTATCCACATTTTCTGTGGGCTCTCTTATTGTTGTTGATTCTCTTTTCCAGTTCCTTGCTCCCCTTTTCCAGTTCTAACAGGCCCCATGGCTCCAGTCCAGTGTCTCCCCTCCAAGTGACAGACAGAGCCCCCCTTTGCATCTGGGTCTGCCTTCCCATTATGAGCTGTCACGGGGAAGGGGCACCTTGTGCCTCCTCCACACTTGCAAATGCCAGGAGCAAACATGTGAGTTCATGCATGAACATGTAAGTTCATGAAGAACACACTCTGAATCACGCTTGCAGGACCGGGAGCTGCATTCAGGGATGGATTTAGAAATTGTGGCAGGCAGACAGTTAAGCATGGCTTTAAGCTTGATTGTGCTGTTCCCTAAGTACCCATGGATGTCTCCAAACATAAGCAGCTACAACAGCAGCAGAACAATCGTGCCTGGCCGTCAGCTTGGCACACGTTCAGCTTTGCAGCCATGTTAGTTGCTACTGCGGAGGAGGGTTTGCAATACGGGGTGTGCGGTCCCTCTCCTCTGCTGCAGTGTTGTCCCGCACCTTCTGTGCCTCCCTCCAGTGCAGCAGCACCAGTAAGCCCCCCCCCCCCCTTTTTTTTTTTTTTTTTTTTAGAACTTGAGTGCTCTACCTCTGTTCCATGTTTTCTCCCTCCCCAGGGATGTATGTTCACTTCTCTAAATTGCACTTGTGAAAATGTACCTGATAATCCAGCTTGACCAAGGGGTAAGCTCCTGCCCTGGGTGATCTATGAGGCTTGGATAAAAAAAAGTTATATTCTCACCTGGTGACAAGTGCTCCAGATCTCTTCTGTACCAGTTTGGAAGGCCGTGATTGAAGCAAAGCTATGGTTGTTGCTTCATTCCTGTAGTTTCAACTAAAACTCGGACCGTAAAAGCCATAAAACAGGGTTGTATATTTGTGAAAAACAGACTAAGCTTTGAGGGGTTTGGGAGTTTGACTTTGACCTGTTTTTGTTTTTCAGACTTGCAGCTAGGTGCAGAAGTGCTCAGCTGGCAGTTCTGAAAGCAGCCCAAGGATTTTACAATGTTTCTTAAGGGGGGGGGACATGGACGGATGGTATTCATGTGGGTCAGCTCATGGAGCACCTCGAAGCGTTTTGTTTTCAGACATTGGGGCTATTCAAAATGGAAAACACTTATGACCTTTCATTCAGACTTCCCTTACATTCAGGGATTTTCCTTCTATTGAATGGGCATTGACTACTGCCTTTAATTTGTATTTTATTGTCTGTTAACACCCTCTTCATCTTTAATTTCTGGTTGAAGTATTCCCTTCCCTAACTATGGGAGAGGCTGTTCTATGAAAATGGCCATCTGATGTACCTTGTGATTGAGCAGATGTTATCTTGTCTGGTAATGAAATTCTGCCTTGAGTAATTGGACATTCTTCCTGGTTCCTCGTAATTAAGGCAGAAGAAGAGAACAAAACCTGCTGATTTGATATGAGTAATTGCTTCATTAAGTTATTTGCTTCCTCACCATAACCATCGGCCCAAAGAAGAGAACAGCATGACCATCAGACCATATATGAAGATATTGTAACTTGCTGCTTCATTGTCAGATGGAATCATTGGGAAAGGAGTTGGGAAACACTCTGCTAAATTATTTACCACTTAAACCATATGCACTTAAGACCACAGAGAGAGTCTGGCTGTTGCTAGTTGTGCTCTGTCCTAACCAAGTCCCTGGAAAAGCAGAGGACTAGTGTCTGAGGCTTTAGGTCACCACGGCTGCCTCGCCTCCTGTATCTGAGCATTGTGAACTGATGTCGAGAGGCCGGACATCTGTGTTCAGCAGGGAGAGGGAGAGCTGCATTAAATCCTGGCTGCTGGCAAGAATAATGTGGCTCAGATCTGGAGTGTGGCAAATCTTGACTGTGGTGACCATTTATGTGCTTGCTGTTCCTCGTGTTTAGTCTGCCTGGGTTTGCCACACAGGTTCACATGTGCATTTGGGTACACAAGGACTCATCGGTGAACATGCTGTCCCTGGCGACAGCGGGGACAGGTAAATGGGCCTTCTGCACTTGTTCAGTTACATGGATTTAACTGGGACCTTTGCCATAACCTCAAGTAGGAGATTCTCCATCCACATGGACCCGAGTGCTTCTTGTGCACATCTGACTGCCCTGCCTCCATGATTCAGTGGTATTGTTGCCCGTGAATGACAGGTCACCCCAAATGCATTTCAGAAACCTATCCTTTATTTCCTCATTTGCAAGCTTGAGAAGCCATGCCGTTGCCTTGGAGCAGCTGCAGGATTGATATGTGGCTACTGCTGAAGTCAGGGCTTGGAGGCTCCGTGCATGAGAATTCTGCTGAATCCCCAAGTGCTGGGGGAAGCAGTTCCAGGTCACTGCCAATCAGTCCTCTACACCTCTACAGGCTGTTCTCTGCAAAGCCTATATTATCCAGGAATGCTATCAGAAACTTTGATCATCAAACTGATTTCTATCTCCCTCTCCGAGATCTGGGCAGGTATGTGTTTATAAGGCAGACCCAATATTCCTGCAGCTGTGAAGTTAGGCAGTAACAAGTTAGCCCTGAGTTTTAATCCCAGTTTGGGCAACCTTTTTTCAGAGACATTAAAAATAAAAGTCTGGTTTTACTTTTTTTTGGTTTGTTTGTTACTAAATGGGGATAATGATGAACTTAAGTAACCAGCGCACTGTAAGGATTAACCAACTGTGGCACAAGCAGCACATTGTGTGAGCGAGCGCTCCCTTAGGCCTGCAGGGGAAAGGGAGAGCAATCGGAGGGGCCGTAATATTTTAATTTCCTCAAGGAGGTGGCAGAAAGGAGGGAAGATCCTGCAAGCGTCCAGTGCTGGCTGATTGACTCTTATCCTTTCTCAGGAGCATCTTGCTGTCCTGGGCTCCATCTTGCAGGAACTGTGAAGAGCGCGGAGCAGGGACTGACCTTTGCCTTGAGCTGGGCTGCCTGAGCCGCATGGACCCTTCCTGCTGACCTAGTGCGTCTGACTTGTTGGACTTGCCGAAGCACGCAGGGTGCCAGGTCTTGTTGCACATGCAGCAGCATCAAAAGCCACCCTTTGTGCCTGCCAGGGCGATGGCAGGCTCTGGGTGGTGAAGACAGCCCTTTCTTGGCCTAAACCCACAAGGTCTCATCTTCTGTGTGGTCTCCTTCCCCTCCTACTTCCTTTCCGTTGAATCCAGGGGTTCTCAGAGATGAGTTTTGCGGGGCTTTTGCAGTGATGTCTCTGGCCAGCGTGCAGTGCCACCGCTTACCTTCTGCCTGGCTGGGCAGCTGCCTCCGCACCCTAGGCAGGATGGGCTGCTGGCACAGGGCAGGCTGGAGAACTTTGCACCCTGTCTTCGGTCTCGTGGCCACAAAAAGAGGTCAGGAAAAAGAAGCTTGGAGGATCATACGTAAAACAAACCGAGCTGAGGAGGGAGATGTGGGTGGTTTATAGTCCTGACACCCAAGTTGATAATTAGGGGGCTGGAACATCTTTCTTATGAAGAAAGGCTGAGGGAGGTAGGTCTTTTTAGTCTGGAGAAGAGAAGACTGAGGGGGGAATCTCATCAGTGATGAAAGGGAGCGTGCTGGGAGGATTGGGCCAGTCCAGGTGGTGCCCAGTGAGAAAACAAGAGGTAACGGGCACAAACTGGACCATAGGAAGTTCCATCTAAACATGAGGAGGAACTTCTTTCCTTTGAGGGTGGTAGAGCACTGGAAGAGGCTGTCCAGAGAGGTGGTGGAGTCTCTGACTCTGGAGACATTCCCAACCTGCCTGGACGCCATCCTGTGCTACCTGCTGTAGGTGGACCTGCTCTGGCAGGAGGGTTGGACCAGATGATCACCAGAAGTCCCTGCCAGCCCCGGGGATTCTGTGAGTTTCTTCTAAATCAGAGGTTCTGCTCCCGAAGAGGAGGCTCAGGCCTGCTCTGCTCACTGGCAGGTCTTTGCAGCATAAATTCCTGCTTATCCTTGTTGCCATTCACCCAGTGAGCTCTGCTCTCTGCCATGACAGCAATTTTTGCCTACCGGGCAAAGTCTTTGAGCCCCAGGGCAGCACTGAGTAACACGCAGCCTCCCCACACCTCTGCCTGGGAAAACTCAACCTTCCTCCCCTTTTGCAAGACAAGAAATTTGGTCTGAGAGGTTGAATGAGTCAATTGGAGAGATGCAATCACACAGCTCGGCATACCCTAATGCCTAGCTTTGTCCTGATCCATGGAAATTGTAGGGTTTTTTTTCCCCCTGGAGGCTCATCCTTTCCTTATTTTGATGCTTCCCCCCCTCACTGCAGCATGGGGGGGGGTGCTGTTGCCTCCCCTGGTCTCTCCATCACCTTGAGCCTTTCCCGGGCCTCTGGCTCCCCGCCCCAGCCCACCGTACGGAGCTGGTGGTGCTTGTCTCTCCCACTCTTCTGTTATGTTTAGCTCAGGAGACTGCGTATCTCGGTGCAGGACCCCCACGTGCTGGGGAACACGCCTGCCTGGAGGATGCTGCCGGGGGAGAGGCGGCACATACCACTGGCAGAAAATGCCTGTCGTGCCTGCCAGGGAACTGCAACACATGTGTTGTGGACTGAGCCCTGAGGAACCGGGGCTGAGGGCATCACAGCTGGGTCAGGCTCAGCAGCTGCTGCAGATGTGCAACATCTGCAGCCTTGGTGGCTGCAGATGCTGCTGGGCTCTGAGGTGCCTGCCCACGCTCACCCCTTGGAAAAGCACTGCTGGGACCGGGCAGTCGGGCGTCACCAGACGGAGCTGAGTCAGGTTGACATGGCCTGCCAGAAAAGAGACCAGCTCTGCACCTCTGCCAGCCCCGTGCTGGCACAGGAGTGCCAGGGTGGGATGGCCAGGGCTGGCATGGGGACGGGTGCCCGTGCCTGGTCAGATCTGAGCTGTTTTGGCAGGGCTGGATGCGTGAGGCTCACACGGTACCTGCCTGTGCTGTGGCTGGGCTGAGCCAGCAGTCTGAATCCCTCACTTTGAGGAACAATAAATTCCCTCACTAATCTTACGAAATAGGAGGGGGGGGGGAAGCTATAAATGACTTACCTATTTGAAGCCTGTGGGCTCTGCGTTGCATTAAACATTAACCTGGTCTTCTGAGCCAAGCGACTGATTCTCTTGGTAATTCTGAGGCTGGGCAGGCAAAGAAAAGGATTCTTTGTCAGACAGTATTTCGGGGGGGGGGGCCGCGGCGGGGGTGCAGAAAAAAAAAATAAATCCCTTCAGCCATTTTCTGTCTCATCGTGTTTGTTTGGCCCTGCAGTAGAAAGCTCGCTCCACAATTTGCTGTTTGTATTTGTGCAGTCAAGCTGATCAGATGGCTGTACCCCAGCCATGGCTCCGAAAATGCTGCTCACTGGCAGCCCCGCGAAGGCGCAGGCACGCTTCGCACACGTAATCACACACATATGTGGAACCATGCACTTAATTGCCCACATGTGCACATGTAATCACACAGTTAATCAAGCACACATGGATGTATACCCATATGTGAGAAGAACAGAAAGTTGTCTTTTGATCTTCTGTAAAGTGTATCCCCGTCAATATTGAGTACCAAAAGTAGTCGTGCCCATTGGAGAGGCGCAGGCCAGAGCAGAGCCCGGGATTAGCGTTTGGGAGCGGGTTCTGCTCCTGACTTTGCCCTTACTTGGTGTACGAGGTGGGGCAAGTCATTGTGCTATTGTTTCTCCTCTGTAAATTGTGACTAACGATTTCAAAAGCGACCATGGAAAGAGTAATATATTTTTACTATGGGCTTAGATGCACATTTACTTGGGCCAGCAAAGCTTTGGTTCAGAAGTTTTCTTGATGACAGCATTTTTTTGCTACCATCTCTGCTGGAGACTGTAGCATAACAGTAAGGCAGCGCCGTTGAGCTGTGGTGGGTAGAGCTGTTGCCGCTACGAACCCGAGAACCTGTGAGTGCTCCTGAGCTGTGTCCGTGTGAGACAACTGCTCAGCACCGGATCCCCCAGCGCGTTCAGCTAGCTCATCAACTTGGGCACTGAATGCCTGAGAGAGGCTCAGACGATCCCTTTTAAAACATCTGTGAGAGGTGACAATCTACGGCTGAGAAATAGTGACAAATGCTGTGGGACTGTATGATTGGATATTAGGAAAAACTTCTTTACCTAAAGAGTTATCAAGCATTGGAGCAGGCTGCCCAGGGAGGTGGTGGAATCGCCGTCCCTGGAGGTATTTAAAAGATGGGTGGACGTGGTGTTGAGGGACATGGGTTAGGGGTGGTTTTGGTAGTGTAGGTTATGGTTGGACTCGATGATCTTGAAGGTCTCTTCCAACCCAAGTGATTCTGTGATTCTATGATCTTAATCCAGCTCATCCCCTCTCATCTTTTGTCCCCGTGCAATGCCAGGGTTAGGGCTGGGAGGCAGAACGGCTTTTTTTTTCCTGCTGTGGAAAAGTCTAAAACCAGAGAGCCCTTCCTGCTGAAATCGTGCCTTTGAGCTGGTGGAAGTTTCTCCGGTGGACGGGAGTTGTGCCGTGTGCGGGGTGACTCAGCCGAGCGGACTGTGGAAATCCTCCCAGCCCTCAGCCCAGTCCTTCCTCTGGCACTTCAGGCTCCTGCACTTCACTGTGCCTTTAGTCATAGCTAATTTTAATTTGCTCTTTCTTCCTGTCTGTGTTCCGTAATGCCCCCAGCTTCTTGCATTTGCGTAACTAATTGTCCAACGTGCGTTTCACAAGGGAGTGATCAGGAGCATGTCTGCTGTCCCGGCGGACCCATGTGCTGAGGCACAGAAGGAATAGCGAAATGGAGCCTCCTCTTCCCCAATAACTGGGGGGAGATGCCAGATCTGAGTGCTTTGGGGAGCTGGTTATGCAGCAGGTGGTTCTCTGCATCCCCCCCCAAGCAGTGAGTAACCACTCACACGTAGCTCTCGCCGTGTCGTAAACCTGCACGAGCTTTTTGCTCAACTTACAGCCTCGCACGAGTCCTTTGCTTGTGGGTTTGAAGAGGAAAGAGGTGTTTACGCTGCGGGTGCTGGCGGGCCAGTAATGCACTTTGAACAAGAAACTGCCTGGCTTGAGAGCGGGGCTGACCTGAGCAGCTCATGCTGCAAAGGGCTGAATCAAACCCGTGGGGTGCACCGGGCTGGAGGCATGAAATTTCCTCTCTTCCCTTTGCTGCACCAGCTAAATACACCGGGATTTCCAGGGCTGGGAGTTGGCAGGAGTAATCTCCCGGGGACCATTTATTTTCCCAGGGGAAAAACGTGCAGCTGCCAGGGAGGCTGAGCCCTGCTCTACCCCTGCCAGTGCCAGAAGAGTTGGACCAGCCCATAACTGTGGGAGAGATTAGGAAAGGTGTGTGCTAATTAATGGGAGCGCTGGGCTGCCCTTCGGCTGGAGCGGCACGCGTGGATGCGGTGGCGGAGTGCGCGTCCCCTCCCCATCCCTGCCCGCCCCGACAAAAGGATCGCGCCCACGGCACGGCACCCTGGGGACCCGACGTCTCGCTCCTGCTCATGTCACGGCTTGAAGCGACGGCATGAAGAAATCCTCATATTCAGGTGAGCAAGCGGCCGCCCGGCTGCCTCTCTCTCCTCTTGCCTCTCCCCCTTTCTGCCTGTACTGGGAAAAGAAAAAAAGTTTGCAAAAAAAAAAACCCCAAAAAACCTCTCAAAGTACAACTTGCACAAGCTTTTTTTCCTCGGAGCGGCTCTGGAGGAAAGTGAGTAGCTCTTTCACTGCGCCTAAACAAATTCTGATCAGTGGAAAAGGCTTAAAAGGCAAAACAAATGCAGGGAGGCAGCTTGTTCCAGGCAAAACTTGGTGTTGGTGGCGCAGAGCTCGTTGTTTGGGAGGCACTTGCGCCAGCCCAGGGTGAGCTCCAGCGCCTGCTTGAAATTCAAGCAGGGCGGTGGTGGTGTTTGTGCCACTGGCTGCCTTCGGGGCTGGAGGGCTTTCCAAGCTGGGGGTGGAAGAGCTGGGATCCCCTAATGCTGCGGGACTCTTCTCTCCCGGCTCCCCATCCTGGCTTTCCCAGTCTTCCCCCTGCAGGGTGAGGGCTCTGTGTCCGCTGCTCTCGCAGGCTCCTTCCTCCCCGGCTAATGCGGGAGCAAGCAACCATGACGGAGAGGATTGCTCTGAGCCTTCTGTGAAATCCTGCCAGCCGTCCTGAGAAGTGGCTGGCACGCGGTAGAGCGGACACATCTCCTACAAAACGTCCCTTGCTTACCCCGTAAAGCTGGGGTGCCTCTGGCGGCTCCTCTGGGCGAGGGACTTTGCTCCGCAGCTGGTTTCTGCTCGCTCCAGCTCCCAGCCCGTCACCCCCCGCTCTGTGAGCCCAGTTCTGCCCTGCTTCACCCTGGCTGCTGCGGGGATGCGGTGTCACCGTGCTGGCCACCTCCTCGCGTCCTGAGTCATGGGTCCGGCCGCACCGCGGGGGCGCTGGGGGCAGCTGCCATGCTGCGAGTCACTCTGGCCACGTCACAGCCAACTGGCCGCTGCCTGAGCTCATCAGCCACAGGAGCTGGGGGTTTGTGTTCGCTCGGAAAAATTCCCTGTGTGATGCCACTGCTTGGTTATTCTTTAAAATTAATTAGTAATGTTTCTTTCTTGTGCATTTCTCTCATTAGCGTCGCTAAATGGACTGCCAGGGAGGTTTTAGTAGGGCTTTATGTCGGGAACCTGAGAAAGCCTAAGCATGATTATTAGCACGTTGTAATGGATTAAAGTGGGTATTAATGGTCATGCACCGTGTGCAGGGAAACCTGTTATTTGCACAGGCCTCCCGAGGTGCAGACGGTGGCTGGAAGACAGGAGCACTGCAAGAACAGGTCCAGAGATAATCGGCTGTCATAAAGAAAAGCTGTCAGTAGCGCACGACCTGATATTCTGACTTTTTGCAGATGAGGCCAAGTGGTCCTTAATTGGGTTGATTGCGCTGGAGCGAAGCTGTGGCACCGCAGAGCCCCTGCCATGACCGATGGCTGGCCAGTGTCCCAACCCACCCTTGCTTGGTGTCACGACAGAGGTCGCCTGGCATCTGATCAGTACTTTTAATTCAAAAGGGACTGCAGTTGTAACTTGGAAATGCTGTTTGTCCTGAGATTTCCCGGGGTACAGGGCAGTTATTCAAGGAAAATGAATGGAAGAATGACAGGAGCCAGCGTACGCTCTGCTGAAGCAACAGGCGCATTGCACTATGGCCATCACCAAGCTTGCAAAAAGCTCTTCTGAGCAGCTCTCGTTCGCGTGCTCCAAAGGCTTCGGTCTGGATGTCGCTGGCCGTGCCGTGCTGGGCCCGTGCCTCTGGCTGATTCATCGGGCAGAAAGGCGCTCGGTGAATCACCCACCGCCTTTTGGAGAGCTGCCACCTCCGTGCAGGGCAGAGCCAGCCCTCTTTGTCCCATAAATCCGGTGGTTTTACAAATCGGGGAAGAGCAATGGGTGACTCGCTTTGGGGAATTTCAATGGAAAGCCAGATTACTTCTCCAAGACATGAGTAAGAGGTACAGAGTGCTGCAGAGCCTCTGAGCTCTCTGCTGCCGGAGAAACTGGTGAGGTGACAAAGTGACTTCTCAGCATTTTTCTGACAACCCCTGACAGGCTGGAAACGCAGTGCCTGGCTGAGAATGTCCCCAAAATGATGACAAAAGGAAACAATAAGCATCGTCTAAACACTTTTTTTGAGGTTAGGGAGCATCCCTTATTGGCTTTGTTTGCTCCTCTCCAGTATATTCTGGATCCGCTCTGTGGACTGGGTCCCTCTGGACCCAGCTGGAGGATCTCACTTGGCTTCACGGGGCTGAAGCTCCAGCTCCGTCCTCCTCTGTGAACACAGCGACGCTGCTGTAGTGCTCTCCTGGTAGCAGGCTGCTTGCCACCCCGGGCGAAATTTACCTTTTCTGAAGTACTTTAGGGGAAATCATTACCCATCTGTTACGACTTCTGAGCACATGCCACGTAGGTGTGGTTGGGATAAAGAGTTTGCCTTCGGATGCTTTACCTCTTACCAGCAGAGAGAGGCTCAGACCTTTGTGCCGTAGCCGCGGGCGCGTACAGCTCACCCCGGTAGCGCTTTTTTTTTTCCTGGAACTTCCTGGCAGCAGCTGGATTAGGAGGGGAGAGGGTAAAAAGGGGATTTTACACAGCAAGTTAAAAATGAGCAATGACTGCTATTGAAGCCAGCTCTTATGTCTTTACTTTAGGGATGTCTATTATTTCAGATGGTTAAGGAAAGAAGAGGGTTTTTTTTCTGAGATGTTTTAGTTGTCCTGGAATACTGGGGTTTTTTAAGGATTTTTCCATTTTCCTTTTCCATTACTCAAGCATGATTGCATCGCCAAGGCAGCAACAGGTGGGATTCGTGGTAAGTGACACGATGAGTTATAGGTATTTTAAAGGATGGTGCAAATCGTTTTGGCCAAGGACCGTTTGCGATTTCAGGTTTATGTAAGATGTTGGCACGCACTGAAATGAGGATTGTCCTAATTGCAGTACCTCCAGAATTATCCATAGTGGTTATGTGTGAGCTGCCCTTGCCTAAACTGCGGACTCCTAATTTATTGCTTAGGCATGTGGGGGGAAATAACTCCTCATGTTCTGAGCTCAGGCTGCAGGAACAAATGGAGTAACAGAGAACTGTGACCTGATCCTCACGTTAGGATCTGGGAACAATTTTTTTGCCATATCGTGACTTGCAAAATGACTCCCTATAAAATGTGGGTGATAGACTATAAGTCAAATTGGAGCGGTTGGGGTTAGGTAGACTGGTGGAAGCTTTGGGGAAAGAGCTCTGTCCTCTGTTGGGTTGGTTTATAGTGTCTCAGGATCCCCTCCTGCCCCACACCCTTGGTGGTACCTTGGTGCCGACGCCGCACAGCCTCCTGCAGATGCTGAGCACCGATGCGGATAGAGGGAAGGATGCGAAAAGGGAGACTGAATTTTTTTCAGGCTGATACTGCACGAGGGAGACCCAGTGCAATTCCCTCAATGGCTTTTAACCTGTCATAAAAGCTGCTGGGTGGGGCAGGGAGGACCTGGTGTTTGCAGAGCCCCATTGTTCGCTCCTGAACCAGACCCTGTCTCCTGGCATCTCGCTGGCATTGTGTTTGGCTAAGCCATGGAAAAATGAACAGCGTTGTTCAGATCGATTTTGTCTTTTTTAATAGTTCACTGGACAAACTGCAAAGGAAAAATATTGCTTGGGTCCAACAAAAACATTCATTTAATTTTAGATTGTCATTTTGAGCAGAAGTTCGAAATAGTTTGTTTTGAAATATATAAAAATAAAAAAAAAAACAACCATTTTTTTCAGCTCAAACTCGCAGCTAGCTCTTACTCCCCAAAACCTGCATTGCTGGGCCAACAAGATACAGTTAAAAAAAAAAAAAAATAGATTGCACTGAGGATTTGCAATCAACCACAAGATGCTGGATCCTCGGTCTGTCGCTGTTCAAACCTATTGCTCAAAACCTGAATTCAGCGCAAGCAACACCTCCGCCAGCTCAGGCAAATGCCCTCCCTGGTTGCTCCATTTCCACCTGCTGTCTCTGCGTGGAACAGCCCTGCCTGTGCCTGACGTGCCGACGCATGTCCGTGGTCCCTGTGTCGCAGGGAAGCGTTTGGCCGCTGTGGACGGCGAGCAGCGCGCTTGGCAGTTTTGTAGTAACGGGCTGGTTAACGATGAGGCACTGCAGCCACTGGCACAGTGGTGCTGGTGCAAATAGATGGTGTAGTAAGGAAATGCAGAATGATGGGAGCCAAAAAAATGCCAGAGTTTCCATCCTGTGTCCTCACTGCTTGGTGGGACTGAGCTACCAGTGGAGCCATGGGTGGTGGAGCAGCTCCCTGCAGATCCCAGCATGCTGGTTACTGGGCTGGTGTTTGCGTGTCTGCTTTTATTAGAGGCAAAAGTTTCTGTGCTGGGTTGTTGTGTTGTTTACAGTTGTCTCCTACCTCTCACCTTGCTCAGAGGATGCCGTTTTGGCTCTGTTGCTGCCACCTATCCCTGCCTTCTCCCTCTTCCAGGTCTCTGCGCTCAAGCGGAGCCATGAAGCCTGGCCTGAGCCTCTTTCCTTTCCCATCGGTGGCAGAGCAGAGCTGAAGCATTTGTAAAGTCGGTGTGAGTGTGGCGGACGAGAAGGGGAAGGAAAAGGTTGGGGAGAGAATTTTGGTGGTGAGGAGCAGAAGGAAGAGGAGGAATGGTGGTGCTGGCAGTGCCATCATGGGGTGAGCTGCCCCAGGAACACCAGTCCCGTGCCTGAGGCTGCACGATGTGGTTTTGTGTTGGCATTGTGATACCTTGTGTTATTGAAGTAGCAGGAAGGAAAATAACAAGGACTACAAAATGAACTTGTTTCTTGATAATCCGAGAATAGCAGGAGGCTGGTGCGCAGACAAAGGGCTTTGTGTCTTATTTTCAGGATGCTGAAAGCTCTGCAGGTTGGCTTGGCCAGCTGTGTGGATGATCTGTGTCATCTAGATCCATGTGAAAGCTGCTTGATACCAAATGTCCACAGCCCCCGTCCTTGCTTTCAACCCCCAAGGAGAAGAGCAAAAAAACACGATGCAGTTCCTGCAGGGCTGTTTTGCACAACTGCATCTCCAGCCAGTCCATGCCTTGCACTTGCAGCTTCCAAACAGTGGTCAGCAGCCACTGTGCCCTCTCGTATTCGTGCGTTCTGCCTGGTAGGTTTTCCTCCCCACCCCCTTCATTTCTTTTTTTTACCACTCCATTTATCGCATCACCCTGTTCCTTGCTCCAGCCCTGCCTGAGTCACTTCACCCTTGTTGCACGCATGGTTGGACGTGGCTTTTGATGTTCCCACTGGCTCCTGCCCCCGGGATTGTTGTTTGAGCTATAGCAACATTTAGAGATGCCCAGAGGGAATGGGGGACCATTGCCCTGAGCGCTGTGAGGACGCAGGGTAAAAATATACGTGTCCTTCCCTCCCCACCCATCTGAATTTCTCCGTGACTGGTGTGTGATGGGCGGCAGAGGCCACATGAGCAGGGCAGTGTCACAGACCATGCTCCCCCACCATGGCCAAGAGGCAGCATCACCCCGCGCTGCACTGTGTGGTTAACAGCTAAAAGCCTTTTGACAATTCTTTTGATAACTTCTAAAATGAAAAAAGGTGTGTACTTTAGAAAACTAGATTTCTAACGTGCCTGCCCTCTCTTGTTGGTAGTGCAGCCTGTAATTTTCCCGGAGTGCTACACATTGTTGGAGTCTCTGATGGACGAAAGCACCCTCATCCTTGGACAGACGGTTCTCAGCTGCCTTCCAGGGCCTTGCAGTCTGTTTCTGGGGCTTAGCAGATATCAAGAGCTGTTGATGGCAGCTGGCATCAGTCCTGGCAAACTTACCTCAGTGCTTCCTTGCTGCAAAAAATGAGGTGGAACCGTGGGATGTTCGATCAAAAAGCACAATTGTTATATTTCACTCGCGCGCTGACAGAATATATAGCCATAAATGTCAAAGTACTCCGCTGTCACATGTTTCTGATGGCTTGTGATGATGGATGGAATCTTGTTACGAAAAAATTCTCCTATAGCAGCCCCACGCTGTGCTGGGGTGGCAGGATCAGCGTGACGGGTTTGGTTGGGTGCTCCGCTGTTGACAGACTTGGCTGGCATGTGCAGGCAGTGGTAGAGCTTTGCTTCAGGTAGCAAAACATCCCAACATCTGTTAGGAAATAGTTTGGAGGAGCAAGGGAATCCAGCCTGTGGAGAAAGCCAAAAAAGAAACCGCAACACGTGGACATATGCAGAAAATAACAAAAAGCCGTGTGGGGCCCAACGGAGTGATTAACTGCTTCCACAAAACACCGATCATCATCCTGTGCCCAGCTGGGGTGAGCAAGGAGGAGCGGTGCCACGTGGAACGGGGAGATGTTGCCGTAGAGAATGATTCCTTGCTCTCTGCTTGCAGGGAAATCCTTCCCAAAAGCAGAGCTGCTGGTTACCAGCTAGCGAGTGGGGCGCTCGTGGGAGGCTCTTAGACAAGGGATGTCTTGGGTTTTGCAGCGTAAGGTGGGATCCAAATCCAGGGCAAAGTCTGTGGAAGAGGAGCGGACTCAGTACCGCAGCGATTTGTGAAGATTTAACCTGTCAGACAGAGGCGTGAAGTCTCTGCTTGCTTTTTGCAAGCTCCCTGCTGCCCTGCAGGAGAGGGTGGGATCCACCCATCCCTAGGGGTGATGCCAACTGGCCATGCCAGTGTGTTTAACAGCACACCAGAGAGTTTCCCTTCCTGCCCGGTGCTGGTGTCCTTGGGAAGAGCAGCCATGCTCGTGCAGCCCTCATTCCCTATGGGAATGGGACCGCTGCAAGTGGTGATGCGGTGGGAGAGGGGTGGTGCAGTCACTGGTGAGTCAGCTGGTTCCCACACTGGCCTGTAATGACTTACCAGTGACAAGGACGGCTCGAAGCACTCTTTAAAGGGTTTGTGTTTAAAAAGGGGGTTCCCTGCTGCCTGGAGAGCTGCTTCCTTCCGCATAAGTCATCATTCAGGTGATGGTGTGGGGAGTTAAAGGCTTTTCCTGCAGCTGCTCTGAGATGGGCCACCCCGTCTACTGCTGCAGAAGCCCAAAAGGGCATCCCAGCTTTATGCTTGTAAGGCATCTTCCACTGCCATGTGCACAAAACAGCCTCTTACAGAGCTCTGTGGGATCCGGACATCTCTAGAGCAGAGGCTGGCATCAGTGTGGGATGGCACCGGGAGAATGGGAAAGGAAAAATTTTTATCTGGTGCTGCTATATTTGTGAGAACAGCTGGCTCTGCTGGGCAGAAGGAGGCTCGTTGTGAAGCTCTTGCTCAAGCTTTAACGTTGATGGTTGCACTACAGCAGTCTGAAGTGCAATATGTCACTTCCATGACCTGAGCTTTTAATTTTAGTGAGGGCAGGTTCAAATCTGGTGCCTAGAGCATGGAACGGCCCCCTCAATTTCCCTCAAATGCTGTGCTGCCTTCGAGGCTCCCAGGTCGAGCAGATGGAAGTTAAACTGGAGGGACGATTGCAAGCTGGAACTAGCAGCAAAAGCGGGTTTTTTTTTCTTTCTTTTTTTCCTTCGTCCATGCCAGATGAGCATTATTTACAGGAAACACTTTGTGCAGCTCCGAGATTTGTTTAGAGAAGGAGTGTAGGGGGAGGAGACAGCTAAAGGCATAATGGAAATGAAAAAGGTCACGGTAATGCTCAAGAAAGTCCATAATTTCCTGGTGTGGGAGTATGGCTATTCTGGGGACCGAGGGAACAACGGAGCTCGGTCTCCGGTTCCCAGGAGTGGAGAGTGCTCGCCAAGGGACGATCTGCAGAGGAACCAGCCCCCTTTTGGGGAGTTGCTCAGCACCCAGTAGCTCTCCTCAAGGACGCGGGGGGCTGAACCCAAAGCAGCTGCTGGGGGTCCCTGACACTCAGTCGTTCGCTCAGCTCATCCAGAGTCACATCCCTTTGCGGGTGCTGATGCCAAGGGAAACTCTGAGCGCACGCACTTGGGGAGCAGGTTGGAGTCCTGATCCTCAAGAGCAGCCCCTGGGTGCCAGTTTGCTTTGGTTCTGATGTTATCAAGGGAAATGGGGATTGCCTATAGCTTTATATAATGGACAGAATAAACAAAGGAAACAAGGACAAGATGCCCTCAACAACTGCTGCCGAGAGCTGCTGTTGAATGACTCAGCAGCTGAGTTGTAAGTGCCTGGACACGTACAAATAAAAGTTGCTGAGAATAACAGAACTTGGCATGTTACAAGTCAGGACAAAGGACTTGAGCGTGATAGACCATGGGAGGTGGCAGGGGTTTGTTCCAGTGAGTCTAAGGTTGATGTAAAGCCATGAGTTAAGGGGGTTGGAGGCTTTGGTTTGCCTGCAGGACAGGTACAGCTCTGGGCTGCAGAGGTGTTGCCCACTGGCTGCGGCGGTGGGGAGCTCCCAGCCTGCCCAGGTCTGGGACTGGGGGCTGTTGGCCACTGGCACCCTACAGCTGCTTTGCTCTCCTAATATTCAGTTTCCGTCTTCCATCCAATGTGCCTTTCAATTAATTTTTTTAGATGAAAAGTAATATGTACATTTAAATTGGTAAGAACGAGGATGAAACAATTCATTGCCCACATAGAATTTAATTTGAAGTGCTGAAAGCCGATGTTGTTGCCATTCCAATCCTGAAATGCCATAATCCTCCTTGTCCTCGGGTTTGCTCTGGGGAAGGTTTCCGACCTTGCTGATTTTCAGTGTTCTAGTGATAAAAGAAGTCACGTGTACTGAATTACTTTTATCTAAAGTCAATTGCCAGAAGCACCAGGAAATCCTTAAAATCAGACCTTTATTATGTGCTCTTACAGCCCTGCCTGCCGCATGAAGGGGTTTTTTTCCCCCTTTGTCCTGCCTTTGTATGTATAAGAGAGCACGTTTTATCCAATCGGGCATAATACTGGGAAATGTGAGTTTGAGTTGTGTCCAAGCTTTCCCAAAACCACCACATCCTACCCTGGAATTTCAAACGCCTCTTTTTTTAATATTTTTTTTTTTAGTAGATAGGTTATGACTCTCAGAACTGTTGAATACTTACTCAACAGACTCACGCAGCCTGAAGGACTAACATTACTGTAGCTAATTGCCCTTTGACGTTAATTGTCATTCAACTACATCTGCATCTGTAAATGCTTTCCCAAATTGCTCTACTGACAAGCAAGAGGCTTCAGTTGGCGGGTCCCACATCTGAGCATGGAAAGGCTGTCGGTGCTGTGGGTTGTCAGGGGATGTCATGGCTTGGGTGGTCTCTCCCGTCCTGCTTGGCAGCTGCAGCGCAAGGGCTGTGATTTATTTCCCGGAGTGGGTTTTTGTCAGATAAACCTCCCAACAGTGATGTGAAATAATCTGACAGCTGATTTCTGCAGTTAATGTTGGGAAGGATGAGCTCAGCCCTTGAGTTTGATCCATCTGCGGAAGTTTCAAACGTGCTGCCACTGCTCTGCTCCATGTGCGCCTTCATGGACCAGCTGCTCTCTAGGAAATTGGCATCAGGCATTGATGTTTAAAATACACGTCAGGCTTTTCGGACAGCGTGCATGTGGTGGGGAGAGGGGAGGAGGATGTCTGTGGCTGAAGGGGGTTTTGGTTGGTTTTTGTTGTTTGGCTTTGCTAAGTTTTTAAGCATCGTGGGAAAAGCAAGAGCCTTGCGCTTGAGCTGCGGTGGAGAGGGAATAGTAAAAAGTCGTTTCATAATATGTGTCTGGATTAATGTTCAGATCTTACTGAGCCTTTTATGTCCTTTGGGGCGTGAATATAAGTATGGGAGCCGTTGGGAAGAGATATAAGCCAGGAAAGCCTCCTGTGTCAATGTACTCACTGCTTATTATTGCAGGCGTCTGCGTTAGACCCTTTTATAGACTGCTCCTGTTCCTTGGCGGACAGTTTGCGGGCTGCTGTTGGCAGGGTCTGTAACACAGGAGAAGGGATAGCAGCTCTGGAGACCAGGAAGCAAAGAGCTGGAAGGTCAGACCAGGGCATAATTACGCAGCCCCTGGTCAGCTAAGAGGAAAACCTGACCTTAGTACTGGGTGAAAATAAATAGTGGCCTCATTTCCAGCCCTGCAGAGATGTTTCTGTGCCCAAAGCCCCTCCATCTGATGGACAGGCTGCTTGCGAGAGGCATAGCGGGGGGGGCAAAGTGTTTTCCCCAGGTCAGGTGTAGGTGGGAGCGTGGGTCAGCGGATGGGAAAACAGAAGCTGTGCTGGCAGAGCATGTACACCAATGGTAGAGATTGATGGGGCAAGACCAGTACAGGATCGTGGCGAGGCCGGAGCAAGGGCTGGTCCTGGAAGGGCAGGAGAGGAGGATGCAGACCCAATGCACAGCACAGCCCACAGTGCTGTTGGCTTGGGGAGGGAGCAGAGATGCAATGAAGGAAGAGATTTCGCTGTTGAACTATGCGTGTTTCCTCCTTGCACGCCCCAGGAGATATTTTGAGCCTTTCTGCAGCTCTCTCCCAACACACACTGAAGGTGGGGAAGATGGGGACAGGAGGTGAGCCAGGTTCCACCTGGTTTAGGGCCAAAGCCGGTTGGCTCCAGAGGAGGAAGATTAGAAAGCATCAAATCTTACAAGGATGCAAGGGAAAACAATTTCTTCAGCATTATGTGCTAAGATGAATTAGAATAGCTAGAGTTTGTACTGGGGCATACTGCGAGGGATACTGGAAGAGAGCTGTGATAGCCTCTGAGAAAGTAAGAGGAATAGAAAAAAACCCTTGAATTATTTTATAATTGCATTTTCTTGTTATAAATGTTGTTGTAAATAGTCTGATGAGGTAGTATGAGTTCTCATGACCACAGAAAGAAATTTTTATTGATAATTTCCACTCTGTGAACACTTCACAGCGAGGTTGAACGTCTGCATAGGAATTCACCTTTCCCATGAATAGCACGGGAGCCAGGAAGTTTGTAGCTTTGTCTTCAGAGCTTCCCTTGGATAATCATAGCACAGGTAGGGGGCACAGGGCTCTCTTTCAACTTGTCAGGCAGATCCCAGGCCCCTACGTGTGGGAACTGTGCCTTCTTTAGCACACCTTCGAACAGGTCAGGTTTTAACTCTGCTCAGGTGGACAGCAGAAATGGCAACCGCCGGGAAAAACTGCACTGGTCTCTTCAGTCAGGGGCATTAAGTTTTTTAAATCTACGTGATTTGTGCAGAAGGTGTCACCGGATGGAGAGCAGTGAAGACATGGTGTTAAAAATACTCATCTTGTGCCCAGTATGACAATAAACCGTGGCTGTCTGTGGAGAGCAGGCTGGTCCAATACCCTTCCAATGAGTCAGGGCTTTTCTCCTTCCTCCTCGCCACCTCCTTTCCGCTGACTCTGTGCTGCCAGGGCTGCCCAAGTGGGTGCAGCGGCAGCTGCTTGACCCAGGACTATTCCACGCTCTCCTGCTTTCTGTCTGGAGATGACCTTGTTTGAATTTCTAGGAGAGTATGAAGCTTGCCAGGGTGGGTTTGTTTGCGTTTCTCTCTAAGCAAATACCTGGCTGTCACGTGGAGCCTGGAGCAGGTGGCAACCAGCACCTTGTCCTATTCCAAGGTACTCATAGTTTCAAGGCAAAATCATGGCTTATTAACACAGCCTGGAGGAGGACCTCCTGTTAACCCTGTCGAGTGGAGGATGTCTGGGTGTTTCCATGAGGTTCTGCCGCCCCCTCTGCGCTCGTAGGGTTGCAGGGACAGGGCTGGCTAAAGCAGTCAGCCCTGCAGATCTGATGGGAGCAGTCAGCTTGCTGCAAGGCTGGCCAAGCGTGGTCAGGTTTTCTGGCTCTCTTCATGTAGGTGATCTGTCCTGTCTCCATACAGCTGAGAGGACTTCAGATAGACGAGCTGGTTTAGTGCAAACAAACTGCTGAAGCAGAGCTGCTCTGGCACCTGGTTGCTCTTCCCGTTAAGGATCCAGTGTGCAGTGTTAGAGGTTTGCAGCGGGAATGGTCTAATTCTCATCTTCTGCAAGGTGAACTTCTCCTTCCAGGGCTGAGCCTGGATGTTGTTTGCCATCTCATTCGCCGTTTTCTGATGGTCTGCCTTCCACACCTCAGTTTGCAGTCAGCTCCATCCCACCTTCCTGCAAGCACCTGCCTGGAGTACTTGTCACTCTAAGCTATTTCTGTAGTTGATGAAGATAAAATCTGGGGATTCATCCCATGCAGGATACGAACCTTTTGTAGGAACCTCCTACAACCACTGACTCGAAGGAGTCTAGTGTATAGATTAGGCCTTTGCACTGGTCCTTGCTGAATCACATTACATCCTCTTTGGGTTTTCTGTTCATTTGTTGCCCGTTTCCAGTGTATCAGGATTAAATTGAATACTAATATTCTCTAACATACTGCCATTTCATCCCCACTTGAGATCATCTTCATCTTTTATAACCTCTTTATTTCCCATTTCAGATGGGAAATTTCTGAATGATGTATTCTTAGGACAAAACACAGCTGGGAGATCAGGCTCTGAATTAAAAACTGCCTTGGCACAGTCCCTCAGAACATCCCGGAAGCATCCAGGCCCTATTGCCTGTAGATTATGGGCAAAATAAAACTATAAACCAAATAGAAACCTCTGCTCGGGGGGGGCTTAACAGCCTCTTCTGCTTTTCAAATCATCTAACCATAATCTTTGCAAGATTATACACTGTTTCAGCTGCGTGTTTGGGTTTTTTTTATTAATTTCACTTTCTTATGGAATAAACCGATGGTGAAAGATGCCCAGCAGTGCTGGAGGTCAATGCTTTGTTTATGCAGAGGAACCTATGGCATGAGCAGTGACAATTCCCTCTGGGAAGGGACATGGCTGTTTGTCACCTTTGTCTACCAGGGACTACGTGGCAGTGGCCTCGGGCTCCTCCAGGGAATGTGCTTTGTGAATAAACATCACCTTTTCTCCTGTGCTCCCAAAGCCTTCCCAAGTGAAATTCTCTGGGAAAGACACATGCTTGTGTCAGCTTTACTGCTGAGGAAACTGAGCTGCAGAGAAACGAGCTGCTTCATTTGGTCTGTGTGGCCAGGTTGGGGCATAATCAGATACCCTGACTCCTGCTCCATGTCTAATGACTGAGCAGATAGTCAGAGTGCTTCCTATTCCTGGAAGTGTCTCGCAGACATCGATCTTCAAGCTCGGAGAGAGCTGAGATCCTTTATTACAGAGGACTGAGGCCCGGATAAAAATAAGGTGGAATTTAATTTTGCCTAAGTTGAGCCATCTAAAAGCAGCTGCCTGAATTGGAGCTGGTCCCTGCAGCCTCTCTCCATCCAGGGGCTGTCAGATGAATCACCCTATCTTCCACCTCCATCTCGGGATGTAGGTGACTCACCGGCTGCAGAGCCAGTTTCCTCTGATGGTGGAGGGTGTCTGGGGCTCCTGCGTAGACATTTAATGTGAAACGCTCAAGCGGGTGCTGCCCTGAGGCTTGTCGGTATCTGTGGCAGAGCAGAGTCAAATCCAGGCCTTAGGATGATAACCAGAGGTCTCCGAAATAGCGGGCATGCTTCCTTCACAGGTGCCTAAAGCACGTGGCCATCAGTTTGGAGCAGCGGTGCAGCGAGTGACTGCTTGGTGTACCAGTAGTTTTCAGAAGAAGTGGCAGCATCCCTTCGTGCCACTGGGGTTGCTTCCCCTGACCTGCTCAGGACAGAGCTGGGTGAGGAACAGTCACGCCAAGGACAGGCACTATTACGGATCTGATGTCTTGCAAGCAGTAAATATGGTAAATACTTTTAGTCTGTACCAGTGAACGTTCTTCCCTGGCTCCAAACCCGTTCATGAAGAGGTGCTTTTGTGGAGAGGAAGAGGGGTGCCAGCAGGAAGCTTGCTGAGACAACACAGAAACATTTTCTACCCATGATCTCAGCCTCTGGAGATAAGGTTGGAATTTTGACACCCCCCAGAGCATCCTCCCTTGGCCCCTTGTGGATCCCGCAGCTCTGGACAGGGGAGGGAGTTTCCTGCCTGGGCGATGCTCCCACAGGGGAAACAAAGGATTGGGGCAGGTTTGGGCTAGAGGGACATGGCAGCGTCGTGCATCCCCTCTGGAGAAAGAGGTCTTGGAGTCCTCTGACTGTGAAAGATGCCATTCGCAAGAGGTCAGCTTGTCTAACAAACTCTCATGGTGGGTTAGGGGCCATCAGAAGTGACCTGAGCCTCCGGACAGAGAAAATCTTCCAGCTTTGGCTGGCAGCAGCCCGTGCGTGCACCGGGGCAGGTTGCACCCGGTGTGGTTCACTGCTTATGGCACAAGTCCATAAGCTTCCCTACATTGGGAATCCTCTCTTGAGCTGCTGCTTAGCACGGAGCAAGGTCTCGGTGGTGCTGGGGTTGGTGCATTGGGGTTTGGGTTACTTGATAGTTTCAGGCTAAGCTTTCCAGGGAAAATCCTGGAAAATCGGCACAAAGCAGCTCTCGGTCCTGTTCATATGTGTGTGTTTTGTTACAGAAAGAGCAGCAATTGCCTTTTTTTGTTGTGAGGGTTGAACACTTGTATTGGGGTGAGTGCCTTGAGGGAGGGGCTCTGGTTTGGGCTGGATCTCCGCTGCCTGGCTCCATTACCCCAAGCGTGCCATGTTCCACGTACAATGCTGCCTTTCAGCCCGAGACCCACAGAATAGGCTTTGTGTCTCCTTGTGTGAGCCCTCTTTTAAGAGAGAGAAGCTTCCTCAGAGGCTGGAGGCAGTGCTCCATGCTTTGAAATGGTTTTCACCTGTGCCAGGAGTGATTTCACTCTGCCTTTTGCCAGGGCTGAGCTGTCTGGTGGTGCCAGGTGCGTTACCTTCACCTTGCTGGCCGCTGCAGAACCCATTAGAGGAACGAGTTGCCTTGGGACCGCTTGGTACCTGGGGAGAAGAGCGTGTAATCATGGAATTAGGATCAGGTAGCAGTGGTTTCCTGCAGCTGGGGCTTATTTAGATGACCCTATTCTTAATTTTCCTGCTGGCCTTCTTAGAGGTGACTGTCGGAGAGCATGGCTTGGCAGAAAGGTAGGTGTTGGGTCTAGGATTATTTCGTCCCTTACAAAGATTTAAAAGGATAAGCCAATAAAATGTTAGCACTTATGTATTGATTCTACATCTTAGTTTTAAATTAATTTAGCGGGTTTGTGGTGCATGCCAGAGAAGTAAGGCACCCCGGAGCAGGACACAACAGACGTTCTGGGGCTCAGAGAGGGTGATAGGTACTTCTGGGAGCTCAGTCCTCCTTTAAATGCTTCCTGTGAGAGAGACTGGGGGAGAGGAGGAGCTCAGGGGAAATTTAATCTCAGTGATGATTACTGACTACTCACAGCCTTAAGCAGCTTGTGTAGCTGACTTTGGGCTTGTGGTCGGTCTTTCTGTGGGTGTCTGACTTGGAGATGGAAGAGAGAACTGTAAGTGCAGCACTGATGATTTTTTAAGGTGTATTTAGGCCTTCTCAAGATAGAGATGGAGTTATACCAGGGTTTGTAAAGGCACTTTTGCAAACTGTCATGTAAGCTGATCTGCAACGTTAGGCACTCAAATACAGCCTAAAAATTGGCTGAAGTTCTCTTCTACTCCAGTTTCCCTTCTACGGCCACTATTAAATATAATTGTGATAAAAGGAAGAACATTCAAAGAACGTTACTAGCTTATGAAACTGGTTTGCTTTGACTGCTTCTGGGGCAGACTTAATAGGAGCAAACCCTCAATTGTATGGGTCCAGGGCTTCATCATAGTCTCCAATTGTAATTTCCATTTTCCCCCGATATTTAAGGGCAGTGGACATATCTCAGTACTCCACAGATGGTGCCCGAACCATTCTTTACAATACAGCTCAAACGCAAAAACATTAGATAATACATCCTTCCGCTCCTACAAGCAGGGGAAGTGCTTGATGCCTCATTTTACAGGCAAAAAAAACATGTGGAGGAGGAAAGCTACGTGCAGTAAGTCGTGGTAGAGCTGTGATGGCAGCAGAGCGGTTCCCAACTCCTCTGTCTGCAGCTGGCTTTGCCCCTGCAGCTGAGCTGCTCCCCCCTGGCCACCCACCTCCGTGGCTTCCTGGGGCAGGTTAAGCTCGAATGAGTGGAGATCAAGATGCAACTGGAGTTGGGGTTAAAGAAAAATGTGAGAATGTGGATGTTTTGGTGTCCCAAGGGGACAGCTGTGATTCTGAGCTTAGATTTCTTGCGTAGGGCTGCCCAGGGAGCTGGTTTCTGAACGGCAGCTTGGATCTAGGGATTTCTGACTTCCAGGCAATTCTGCGTAATGTCAGAGGATTGCAGGGCTGCTACCAAAGCGATCCAGACTTTGCCTGAACACGTGACTGCAAAGTGTGTGTGTGTTCAGGCTGCTGCCACACTGGGGATGCTGGACTGAAAGGGCTCCCGGTGGTGTTTGTAGCCCAAAGTATGTTTGTTGGTGTTCGATGCAGAGAGGAAAGTGTCCATGCTCTGCTTGAGCTTAGTGCTTCGCTGGGTCAAATCGCCTGGCAGTTTGTGAATTTTGACCCTGTGTATCTGAGTTTCTGGCTAGGGAGGGAATGGGATTTGGCAACCGGGTCCTTTGGCTGCCTCCTTACCTGTCCCTGGTTCCTTCGCCCGGATGGCTACGGCGGAGCCTCGAGCGTACTGCGTGGAGGAAAAGGGCGCCCTGTCACAAGTCTGGAGTGAGACTTGGACTTGCGTATTTGCATCCAAGTAAAATCCCTGGCTGAGTTTTTCCCCTTTGCAGTGTCTTCAGTGTCAGGCACTGGTCTCAAAACCAGAGGCTGCCCCGTATCTCCTCCAGCTGGGAAGGAGGAGTTGCTCACTGAGGCTGAGGGATCCAAAGGGGCCAGGTCTGCTCTGGGTGTCCTGTTGGGTACAGATGCTGGCATGTCTCCGCCAAGCAAACAGCCCGGTGGGTCATCCCAGTCGGTCATCCCAGGTACCCAGGCTCAGGACAACCCTTAACCTCTGCCCTTCATCGTCGGCAGCCCTTTGGCTCGTGAGCTGCTGCCTCTTTGTTCTCGGCTTTTCTCCTTTATACACCCCCATCCCTCTCTGGGAAAAATCAACATTTGCCTTTCAGAGCCTGGCAAACAGAAGGGGTCTGTATTACATCCTGATGGCAGCCCCAGGCCTGCAGGGCTCCGATGATAACTCCAGTGATGTTTGTTGCCGGGGGACCCTCTGAAACGCAAGTTTGGGCATTCTGTGTGTCTGAAGCAAGAGCGGGAGGCAGCGAGCAGTCACTGAGCAAATGCTGTGGCTGAAAGATCCAGTTTGGATTGCACTGAGGTTACAAGAAGGCAGCAAGAAATTGATTTAGAATCTAAGTAAGGATGATTTTTCTTTTTTTTTTTTCTCCGAAGTAACACATTGCTGCTTAGTGTGCTAAAGCTGTGCAGGGTGTCTGAGTGCAGCAGAGAGCCAGATGCTGGGCTGGGAAGTTTGCAGTAGGAATTCTGCTGTATGGTCAGAGCCAGAGTGTTATGGGTCTGTGGGGAGGAGAGCCGTGGGGTGGCTTGAGAGTGTTTGATCCATATGGAAACACCACATTGCCATTTGAAAATTCCTTTCCCCTCCTTCAAATCTGACGGTGGTTTTCTGCAACTAACGCACGGCCATTGCCAGATGAACCTGGGAAAGTTAGGTGCGCTCGTGAGTCTGGATGCTTTAAATGTTTGAGGGTTTTTTGGAAGGCAAAGGATGAGCCGTGATCATTTGTTTTGTTCTTTGTTTGCATAGTGCTCTGCGTGCTAAGCCTTATGCCTTGTCCATTCAGGCTCCTGTGGACTCTTGTGCTATTAACGTTAATCATTAACTAACACGTTTCTAGCTCCCGTGGCGGCTGGTTAATGTAAGAGTTTGATCATTGCCTTCTTTGAGCAAGGCTGCAGCTTGGATGAGTTCAGATGCCTTCCCTCCTTCCCATCTCTGGGATGCTTCAGATCCTGCAGAAAGAAATGGGACCGGATCCAAGCTGCTCTCGCGATGGCTTTGGGATCTCTGTGACATATTCTTGCAAAAAAACCCTGATTTAGCAAAAATGCCGTGAGGACGCTGTTGTAGTTCTTGGCTCCTGTTTCTCTCTCGGGTTTCAGAAGCTAAGGAGTGTGAGCAAATGAGGAATATGGTGAAAACAGGGTAAATTTAGAGGGACAAGAACTCTTTGGAAATCTGGTTAGCTTCAGCAGTGAGCTGGAAATTATTTTAGACAGTAGTTACAGGTCCATTCTCAATCAATATAGCTTCACAAGAACAGTTTTCTGTTCCTTTAGAAATCCTTTTCCCTTCCCTCCTGCTGCTAAGTAAAAGAATCACAAAAACCAGCAAAACTGACAGTATGGACAAAAGATCCATTTTTTTTCCAGTTCCTTCCAATTTGTGTGGATACTTGCATTATAAATATGCATTTATACAAGTCATCTGATGTGTCAGTGTGGTGACGTGGCATCCCCTCTGCCGCCTGGCCAGATTACTGAAACGCTCTAACCAGAAGGATCACAGATGATGACTAACATGCTTCTGCATATGAAAAACTGCTTGTGCTAATTTTTTTGTGTGCTTTCATGATTGTCCAGCGTATCTCTGAATGACTATCAGCTGTGAGGAATTTGTGGGCAGTAAAGAACAGACGGTCACAAAGAGCAGTGAAATGATCATGTTATTTCTATCAAGTGAATATCTGAGGGTTGAGTTTGCTCACCTCGGAATACAAGCATGGGGGAAAGCCATGGTCTCTGTGCTGTTTGAAGGCCATTTTAACTATTGAGCCTCTTGCCAAAGCACTTGGGGTCACTCCAAGGTTTTAATCTTGACGTTGAGATTGAATGTCTCTGAAAAGCCAAGGCTTTGTTCAAGCACGAGCTTGAATTCAGGTTGACTGGACAAAAAAAAAGTGTGGTGTGGGTTCTGCAGGTCAGACAAGGCAATTTTCTGGCCTTGAGCTCTATGGATGCATCAGTTGATTTCCTGAGAATTACTGCAGTTTAATTTGAGTTAAAATCGTGAATCAGCTTGAGCCAAGGCTAAAGTGCTGGGTCCCCCATCATCTTCTACCACTGTGTGGAAGACTGGTCCTTCTCTTTAACTTAGCCCTTTGCTGTGGCCAGGAGCTCTGGGCAGGCCACCGCTGGGCTTGGGGAAGCCTTTGTAACGCTGGAAAAATTGTGGCTTAATCCTTGCCAGCTCTTAGCACAAGCTTTTGGAGCATTTTTTTAGTGTTAGAATGTGTTTGGCACCTGCCAGAAGTATAAGGTTGTGGTAGGAATGTATGCACCTTGCCAATGCCAATTTTCCTGTGGTTTCCAGGAGGGTTATCTGCAATCCAGCCTTGGGCTGGGTTCTTTCTATGTGTGAACTCGCGGCTCCACTCCTATTCATGGTCCTGTGCTGATTAACAGAGTTGTCTGGCCCCAGCTCGACCATACCCAGCTCCCACGTAGGTGAAATGGTTGGTGGTGGTTTAGGTTGTATGGTCCATGCGTAGCCTCTGACCTAGATGCATACAGCTTGGTGGTGCACCTGTGTGGTGGTAGCCTTGTTGGAGAAGATAGTGGTCTGCTCCCAAGTCTGTAATTGGTGCCCCTTGGGAACAGCATCCCTCCATCCCAGCGAAAGCTCAGTGTGCTGCCAGAGATATTTGATCCAGAATGAAACCATGCACATGGGTTGAAGGGGTTTTTTTCTAGCTGTGCTCAGCTTCTTTGGAAAGAGTCTGTATTACACAGAATGTGGAAAAGTGTCTTTTATTCTTCAGTGCATGTTTCTGATTAGTGCTGGAAATGAACATGAATTTTTTCCTTTTTTTTTTTTTTTCAACATATTCCTTTTGAGGTTAATGTTGCAAGTGGATTTCAAGTTAATGGAAGTGAAGTTGTAATTGTGTGGTTCGTTGGACTTGAGCTTGAAGTAACAGAGATTCTTCTTGCTTTGCTACTCTGCAAACAGATGTCTCGCCCTTGCAGTCCTCAGCTCCTCCGGAGCCTCTCTGTCCTCAGTGACACCCACAGCTCCATGTGCAGGGCTCTCCCTCTGGAGGTGATCTCCTACGTTGGCATTAAAACTTTGCAGTTCAGTCTCCAGCAGCTGGTCCAGTATGTTGGAGAAGTCACCAAGGTGATGGTTGTGCAGTGTGGATTAAACCGTGCATGGGTTGTCCTTCCTCTGTTAACAGCTCCAGGCCTCATTACTAAGGACATCTTCTCCAGCCATTTTATCTGAGGAGCTTTTAGAGCTTGTCTGTGTGGAGCAGGATGAAATACAGCTGCTGGTGAAGGCAATTCTTTTGCCCGCTGTCTGGATAGTACCTATGAATGGATACAACGGGATAGATTTCACACTCTATGGTCCCAAACAGAGCATCCGAAGAGTGTTGTGATGGATACACATGCCCTAAAAGGGAGTGGAAAACTCTGTCCCAGCAGTCCACACTGGTACCTGCGCCAGCTATGCATCTGCTGCAGGGCAAACAAGGTGACACCCTTGCTGTCGCCTTATATCCTCTGTAGCTGCCAGCAGGATGGCTGGAGGAGATGGCAAAGGGCAGGATGGACTGGAGGAGATAGGGCTGCATGCCCCTGCAGAGCACAGGCTGGTGCAGATCCTGCCCTGCAGGGAGCCAACTCTAAAATGCTGGTGTTGGGTAGGTGATGGAGACACCTCTGCAGTGTTGTTCTGCTGGGGGTCTCCCACCGCCCCAGTGCCAATGTTGGTGGAGTCAAGGGATGGTTCTGTGACCTGGCCCACACCTGTACGCACCAGGAGAGACAGCTCTGGGGGAGCCAGGGGTATGGAAATGTCTGTAGGAGAAAACTGGTCTTGGATGGAATCATGTCTCCTGTGCTGTCCGGACACTCCGCCGCATTCATGCTGGGTGAAGAAGGAAGCTGAATTCTCTGATTTTTTTGAACCCACTAGTAAATACATTTAACAGAAGCAAGGGTCACGCTGGCTGCTCAGATGAACTGGTGCCGTTTTGCTGACTCCAGCACAGTGTGGGATGTCTCCTGCTGGTTTTGGCCTGTTCCTTTCCGACAGGACCTTTGTTTGGTTTGGGTTCTTTTGTTTGTTTGTTTTCTGTTTTTTTCTGGACTGTGTAGAGAGAGCAAGTTCCTGGGTTACATCCTCCATTGTTTGTCTTCACCCTGTGGTTTCTCTTGATAATGGAAATTGCTCATTTGTTCTTTTGATTTTTGACATGGTATGAGTGTAGGGGCACGGATCACCAACTGTGAGGAGAAAATAAATCTCAAGTGGTCTGTCTTGTTACTGTTATATGCATACATAAAGAATTTGGGGTGTATCATGCAAAAACTCTGTTGTGTTTTGGAGAACGTACATGTTGACTGTATTGGAGGTGAACATCTCCAGCAGTTCCCTTGTTAGCTCTAGGTTCAGATTCAGCAAAGTCAGCTAGAAAAGCCACGCTGTAGCAAGGACAGTTTCTCCAGACAGGCTGGATTCAGTCTCCCTGTACCATGTCTGCATCCTCTGCATCAGGGCAAGTGCCTATAAAATCCTCCCATTCCAATACCGAAATGCCTTATATCCATGGTGTGTTACATCAGCAGCTGCAAGAAGCACGAAATAGTAGAACATTTGGCCCAGCATTGTCTGGTGGGAGTGATTTAATGGTGAGCCCAGCTGGGATCTTGCGTGCACTGACACAACCCTCATGGAGCAATTCGTGCCTTCAGCGACTGCGAAGAAGACCCCGGTGAAGCCCAGGGTCCTTCGGTGCTGCTGCCTTCCTGCTCTGCCCTACGGTCCCAGCCTGTGGATCCGGAGGGAATTAGTCATTGATTATAAGAAGTGAAAAACTATTGCTCAGCCATCGAGCCCAGGTGAGGCTGAGCTCTGCACGTGTCATAACTTTGTCCTGCTGCGGCACATCCGCTGGGTGCATGAACTGTTCCTAGACTGACCAGTTCTTAACTGTGGGACTCTTCCATTTTGAAGTCATTCTGCCAGGGATGTGGGGAAGCATTCCTGATTTTTAGCTAAATAAAGCCTATTTCATTATGTTTCTTCGTCCAGCGCACTACAAGAAATTTATAACACGACTTGAGGGCATTTGAACTGCCTTAAGAGGGAAGACTCATAGACGCTGTGTCTGGGGTGGAAACCTTTTGATTTTCATTTCACAGCCCAAACCCGGGGCTCAGCCTGCTGCTTCTACGCTATAAATAGAGGTAACCCCAGAACACGCTCAGCACGCCGATGCTCTCCGGTCCTGCCCACACTGCCGGCTTCCTGGCAGCGCGTGCAGAGCAGCATATTTTTAGCCGTTCCTTTCTCTTTTTTGTCGTCTTCTCTTTTTTTTTTTTTTTTTTTTTTTTTTTTTTTTTTTTTTTTTTTTTGACAGATCTTCTCTTCTGTCTTGCCAGGCTGCCAGCTTTCCCTGCTGTTTATCTGCTTTCCAGGACTGCGTCTGGATCATCCCATGGTGGAGGGGCAGTGGGTTTTCGGGGAATAGCAAGCTTGGCTTGGGCTCTGTAGCGTTCCCTCCTCTTCCCAGATTCGCTGTTAAGGTGTTGGGACAGCCTGTATGAATGTCTTGTTTGCTCCTTGTTGTTCGGAGGGGTTGAAGCAACAGCTGTCAGAAAAACTTCCTTCTAATGCTGTCTGCAATACAGAGCAAATAAATTCAGCTTGTCCACCTTGGGGTTTATCTATTTAAAAAGGGTGTGAAGAGTAATTACAGATCCCCAGAGGAAACCTGCGAGACGGGGCAGATAAGCAGATTCTCAGATATGTTTGCATAAAAGGTACGGGCTCGGTCAGGGCATGGATGCTCTGACAGCTGTACTGCCTTGGATGCTCCGAGTCCTATGTGTGTTTTTCCACTGGAGTCGTTGCTAAAGGGAATAAAGCCTATTTCCTCTGTGCGATCCTGTCCAAGCTTGTAAGCGCCTCGCTCTGCTTCCATCCTGCTTTGCCACAGACTGAATGAAGTCTTTGAACATAAAAGGATGCATTTAACTACCTCAGCATGGCTGCGTATCTGCGTTCTTCAGCGTGCCACCCATAAGGGAAGGGTTTTTTTCTCTGCTTTTTTGAGCAATTATGAAAGCCAGATTTCAACACCACACCTTGCCTGCGCGCCGACAAAGCAGGGGTATTCGTTCTCCGCAAGGAGCCGAGCCAGGACTCGAGTGCTCTTGCAGCTCATCTGAAGAAGTGCTATTTAAAATTCTGTTGAGCAGAGGAAATATGCCTTTTCGTTCGTGCTAGTGTCCAAAGAAGCTGTAGAGATTTAGGGGGGAGAAAAGAATTAAGAGGGGAAAAAACCCCTAAAATTAGCGACTGGGTTTAACAGAAAAAAATATTATGTTTAAAATTTATAATGCTGCTTATAGTGCACGAGCTCCTGGAAACTTCAGCCCTTCTCTCGCTGTCGGGAATGGGAAGTGAGGGATGAGGGATGTGTGTAGCAGCCGTCCGCCCCGCTGCAAGGCAGATAAAGCTCTTGAAGACAGGCTGGGTGTTCATGCCTGAGCGTGGATAGTCCCGGCTCTTTTTCTTTGGCCCTTGGGCTGGCGGTGCTCTTTAGGGAGATGGCTCCAGGTGGTGCCGGCCAAGGGCTCTCCCTGTGCCGCCACGGTCGGGCAGCACTGTCATTTCCCTGGGACCGGCCCTGTGGTTCAGCCACGTAACCTTGTAGGCACAGAGGCTTTTTATATTAGAAAAGGAAAAGGAGACAGAGAAAATGCACGCACATATGCATATATATATATATATAAGTAGGGGCTTCTGAGCATGAGACACTTTTTCCACGTTGAGTTGCCAGGCAGTGCTTTTCCCTTCCCTCCCTCCACCCCAGGGCTCACTGGTATGAAAGCTTTGCTGCCTTTTATATACATATTTTTAAATTTTTCTTCTGTGATGTGCTCTTCCAGCTCGCAAGGTTTGTAAGGTTGTGGCTGTGTTACATATCGTGGTTTAGGGGTGTTCTTCAGCTTAAATTGGTGCTAGTTTAATCCCTTTACTTATTGTCAAACAGTTCTGGTAGACAGGAAGAAGATATTTTAAATAATGTAATTAAACAACATCACCCCCAAAGTCTGGGCATTTCTTACCTGTTTGCAAGGTAGAAATCCTGATTCAAAATATCAGTGTGCTCAGTTGGGGTTTGTATTAAGCTGAGGAGCCTCTGTGGCTCCATTCTGGAGCTTGACAGCTCCAGAATCTCAGAATCCCTGGGGCTGGAAGGGACCTCTGGAGACCATCTAGTCCAATCCCCCTGCCAGAGCAGGGACACCTACGGCAGGTCGCACAGGATGGTGTCCAGGCAGGTTGGGAATGTCTCCAGAGTGGGAGACTCCACCACCTCTCTGGGCAGCCTCTTCCAGTGCTCTGCCACCCTCAAAGGAAAGAAATTCCTCCTCACATTCAGATGGAACTTTCTATGTTCAAGTTTGTGCCCATTGCCCCTTGTCCTCTCACTGGGCACCACTGAAAAAAGACTGGTCCCATCATTTAGTGTCTGAGATGGTGGACACCAACCTGGAGCTGCTGCTCCTCTAGCAGCACCCACCAGACTGAGGTGCTGCCAGACCTTCTGGGAATCCCTGTATGGGGCAGTTCTGTCTTTTGGGGTAGTTTCAGAGTATAGCATCCCACACGAGGTGGTTCACTGCATGTACATGTCCACTTTTATTGAGCTAAGAAAGCAGAAAGGGAGACACTAATCAAGTTACAGTTTCTGTGTATGGTTGGGTTTTCACCAAAGGCTTTTTAAGGTGAATTCTGTTTCTTGTTGAGCTGTTCGGCATAACTGGGAAATGAGTGTTGTGACAATCTCCACTTTACAAATAGGCAGTTGGGACAACAGAGAAATTAAATGAGTTGCTGATGGATTAGAAAAGGTGCCTGGAATCTGGGAGGCAGGCAGGCATCTGGGAATTACCAGTTAGTTTGTGGAATGGGTATGGCAATGGAGGAGACAGGTGTGTCTGGGTTTTGTATGGGAAAGCAAAGTATGATGCAGGGTCGGTTAAGATGTCGCCGTACCTTTGTCCAGGGTGTGAATTAGCCGTGCGCCACCCTGATGAGTATGATGAATCCTTTTTTCTTAAAAACGCGGTGCAGAATTTGTCCAACGTGTGGATCGCTGTGTTCTGTCTTATCAGCTGCCTGGAACACACGATGTATCCTCTGTTTTGGCTTGTCTAACCCCACGACAGGGTTCTCCTATACGACGTGTTCCCAGGGTGCTGGGTGCAATCTGGCCAGGCGGGAATCACCCCGGCTTTCCTGCGGTGCTGAGCGCAGGAGTCACTGCTGTCCCCGGGGCTGGGCTGGCTGGAGATGCCGAGCGCCCCTGGGAAGTGGTGTCTCTGCAGGAGCCTCGTTGAGCTCTCTGGCAGTGCAGGACACGTGCTGGTCCTTAAACTCCTGTGCTTTTCTCTCTCAGCAAGGAAACCTGCCTCTGGCAGTGTGGTGCTTGCTTCCAGGATAAAACATCCTGGAGCAAGAGCTGAAGGTGCGTGTCCCACTTAGTGATTGCAGAAGTTCTCTCTGGTGTTTCTGGAAACCCTGAATACATTCGTGGGTTTGATATGTTTGAATAATAACAGTTGACATCTTCAGGCAAAGGTAGAGGTCTCTTCTCAGGTGCTTTTCTCCTTAAAATAACACATAACATTCCTTTGATCGCAGAGAAGATTGTGCATAGCAGATTGCCAACAGAAAATGTGCCTTGTCAGATGTAGGGTCATAGTGGTGAGATTCCTGCACATATACCACGTTCACATGAGCTCCCTTGGCCCACTCAAACCTTCTTCTTGTTTTAGGAATCACCCGGACCTCCAGTGGGAGACTTCGGAGACTCAGTGACCAGACGAGTCCAAGTAAGTTGCGTGAATTCCTCTCTTTGAAACTTCCTCATCCAATAAAAAAAATAAACAAAAAAATAAAAAAAGAGAGAATGCAAGAGGTAACTCTCAGAAATCGTATCTCCTGTCTGCTGTCCAGTGGCCATGGTAGGAAAAGCTGGCTGCTAATAATTGCAGACCTCTCTGCTGCAGAGAAGGAGCAGTGTGTGTATATATATATATATATATATAAAAAAAGAGAACAGTATATATATTTAAAAAAAATATGAAAAGAGAGACCAATATAAAATAAAAGATTAATTACTTACGGAATAATGGATCCAGAGAGAATAATTACAGAGCCCCATCTCAATTCAAGGGGTCTAACCCACGCAAGAGAAAGCAGGAATGGCCTGAGGTTGAAATACAGCTTTAGTAATTAGTGGCTCTTTCATACTCTCCTTAGCTATTATTTTTTTTTATTGGATGTGGAGATTTATGGATTATATGTGCTTGCAACTAAATTTACACTCCTAATTGCAGCTTAATGTTTCTGAAGCTGTTTCTGATTCAGAAGGAAGCAGGTGGGAGGGTTTATTTCTTGAAAAAGGTGTTTTCCCACCTCAGGAAAGCAGTAGTAGAAGTTTCGGTGCTTGCGAGTGGTGGAGTGCTCCGTCTGTGTGTGCCTGACACTACTCCGGACTGCTCAGGGACGGAAGAATATCCCTAATGCTCACCTGCCTTGGCCTGACCCAAGTTATCCCTTGGGAGTAGAAAATTTCAGTCTTGTCATCTAAAATACCCGAAAAGGAAGCTGAGACAGCCTGTTTCTGGGCTTTGCCTTTTGAATAGCCCCTTTTGCTGGCTCTGCCTTCCCTGACAGACCCGTCCTGCTCCAGAGGTCCAAACCCTTGTGGGAAGTGTCTGTCTCTAGAGTTGGGGTCTCTTGTACATCCCGGGCATACATCATTTCTCTGAGCCGGTGCTTTGCTGCAATTGGAATCTTCCTTCACATTTGCTTCTGAGATGTGTGACCTCTCCGTGGCATTGCTGCCTCATTTTCTCCGGGATGCTGGCAGTTGTCTCTGCCGCTTGCTGCAATCAGCCTGTCCCCCCCCCCCCCCC
>VZSF01000531.1:137643-192204 GCA_013398295.1 Chionis minor
CCCCCCCCAAAACCCCCCTCGCCTCGTCACCCTGCTCTGGCCACTCTTGGTTCAAGGCTTTTGTCCGCTTCTGTCCCCTTGGTCTCTCTGTCACTCACAGTTGCTCCCTCCAGGCTCGATTTGCTATTTCAATGCCTCTTCTCGGCCCTCATGTCCTGTCTCAGTTCCCAGATGGACTTATCAAAACAGACGTTTTCAGCTTTTCCCTCCGCGTGGGTGGGAGGAGAAAAGCCACCCTTGGGATGCCTTCCTGGAGCAGTGACTTCAGCGTTTTGCTGTATCGAGGCATCAGCACGTGGAATGGGGATTAGTCAGAGATGTCCAGTCCAGTGTGCACTTAAATGCCCTGGGAGCTGTGACACTGCCTGCCTGGCCCTCGTCAAACGCTAGTGATAAGCACAGGGACAGGTATTAATGTTATGGCACAGACGAGGGTGACAGGGGACATGGCACACTGTGATGCTGTCCTGCTGCTGGCACACTTGCTGCTTTGCATCTGGAGCTTCACGGCTGTGCAGCGTCCCCATCTCCAACCCTAATGTTGTGATATATCGGTGGCTGTCCTGCTGCTGGCACACTTGCTGCTTTGCATCTGGAGCTTCACGGCTGTGCAGCGTCCCCATCTCCAACCCTAATGTTGTGATATATCGGTGGCTGTCCTGCTGCTGGCACACTTGCTGCTTTGCATCTGGAGCTTCACGGCTGTGCAGCGTCCCCATCTCCAACCCTAATGTTGTGATATATCGGTGGGAGGATGTAAATAGGGACAGAGTGGGCTGCTGCACCCCCAACTAAAGTCAAACAGCAGGAAAAATGCATGGAGTGATATGAGTGATAATTTAGCGCGGAGTCGCGGTATTGGTCTGGGCGCTAGAGCTTTGCAGCATCCATCGTTCAGTCCAGAAGAATCGCGCTGCATTTTAAAGCTGGTGCTTCAGGACCTGACCACCAGTGCAGAAGGTGGTAGTTTTGAACTGAAGTGCGTGTTTATCTTCTGCGTGTGCAGAAACAAGGTTGCAGTCTCAGCCCTGGCACCGCGTGTTTTCATATATATGTCAGAGGACAGAAAGGGGAATTGGTATGGCTCCAAAGGTAACTGGAGTGTAGAGAATCTAAATTGAAAGACACAGCGCATTTGTTCAAGCTTGTTTTCTTTAGACTCTAATTATATACTTTTCCACTTTTCTGGTGAGAGACCTTTTAAATTTTAGTTTGGTTTTTTTTTTCAAGTTAAAATCCAATGAGCAGCTCAGTGCTCCAGTTTACATTGCAGTAAATATTTATGACTCCATATAACTGCAGCTCAATTTCCCCTTGTTTCACATCCAGTTTTTTCCCCTCTGCACATCTGGCCTTGAACCCAGAAGCTTTTATTCCCGTAAAAGATAAACTGGGATTGAGATGAGTGAGCAGTGGTTGTAAGTGAAGCATCACAGAAAGGGGTTGCTTTGAGCTCTTTTCCACCCGAAACAAAGAAAGGGACAACACGCATTTCCATAGCCAGCAGCTCTTGGGATCTGGATAGCTAGAAGGTCATCTGCACACCATGTATTGCCTTGGGGCGTGCAGCGATGGCAGAAGGTCATCTGCACACCATGTATTGCCTTGGGGCGTGCAGCGATGGCAGGAACCTGGAGTTCTGATGTTGACCTCCTTTGGAAACCGTATTCTGTGACTCCTCTCAATTTTTCTTCTGCCTTTGGAAGTGGTTGTGTGTCATTGGCACGCAGCATTGCTCAGTGAGCAGCAATTCTGGGGCTTTGGAGCTTCAGTTGTTTCATACAGGCCTGCTGCATAGTCCCAGGCAAGCCAGTGAGGTGGGACTCCTCTGGGCTGGTCAATGGAGAGAGCTGGAGGCTATCAGAAAGTTTCCAAGGGCGCTTACTTCAGGATGGGAAGAATAAGTTTCTTGGAGGAACCCATTTCCCTACAAGATTATAGGGGATCATAATATCTGTAGGTAGCTACCTTTAGGGATGTGTGAATCCTATACTTTATCTCAGTTTTCTTTTCTTTGGCTGTAGAAGTGGAGTTAGTATCATGCATATCCGAGGAATGCCCTGGGAAGGGGGAGATGCCAGGTTAAGACCGTGTTCAAGCGTCTCACAGTTGTAATGAGGCTCTGGCTGTACAAAGAGACGCCACAATTATTGGTACAGGAGTAACTTCTGATGTCCAGCACCCTGGAGGTGCTGAGCTCAACCCAACCAGGACCCATTCAGTGGTAGACACGTGGAGCTGGGCTCACCACTGGCTCCCTTTTTCCATGGCATTGGTTGTCCATCATCCATCGTATGGTCCATCGCCTTCAGCTTGGCGATGGGCCGGCTCGGGGCTGCGGCTCACTGTGGACAACAGCACCATCCTGGGGTGCAGCCTGATAGCAGGAGCTGGGAGGGCCTTGGCGCGAGGACCAGAAGGACAAGGACGATGTCTGGGGCTTGGCACTGTCCCTCTTCCACTAGGACATGGCACCCTGCCCATAAGGTCACGTTTTGGGAGTGGTTTGGAGGTTCTGTTCAACGTGTACTTGGGAACGGGCGGAGAGAGAGGAGAGGAGTGGGAAGAAGCCTTTTATAAAAGGCTCTATCAGAGTTTGGAATTGCGGCTCCTAAAATGCCGCTGTCGCCTGATGTGGGTAGCTTGGGGAAATATTTTTGCAGAGTTAAGAACTGCGTGTCAGGGAAGTTACTCCCACTTCATTTTCCTACAACTGTACCTGATGAATTTGAGAGAGAGAAATATGTGCTGACATTTGCCATCCGGAGCAGCGATGTGTTCCCGAGCTGGCCAGAAAACAGCCCCAGAGCAGTTGGAGTGGAAGAAATCGGCATCATATTCCTCTTGGGCAGCCAGCTGTGCTCTGTACTTTGATTTGTTTCCAGGCTACAATTCAGTTTTTGCTAGGAGGAAGGAACTTCCCTGGCGGGGCTAATGCGGGAGGGTCCAGAAAAAGGTAGAGTTTACTGATTTAGCTAAAACAGCCTGGTTTTTTTTTTCGTATAGGTGAATGCAAGGAGGAGGATGCCTTCCAGCTGTGCTGCAGCAGAGCTGCCCGCTGCTGCACCAGTGCTTTTTGTGGGATCGGGTGCTTTGTTCGTGAGAGGTCCCAAAGGGGTGGGATGGGGAGCAGGTGCCTCAGTTTTCCTGTTTCAGCCTTTGCCTGGCTGCAGGGCTGCCTGGGGCTGGCCGGAGCGGGGCAGGGGCAGGCTGCCAGGGCCAGCTGCAGTCCAGGGCAGGCACAGCCTTTCCATCCAAAAAAGACAGGGCGCTTGTGGCCCCGCTTCTGCATCATCAGCAGTTGGCTGAGGGTCAACCACAACTTGTCTCGGCGCTTTTTGGAAGCGTAGGGCATAATTTAGAGAGGCATGAAGCTGAAGGCCGGCTATCTGGGTTGTGTTAGGAAGGGGCACTCACTGATGTCACGAAACCGTCGTCAGGGCGGTTTGTCTCATACTGTGTGAATACTTGGGTATAAAACGGAAGGACTCCCATGCCAGATATTGTTGTTTGTACCAACTTGAGCCCCTTGTCCATCTGTTAGGCTGATGGTATTAGATAGGAGGGGCCAGAAGCCACAGCGGGTGGACAAGTGTGGGCTGGAGATGCAGGATGAGTGAGATGGTTCAAAGGTGCTAGTTGTGGTGTGAACCTGTGAGCTTTTGCTCAGGGCAGGAGCTCTAGGACCCCATTGACCGTGATGGCATGGCGCTACCGTGATGGCACTGCGCTGCCGTGCTGCCCAGGGCACCCAGGAGGTCTCTGCAGGAGCCAGTAGCAATGAAAGTGGAGAGAATATAGTCTAACACGAAAATTTCAACAAGGCGTGCACAGATATTTCTTACTTTGCTGATCCCTGCTGAAGCCTTGCATTTTCCCTTTAGTAGTTATTGATGATTTCATAGTCGGAGGAAATAGAGCAGCAGAGGTGAAAGCAGCACTTTTCACATTGCCTGTGAATCTAGAGATTCCTTCCCATGGCACTGAAACGGAGAGATGTGTGGCCGGGCGGGTGGAAGAGCTGAACACGCGTAGCTGTGGGCATAGCTTAAATTGGTATCAACACTTCCACGTCTAATTTCAGCAGGGTCCACTAACTTATGATGCTCCAAATTCATGCAGTGAGTTAAAGGTAGATACGGCAATGATCTTGCTGTTTCCATCTCTTGATTTCGTACCTTGCCCTGGGGACCATCTCCTCTCTTTGTGCCTGGAGTTTGTAAGAGAACAACTTTAGGAACTGGTTTATGTGAGGTTGCAAATTAACCAGAATAGTGGAAATAAAAGAAATGTCAAAAGCCAGGGGCTCCCTAGTCGAGCATACATGATTAGTGTTACATAAGCTAATTCAGTGTGCTATAAAAACCATTAGCTTTTTGAGGTCTTTTTCCCCAGGGAAATGCTGCCAGAACTGTAGCTCAGTCACGGGTACCCCCACCACACAGCACAGCCCTCTGCCTGTAATCCTGGTAGCTGAGTAAACTGAGTTTGGGAACCTCTCCTGTAAACTTTGGTCCAGACCTTCAGGATGTCCAGACATTTACTGCATCCTTTTTTGTTTTCCCATTGCCATGCTGGGATCCAGGCTGTGAGTGCCACCCTTCTGGTCTGGCTGGAAGCTGTGGGGATGCACGACGTCTCTTTGCAGTGGGATGTTTTTAGCATGGACTGCGCCTTTCACCTTGGTGGAGCAGCAGAGGGGTTAACTGGAGGCTCGTGGTTGCAGCCTCATTGCTTTGGATGTGTCCCCAGATGAGGTCATATGAATTTCTTTGGGCAGCCTCTATTCCCCTTTGTTTCAAGCACCACACTGGTCACCCCAGCTGCGTGGATCTCCGTGCCAAAGAGCGTCCCCGCACACACGCACTGCGCGCTCTCCTTGGGCTCCCTAGTGACAAGCCCTTGTTTGACATCCGTCCTCTTGGTCTTTCTCATCGTGAGGGCGAAATAGCAAAGGGTGAAGCTTGGGCACCAGGCAGCCTGGAGACTGCCTTCTGCAGCAGCACAGCTCTGCAGGAAAACCCAACTCTGGGCAACAAGAAGTTAAAGCGAGAGGCTGCTCTCCATTCAGGTGCTTGGCTTCCCGCACAGACACGTGAGGATGGTACTTGCGTAACGCGGGCATGTGGGCTCCAAACTGCCTGGGAGAGTCCTGTGGGGCTCCCACGTGCTTCAAGCAGAGATGTGCATTACTTCCAGTGCATGAGGGAGTGTCGGTGCTTGTGTGCACAGCTAAGAAATTAAGCACTAGTGATAGGTGCCATGGGCCTGTTTGCTATTGAGGGGATGCGCCGAGCACTGGCTTGTCATCCTGCTCCCTTACGATACCCGTGATTCATCTCCAGTCTTACATATAGTCTCTTAGTCCCAAAAACCTACTGGACATCGCAGATGAGTAGGTAGGTATCTTGGTGTTTTCTTTGTACAGTACCTGGCATTATGGGCTCCGGTGTGAGGAAACCAGAGACAGTGAATTATAAATCAGTAATTCAGGAATGACCAGGGACTTAATGCTCTGTGATGTTTGGAGGGTTTAGCTGCTGCCTGGGTTTTTTAGATAATCATCTTCCTCACTGGAGTGTGATAAGGGTTTGTTGCTGAGTGTTGATGAGGTCCACAGGGTTCCCCTGAGGAGATCAGAGAATCATAGAATCACTTGGGTTGGAAGAGACCTTCAAGATCATCGAGTCCAACCATAAACCCACACTGCCAAAACCACCCCTAAACTATGTCCCTCAGCATGTAGAGATGCAGAGCGCAACTCCTGCAGAACAGGAGCAGTAGTCCTCGAGTGAGGTTATGTATCACCTTGGGACCAGGCATCTCTGGAGTAACCTTCTAAGGCTCTTTCAAGAGAACCTCACATCTGCTGCAGCAGAGAGGAGGACTGGCAATGCAGTATGGTTTTATGTCGTTTGTCTCATTTCATTGTGAAGGGTGGAGGGGAAAAAAAACAAGCCCCAAAACCAGTCCTCTAGAGGAGAGCACAGTACCCTGGGGGAGAGAAGTGTTTTCATTATCACCCCTGCCAGCCTTAGCCCACGTCCTGTGACAGAGAAGGCTGCGCTGGGATGTGGCTGACCCAAGGTGCCATGGAGGAGCCGATGGAACAGGCGAGGAGTGAAGGGATGTGCTTCCAGCCAAGGTGGCAGTAGGCACTGGAGGGGTGGGACAGCTATGGAAGCGAAAAATGGCCCAAAGGAGGACTGCTGTGTCTTGACCTGGTCTATATGTGCTGGCTCATGCAGTCCTGGTTACCTAAGCTGCTGTGTGGGGTCACATTTTTCTTGGTTGAATCCCAGTGTCTCTCCGTGGTGTTTGTTTTCTTCATCTTTTTGTTGCTGAAACGTCAGTTTGCAAATTGCCCTTGGGCATGTTGGCAAAGCAGCTCGTGGCTGCTCCAACTTTCCCTCTTCCCCTCAAAGTCTGGTGTCCCTCAGCACGTGGGCGCAGAGGCGAATTCCCGAGCCCTGGCTGCCCACCACAGGCATCCTCTGAGCCTGGAGCATCCGGTGGTGGCTGGTGTTTACCAAAACCCCTAATTGTACCTTAGGCAGAGAGCACCGCTTTACTCCTTGCTATATTTAGCTTGTGTCCAGGACTGCAAAGGGGACGGGACTGCAGCCTTTTGTGCCTTTTGTTGCAGAGAGATGACCTGTCTGTAAGGCCAGTCTGCAGCTGGGTTAGAGGATGAAGCACTGTAGATCTTCAGGGCTGAGCTGCAAAGTGTGAAGTCTCTCTACCGAAATTTTGGGAGCCGTGAAAGCAGTAAGTGAGGTCCAAGAAAAGCACCAGTAGCAAGAGGCAGTCCCACTTGACCACTCAACGGAGCAGTCCCTCCTCAGTTTAAATATTTTGTAGTTTAATTTTCAGTCAAAAGCATGTTATGATGTTCAGAGAGGTGTCAGGCCTGGATGATTCTGCTGCCAGACGAGAATAGGGTCTGCTGCCTAATTCTGAAGTGTCGTCTTCAGTAGATTTGCCCTTCTCCAGTGATGGGGACTTAAGGCGAGGTAAGCCAAGGGTGGTGTCCTCTGGCTGCCTCACACCAAGGCAGCATCTCCCTGTTGTGCTGCAGGTTGGTAACACAGTGAAATCCATGCAGAGATCCCCCTGCCTGTGCCTGCCCCATAGACAGCAAGAGGTTGAAAATCCCTGTGTTTAGGGATTCACATTAAAGAAGGTGAAACGAATATCTCAGCAGGCCTGTCCTTGGGTGAGGTCTCCCCTCCATGCCAGAGGAGCTGTGTCAATAGAGAGGAGCAGAGCGTTGTTTCCCATGAGCCCATGTGTAAAGTGCCTGGGAATTGTGCTGTTTTTTAACCGAGCCCGTTCCTGCTGCGGCTCTGGTGATGTGCTGGGAGCTGGGCTCCTGCTGCTGCAGCTGGGGTGGCTCCAGGGCTCCCAGGGACACGCTGTCTGAGGATGGGAGCAGTGTGTCACGCAACCTGTGCCCTGCCTTATTAAATAAACCCAGAAAAACAAAGGGCATTCCAAAGGTGCTTGCAGGGCATGGTGTGATCTTCCTCGTTGCAGCGAGGTGGGGGGTTGGTCTCTTCTCCCAAGTAACAAGTGATGGAACAAGAGGAAATGGCCTCAGGTTGTGTGAGGGGAGGTTTAGGGTGGATATTAGGAAAAAATGTCTTCACCAAAAGGGTTGTTGAGCACTGGACCAGGCTGCCCAGGGCAGTGGTGGTGTTGCCATCCCTGGAGGTGTTTCCCAGCTGGGCAGACGTGGTGCTGAGGGACATGGGTTAGGGGTGGGTTGGGCAGTGCTGGGGTGATGGATGGACTTGATGATCTTAAAGGTCCCTTCCAACCTAGGTGGTTCTGTGATTCCTTTAATCTGCATGCTTGTGAGACCCAGGTAGTAACTCTCTTGAAGACTTTTCTCCTTGATGGCTTGTTCTGCCGGGTAGAAGCTGTTGCAGTGACCTGCCTGGGAGGCAGGGGGGTGCACACCAGTGGCTGGTGTGCTGAGTAAGAGCCAATACCAGAATACCATTGGGAATCCTGCTTGGTGGGGAATGACCACAGACCTTCAGATATGGAGTAACTCCCTGTTTCGGGGACTCGGGTGGGGAGCTGGGGAAGAGTGAGCGGTGAGAGGGCAAACCTGATGGTAGGGAAGAGCCCAGGAAGGAAAACGTAAGCGGAGGATTGTGGAAGAGTTAACATTTATCTGAGGCTCCCTGCGCTCTCCCGGGAGGGTGTGCGGCCAGTCCTCCTGCCTCGCCTTTCGCTCTGCGCTGCCAGCTGCTATTAATACTTCAGCACATGAGTGTTAAAGCGTGAGCAGAAAGCCCGGGGAGGATATGCAAGGGATTTCCGGCAGTTTGAGGCATTCAGGCAGAGAGATTGAGAGCCAGCATGGAGGAGAGCCCTAACAGAGGCTCTCCTTAAAGATACATCCCACAACGGGAGGGGATGGAACAGAGGGAGACTCATGTAGGCATCATCTCAAGGGGCTGCGTGGGGCTCGGGGCAGGAGGGGAAAGATGCCCAGCTGCTGTTTTAGCAATCCCTTGCTGCTTCTGGGTGGTGATGAGCTGTGTATCCTGGGCATGGTCTTTGGCTTGGGAAAAACAGTAAATCAGAAGGATCCACGTTCCCCTGTGTTAAACAAATAGAGGTTTTCGTAAGAAATAATCCGGAAGGGTCAAAATAGCGCTTGGCAGAAAGTGTGGAGCAGCCAAGAGCTGCGGTCCAGGGCAGGGCAGCTCTGTGTCTGCCCAGCTGGGAGAGGGGAAAGGAGGAGTAGGGAGGCAAAGGGAAAATAACTGGTGAAGAACAGGGCAGCAGCATTAAGAGGGTAAGTACCTGCCTTGGAAAGAGGGGGCACCTCCTTGCGTTTGGTCTGTTGGTTTTTCTTTTACAAATGAAAAGGAAAATTTTAGCCAGTGTCTTCTTCCCCCTTCCCCGTCCCTCTCCCCCGTCCTCAAGGTTTATATAAATGTAACTGGAAGGTTCTTGGAGCACACGGTCAGCGGAGGCTCAGATACTGTCATCGGCTGGCTGTGGCCAGCCTGGGGGTAAATGGCATAGAGGGGATATAATGGAGTAACACTTGATTGCACTGTTTGAGTTTGGACCTGTATTTCCTCCTGTGAAAATGCTTCACTGAACATAATTTGATTTAGGTATGCTCCGCTCCGTCGCGCTGTCCTTGCCCTCTTTGCTCTCCTCCCAACTCGCCAGCACAACAGATTGTGAAAGAACCAGTTGAATCCCCATTTTTCCTGCCTCTCGAGGCCCTGGAGGTCTTTGGCTGCTTCCCGGCACCTTTGTCAATGCAGTTTGCACCTCTGGTGCCAGCAGAGACTTGCAGTGTTCATCCTTTCCAGCTCTCTCAGCAGCATGGCCGGGGTTCTAAGGTGACACCTGGCTGCTTCGCTAAAAGCCTGGCAGAAGTGGCCAGCTGTGACTATGGGAACCAGGTAGAAAGGGAAATAACGCTTCTGTTGGATGAAACACCACAGGAGCATAATCACAGTATAAGCCTGGAGAGGCAGACAAGGAATTACAAATAGGATCTGCCTGAATATGTGCAGATATCTGCTGCTGCGGTGGCTGGTGATGGTGCCGACAGTCCTAAATTCCCTCCTGGCTGCCCACCGATGTCCTGGGCTCTGTGGCATGTCCACGGTCAGGGGTGAGCTTGTGCCATCGTCGCAGCACCTTCCCTGCCTGTGTGCATGTTGCTCAGCGAGCAGTTTGTTCCTTAGCGAAGGGCTTGGGCGTTGCTGGGCTAGCCTAGGAAAGGTGCGAGAGAGATAAAATTCAAACTGAGCCTGAAGCAGGGTTGGGTTAACTTGCTTTCTTGTGATTTCCTTCCTAGCTTTCTCCACACCTGGCAGTGCTTCCTGCTGGCTGCCACCCGTGGGTAATGTTTAAACCTTCGAGGTGGAGCGAGGGAAAGCGTGTGCACCCCTGTGCCAGCCTCGGCAAGCACGGGGCGGCAGTGGAGCAAGGCTCCTGCTTTGTTTCAGCTTCTCGTTTTGCAAATGGAGATTGGGTTTATCTTTATGGCAGGTAGCAGTTCCCTAGAAGTTACTCCTCCTTCTTCCCTTTCCTCCTGGCTCTGCCAAAAGACAGCCCTGGGGGGGGCCTTGAACCTGGAGAAAACAGCCCCAACCAGGGGAGAGTCTTCTCTGTGCCCTTCCCAAACCTGAGATGTGCTTGACTTACCCCGCAACCTTTTTAACAAAAATGCAATATATTTATCTTTCTCTGTATAGATTTGTGCAATGCACAAAACAGCAAATACCCATTTAAAGAGGCATCTGGTGAGCTTCCCAAAAACCAGGGAGGATGGGGGACGCCCAGCCCTGTAACATGCAGGTTGCTGGAACTGCACCTTTGAAGGGAGCAAACCCTGGTGGGCATGGTGTGGCCGAGCACCCACATCCCTCAAACACAGACACCCCAGTGGTGTCCCCTGCGGCAGCGGCACTTTGCGAGTGCTGCTTCAAACAGAGACCCACGACATCAACTGTAAAGGGAATCCATTAAAATTTGCTTGAGGACTTGAAGTTTGAATGAGAGAATCTACCTAGAGGTTTTATGAATGTGAAGTTCAATCACCATTTAGATTCACTACCTGGAGTGCCTTGTGGTCATACGCCCTGCGAGAAATGATGCCTTTGCCTTGTCCCTCCTGATCACCTGGGTCTTGATGGGTTAAAATTTACAAACCTGGGCTGCCCCTATCCCTTCTTCCTTTCCATTCACCTTCTTCCTTTCTCCATACTTCCCCTGAGCTTTTCCCTTCCTCTCCAGCGTAAGGAGCTCAGCAATAAAGGCTGCCCGGTGGAGGCGGTGGACTGGATTTTGTACTGCGTGAGGCTGTGTGGCTCCCCTGGGTCCTCGCTTTGTGTTTGACACCTTCGAGGTCTCGGGCAGGAAACATGGTTCTGGTCTGTGCCTGGGAAAACTTTGCTTATTGTCCCTTCTCTAATGCCTTAGGCACTGGCAGCAGGGTCATGCAGAGCTTTAATAGCAAATAAAGAACAGGAATTTGGGAAGGAATCTAAACTTCCTTGCCCAGGGAATAGCCCACTGGGGATTAGAGAACCTTCCCTAAGGGATGGACCATCCTGGGGTGGCCACCCATCAGCTGGCTGCGATTTGTTGTGCGATGGGGGTGCTGGCCTGAGCCCACCACTTGGGGTTAGCTGTGTTCTGCCCTCTGCTTTGGTGACAGTGAGACTCTGTCACCTGCTGTGCGGGGAAACATGCAAATTTGCGGGGATTTTTCATACTGAAAAGCAATGCAAGGTAGGTCCAGACCATCCAAAGGTCCCAGCAGCACCTGGAGTCTTTCCTTGGAAGTTTGTTTATCCAGCCAGGAAACCAGTTTGTCCTTCTGCCTGTGCTATGGGGGAAGGTGCCAGGCTCTGTCACAGCTATCACGCTTGTGATTTTCCATGTGAACTGGGAACGTTTTAGGGCAAAAAGTGTCGCGTGTACGGTGCTGAGCACACAAGGGTGTGCGAGCACACAAGGGTGTGCCAGCACACTTGTCCCACAGAGCAGCCGTGCCATCCTCACCGGCATCTGCCGTCCCTGCCTCTGGGCCGCAGGAGGGATGGCTTGTTTGCCGGCTCTGGGGACAGAGGCTGTGCTCTCGCATCTGGCTGGGTGACTCAGGCTCCGCGCTATCAATGGGAATTGGCAGCAGATGACACGGGAGGGTCGCGTGGGGCGGTTTGGGCAGAGCTGGAGCCTGCGGGCAGCGTGGGTGCCGTCTCAGTGGAGGTGCCTAACGCGGTGTCCCCGCTGCCTGCCCTGGCCGCTGGCCAAGTGGAAGTTTCCAAGCGGGACCAGCCCATCGCTGCAGCCGTGCATCCCTCCATCCTGGCCAGGGAGAGCAGGATCTGGCCACGGGCTCCGCAGGGCAGCTCAGCTCCCTCCACTGCAGCCCCGCACCCTGCCTGGGCATCGCGGGGGGGAAAAGGAAAACTGCTCTCCGATCCCACCTCCGCTCCGGTGTGGAACCGAGGAGAGGCCCAAGGACTTCTGCCCGGGGCAGAGACTTTCACTATCGCTTTCGAACTGGCAGAGAAATCCTCCCTGTATCGCCGCTCTGCAGAGGGGAGGAAGGCGAAGCGGGGGCTCGGTGCCAGGGCCGGTGGCGAAGCTCTCCGGAGGGTTGCACGGGGCGAGTGAATGTGTGCGACACTCAGGTCCTGCCTGGTGGCAGCAGCAGCAGCAGCCCATGATGCTGTGCTGGGAATGAAGTCAGCCTTCATCAGCCGAATAGTTTATGCATGAATCGAAACTTCAGACCTGGCAGGGTGGGGGAAACGCGCAGGATCTGTGCTCTTTTGAAAATGCTGGAGCCAAGGAAGGAGGAGGGGATAGAAGAAATAGCAGGAAAATAAGACTGGGGAAGCGAGGAGAGATTTGAGAAGCTGGATGAGTTGTTTGCTCTGTTATTGTGAGGAGCCAAGTTCCTTAAGCATCTCCTGGTGGATATTAAGAGGGAGCTGTGGAGGCTGGAGCATTCCCCTGGACACTCGCATGCTGTAGCTTTAAGACTGTTTTACAGAGGACTCGGGATTTCCAGTTTTCCTGTGCCTGGTGGAGTATTTCAGGGAGTTACGAGATTTTTCGGGTCATGCACCCCCTTTTTCTTTTTTCTTCCTCCTTTCTCTTCCTCTCCTACTCTTCCTTTTCATTTCAAAGAGACAAAGCTACTTCAGTTTGGAGCACAAACATATGATCAGCACATGGAAATGTGGTAATTTGGATGCATTCATGATTGCAACAGATTGAAGAAATTAGACCAGACAAAGAGCTTTTTTTGGAAGAGGAGGAGGAGGCAAGGCAAGGAGGGAGGGAGAGTGGGGGAAAGAAGGGGACGCCACCGAAAAAAGGGACGGCCGTGACACGCGGATGCTAAATATATCCTGTAGTAATGGAGAGGGACCGGATTTCAGGTAAGCTATTGATCGTTTAATTTGTAATATTCTGCCTCTGCCCTCCTACCTTTCCAGCAGCTTCTGCACTTTAAGAAGAGAAACTGCCACGCTCCGGGTGGATTTCAGCCGATTCCTTTATTTATTTATTTTTTTACAATGCTTCCTTTCTGCATTTCGCTTTTTTTTTTGCCTTTTTTTTTTTTCTTTCCCCGTCCTCCTGAGCCCTCTAGACAGAAGGTGGTTCCAGCAGAAGCCAGGGGGGAAGGAGGGGGGGGAAGCGAGGGGGGAAGCGAGGGGAGGAAAAAGAAACTGCTTTCTAGGTCTGGATTTCATTTGAGTCTCTCCCTCTTCCCCCCCTCCTCTGCTCCCATGTGCCGCACGGCGCTGGGGGATGAACGCTGAGCCTGTTAGCTCAGAGCTGCAAGCCGGGGAGAGGGAGGAAAATAGCCGAGCTCTTGGCATGGAGACGCGTTTCTGCTCTGAAGGTTGGCTCCCGAGTGCGTGCGTGTGTGTGTTGTGGTCGAGTTTTCTCCGTCTGCCAAAGTATCTTCCCTCGGCTTTTGCCCTCCCGTCCTGCCTGCCTGGGCTGGGCAGGAGCTGCCTGCGTGTCCCGTGGCCATTCCTGGCTCAGTGCCGGAGCTGGTGGCTGGGGACCCGGCGTGTGCTTCACCTTGCTGGCCCTGCATGGGGGAGGACGGAGGGCGGTTTGCGGAGGAACCGCAAAGGGAGAAAACTCCCTTTAATTCCCCAGCTTCCCTGCAAATCCCGGCTAATGGCGCGTGTCTGAGTGGTTCCCAAAGCTGCTCCCAGGGGCGACGAGTGAGCTGTCGGGGAGCGACATTGCAGCGAGCCGCTTCTGGGATGGCCGGGACTGTAAGGGTTGGCGGGGAGAGGGGACAGGCGGCGTGGCGCAGCGTCACCCGTGAGGCTCGCGCTCTGTGTGCCTGAGCAGGATGGGCAGGATCAAAGAGAGAAAGCCAGGGCGGGGGGTGTCCGTGCAGAAATTGGCAGAGCCAGCGTGCTGCAGCCCCACGGTGGGTCTCCCTCCTCCCACCCAGCATGGTGCAGCTCACCCTCTTCCGGCACGGCAGCCCTGGGAGGCACGGGGCCTCTTCTCCTGGGCGTTCCCAGCTGGCTGCTGGGCATCGGCGCTGGGAGGGAAACCACAGGGATGAGAGGAAACGCTTAAGCCAGGGTGGAGCGAAACTGTGGCCGGAGAAAGCTGCTCCCATGGTTGGCCCATACCAGTGCCCCATCCAGGGATGTGCTGAGAGCACCCGGTACACCTGGACAAGGACTCACCTGCAGGAGCATCCTCTAGAGAGGGCAGATGGCACCTTCTCATCCCTCTCTCAATCTTTCTTGCTTGTGCTTTCTCCTCTGGTTGGAGCCACTTTAAAGTATTCCTGAGAGCTGCCCATAACTCGGAGCGTGGTGGGGGTTTCAGCAGCCTGGGGCTTTTGGGTTGTATAGCCTCTGCTGCTGCCTGCAGGCAGGGACAGCGGGGAGAGGAGGACATGGCAGGGACACTTTGGTCCCACCATGGTTTGGCCTTTCCCATCTCCCGTCACATCCTCGATGCACCGCTGCCTCCACGCAGAGGCGGCTGGGGGCTCTGTAAAGGGCCACTGGGAGAAAAGGGACTCCCTAGCGATGTGATCTGGGGCTCTTTGTTCCAGAAGAGCATCAAAGGTGGGTTCCTCTCAGCCCTTGGGCTGCACAGCGTGTTCAGCTGCTGCCAAGAGCACAGAGCCCTCGTGCCCAGGCTGGCTGTCACCTGCTCCCAAGGGTGTGCAGCACCTGGGGACCCTGTGGGCAGGAAGAACCCGGGCGAGTGTCTTCGGGCAAAGATGCAGGAGCTCCTGCTAACCCCCGGGAGCAGGCTTCCGAATCCTCCATGTCCCATTGCGTGCGTGTTTAACTGATCTCTGCTGCAACCGGCTGTCCTGTGGGTGGCTCAGATGGGGCTGAGCTGTGGCAGGGGGTCACACGGTGGGCTTGGTGGCCTCGGCCAGGTGTAAGTAAGTGTAGAGTGTGCCTTAACCTGAGGTGGTTGTGCCGGGGGCTTGGTGTGGGATGCTGGACACGGTCACTCTGCCCTTGCTCAAGCGCGAGTGGGTTGTGTGTTGCGCAGCACCCCAGAGCCGTGCCGGCCACCTCGGCGGCGCTTCTGGTACACAGCTCCGGCGTGAAATATGGAGTGGGGGAAGAGATGGCAGAAGGGCTGGTCTGGGGTCTTCTCCGCAGGTCCCTGCTGGGAGGGGTCAGTGCAGGCAGGGAAAGCTGCTCGGCTGGGGCAGTGTTGAAGGGAATGCTAAAGCCCTGCATGGGGGGAGCAGAGGAAGGCTGTGGTCAAGGAGATTTGGGGCACAAAAGTGACGATATCACCAGGTCAGGCTGTGGGCTCCCAGGTCCACAGTGCAGTGGGGGTTCACAGGGTGAGCTGCTCAGCTCACACTGGTCCCACCGCTGCGGGCTGTGCCAGCCGCTGTGCCCGGGGGTCTCACAGGACCGTGGACTCTGGCAGCGCCGTGCCGGTGGAGGAGAGGAGCAGGGAGCAGAGTTCAGCCTGCCCCAGCCTGCCCCCGGCTGCTGCGGTCGTACAAGCAGCACTGCCGGCACAGGCAGCGGGAGAGCTGGGGCTCTGGATTTAGTGACAAACCGAAAGGTGACTCGGATGAAAGCAGATCTGTGCAGCGCTGGGGGCCACGTCCCAGTCACTGTTCTGGCCCTGAATGTGCTTTTAATTAATACTCTGCTGCCGGTGGGAATAGCTGACTCCTGAGCTGAGCGTGTGGCTGCCGGACAGGGTGAGGGCACCCCAGGGGGGGTGGGTGGGAATTGGGCCTATCCTCTTCTTTCAGGGCTGCTTTCCCGCAGCTGATGGAGCTCAGCATGTCCCACGGGATCTCCTCTGTCCAGGGGAGAGCTTGGGCTTCCTTGCACGGAACGGTGTCCCCCCAATCCAGGATCCATCTCTGGGGATGAGAAGCACCTTGTGCTTTGGGGGAAGGCATTGAAGGGGTGAGGTGATGCTGTAGCTCCATGCCTGGCTCACTCCTGCTCTGGGGCACCGAGGTTCTTCCTCCATCTCTGTAACGAGGTGCCAGTCCCAGTTGGTGCCTTTGGATGCCAGCATACAAAACAGAATCTCATATAACCTGCTAGCCCTTTTTACTCTGATTAAACCATCTCTCACGCATTTCCACAGGCTAATACTGCATGAGAAGCCTTGGCTCCAAATGAATTTGTTTCCAGGCATCCCTCTGTTGGTTTTGGGGCTGAGGAGCTGCGCTCTGGGGCTGCTGCATTCCTCACATCTGCCCCTTCCCTCTGCCTTGCCAGATTGCTCTGGTGGCAGTGGCCTGGAGATGGCTCTCCTGTCTTTCCCTAGCAGATGGCTCTTTCTGACTAGTCCAGATCTTGCTACAAAGCCTTAATTGTTGATGTCACGGGGCTCTTTACCTCTTCCCAAACGAAAAGGCAGGGCCCACGGCGCCTGGCACGGTGGGGTTTTGGTTACTGTGATGATGGGGCAACAGGATGGATGCAACCGTGAGGGGAAAGGTGCTCTGATCTCCCAGGTAAATTCTTAATGTCACCTTTTAAATTGCACTGTGAAAACTCGTTTGAACAGCTGACAAATGACGGGCAGGTAATTGTAACGCCTGACTGCAATGAGTGGCATGTGTTAGGCAGAGCCCGGTGCTGGGGGTGATTGCAATCTGCTGGACTCCAGCAGGAAGGATGAACTGTTTATTAACCTGTTGGCGATCATTCTTCATCTTTCAGTTATACATAAATCCACTATGCGTATGTTTGCCCGTGTGTATTCATACAGAGTTTAACATGGTTTCCTACATCATACTATGCACCGAAATAATTTGAGCAGGGGGAGACAGCCCCTGTTTGCAGCGTGAGGCTTCCAGAGGCTGGGCAGTGTCCTGATTTCAGTTAAAACAGGACCAATTCTATTCAGTAACTTTACTTTTTAGCTAAGCAGCAGCTCTCAGATTAAGTGCATGGAGGCAGAGCATCCTCAGTGGTCCTCAGAGCTACCTGGGAAGCACCATGTGCCTGGACTGAGCAGTAGGAAAGGACAGTAGGGACCCTTTATGTGAATGCTGGAGGTGTGAAGCATTTTTGTGGGGGAATGTGCTCATTTATTCATTTTTTTACAGAAGTTGATCTTTAAAACGCATGTACTAAGGCAGAGGGGTTGGAGTTGCTTCCAATCACTCTAGGTATCTTTTCTGTCTCATGTTTCTTGGTGTCCCTTTTATTCCTAGCAAATGGCAGATAAAAGCCTGGCGTGTTTCATTTTAGTGACCTTCTCACAGCTGTGCATCTTCTTTTGCCAAACATCTTTCTTTTTCCTCTGGCTTGCAGCACGTCACACGTGTGGGACACCAGATCAGGCATCCACCAACAGTCTGGATGGTTCTACCTCCTGTTAGATGTCACGGTGTTCAGCCAGCCCTGGCACCCAGGGCCACCTCCCTGTCTGTCCTGCCTTTGCTGGCAGCTGTTGGTCTGTCCTTAGCCCTCCCTCCTGCTGTCAGTGTCCCACTGCTCCTGTCCCTGCCTGCGGCTGACCCCCGCAGCGTGTGATGCCCTGTCCCCCGAGGCCGTGGGCTTGCGTGCTGCGCACTGTAAAGACTACCTGCAGCTTTTTTCACCTGAGTTGCTTGTTCAAGCACTTACCTTCATCCTAGATCATAGAACCATCTATGGAACAATCTATGGTATTGCATCAGTGCTCTCCTGTTCTCGGATATTTTCTCCTTCTTTAACTTATTTTAGCAAGCTGCAGAGTTTGTCGTCGAGATCAGGATCTCGCTGGGCTGGGAAATCATAGAATCACAGAACGGTTTGGGTTGGAAGGGACCCTAAAGAACATCTAGTTCCACCCCCCTGCCCACGGGCAGGGATACCTCCCACTAGACCAGGTTGCTCCAAGCCCCGTCCAGCCTGGTCTTGTGTAGTAACCTGTTGTCACCGTGGGTTTTGGTGCATTTAGTTAGTAGCCCTTTGTAGGTCCTCTTTCAGGGAAGGGTTTGGGTTTCGTGAGGCTGCAGAGTTGCCTCTGCAGACAGTTGTGTTCGTAGCACGCTCCGTGCTGCTCCCAGCCCGCCCTTGGGTGCCTGCTCCTGCCTGGCCAGCGGACGCGTTCCCGCAGTTGTCTCGGGCATGTCAAGGTATGAAGCATTATCCGTTTCCTGATGTCTGCTCTTAAATCTGCTGGAATTTCTGCTCATCTCCATTAAATATGATCCCGGTGTGGGGCACAACTCATTTCTCGCCTGACGGCACAGGTAACGCTGCTTGCCACCGCTCCGTCACACTTGGATAACCCCAGCGCAGGAGCTCTACCGCTGCCTGCCCTCCTGCTTCTTGCTTGGCCGGGTGGCTCGGATCCTCCCGGCAGAGCCATTCCCATGCTGCTGGGGTGAGGGAGGACATTTCTCATGCAAGTCAGGGCACTTCCAAGGTCCAGCATACCATAATGCTGAGTAGGAGCAAGTACGTAGTTAGGGAAGTATGTCTGGGTCAACACATGTCTTCTGTTGCCTTAATGATCTCAGAAGCTCAATATCTATGTCCTCTTGGCTTCTCCATGCGGTACTTCCAGCTGTAACTAATGGACAGAATAATTTGTTAGGGAGCAGCGATGCCTCGTGCTGCCAGCACTGTGGCTGGGCTCAAGGCTCTGCGGCTGGACGCCGGCATCGTACGGGCAGTAGGGAACGTCCTGATGGCAACGAGTCCCACTTCAGGGATGGTATGATACCTGAGGAAATTTAGGTGAAATTTCTTGCTCTGCTCCAGATTTTCTGTAAGTCCTTGGGAAAAGGCATTTGTGCTGCTGTTATCCTTGGATTTTTGGGGAAGGAATCTGGTGTTTGGGTCTCTGTGCTGAAGCTCTCCATAGGCGAAGGGGGGGGATCACAGCAGTGCCTGCCTGCAGGCGGGGGCTCAGAAATGCAGCTGGAAACTCAAAGTTGTGCTAACACTGCTGCAAAGGGAGCCGTGAGTCTCTGAAGGGGGCGCATGCATGGGAAATGAAGCTGTTCCACCAGGACTACGAGTGCTCGATGGCTCCTGTGAACAGCTGACGGTGGAGACAGCATCCTTTAGGTACGTGCTTAACCAGCGTCCGTGGACAACGTCCCCTTTACACTAAGTTTCTTGGGCTGTGCCTGCTGCTTCTTCCCAACGGCTTCTGTTTGGACGGGCGGCTTCCTGCACTGAGGATTAATGTTCCCATGGTCACCTCTGAGTGGGATACAGCACGCCCCGCCTCTCCTCTAGCACTTCAGGCTGCTGCTGGTGTATTTATTTTTCCTGTGTTGGCACCTGGGTACCGCTTCCCTGGCACAGGAAGACCGTGAGCCCTCGCTGCTGGCTGGAGCTGCCGTTTGAGTGGCGGGTGGAGTGAAATAGCCCTTCAGTGAGACCTTCAGAAGAGCGATGGGATGCCAATGCCAAGAGTCTTGTGAGAGGTTTATAAATAGCTGTGTTTTATGGCTCAGGAGAGAACGGGCATGGTTTTACAGGTGAATAAAATGTATTGCTTTTATGAGAAATAATCATGCAGTAAAACCTAAAAGCGCATTTTTTCAGAGTCATAGAACAGCCCGGGTTGGAAGAAGGGACCTTGAAAGATCCCCTGGTCCAGCCTTTTGTGGGAATGGGAGGCTGGATGACATGATCTAGCGCTGCGTTCAATTGCATCTCAAAAACCTCCAGCGATGGGGACTCTACTGTGTCCCTGAGGAGGTTGTGCCAGTGATTGATTGTTCTCACTGTAAAATGTCTTTCTTGTATCAAAATGAAGATTTTTTTTTTTTCCCTTGGCCTGGTCTATGTGAAGTTGGTGCTACATAAACAGGTCTGTATTAATTTTGTGATTACTTATCATTACTTATAAACTAAAGCAGTCTTTCTTGGAGCAAATTCTGGTTTCCAGTGAAACCAATCTGGGAAGTGATAAGTGCGATTCCTTGGATGCAGGATATTTGCAGGAGCCTGCCACTAGCTCTGCAACATCTCTGGGTTGCAGCTTTGACCACAAACTGGCAGGAAGGTTGTGGCTTGAGGTTGTGGAAATAAAGATTTGTTTGTATTTCACTCCTGGATGTCTGATATGGAAAATTAAACCATATCATCAAGACAACCAAGTCTGATCTCTGATGACCAGAGCAGAGAAATACTCATATTTTGGTTCTTTTGTTGTCTGAAATGTTGATTCTTCAAAATCCTGTTGGGTTTGGAGAAGTGGGGTCAAGGCACAGAGGAGTGAGCACCCTGTGGTGTGGCTGCTAACGAATGTATCGGTCCATATATTCCGAAATGACTTTCTCCCTGCTTCCCCCCATGCTGAGCTCTCCTTCTGTGGCTCCCCAACCTGGGGCAGCATCTGTATACCCCTGCAGCCCCCCCTCGATGGGGGGCTCTGCCAGCTGGCACTGCTTGCCTGCACGTAATGCGCTCTCCTTTCCTTCCCAAGGAGCATAGGGGATGCTTTTTTATTATTTTAGATGCTTTTCTTTCCAGGGCTGTGTGCTTCAAGTTCTCAGTCACAGTTCTGGGGGTTTTGGTGAGGTAGGGATGACCTTGCTGGTGAGGAGGAAGGCTGACACGGAGGGTTTTGGGGACCGGGGGCACGTGCTTGGTAGGTTCTGGATGTTTTCCGAGCTCCTGATCCTTCGCAGTGATGGGGAGCACCAGGCCAGCCCGGCAGGTACAAGTTGAAGGGTTTCACAGTGGCTGAGCATCACGGGAGAAGCCAGAGCCTTTGTCAAGGGCGACCTGTGTTTGAGTCCATCTGGGTGGTTGAGGGGGACAAATGGTAAGAGTTAAAATCCGCAATGCTTGTTGGGAATGCTTGCTTTGAGTGGCACCTATGAAGCTGGAAGGGGGCTCCTGGGGAGTTTGGGTGGTGTGAAACTGCAGGTTGGGAAACCAGGGTCAGGACTTGGCCACTGTCTTTGAGCCCGGGGCCAGTTTCTGCTTTGCCATCTGACTGGCGAGAGCAGCCGTGCTGGGCAGACCAGCGCAGCTGTGTGGGTGAGGCTGCTTTCGGTGCCTGGCTCTGGGATTTTGTCCCTGTGCCAGTGACTTGTGTGAGCTACGGCAAGTCACGGGCTCCCCCTGTTTTGCTGTCTCCGAGGTGTTCACTTGGGCTTTGAGGTTTGGGCAGGTCCCTGTATGTGCCCAGGGAAGCAGCCTGGTCTGTGTGAGGGTCTATATCTCTGCACCTTGAGAAGCACCTGGTGCTGAGCAGTCCGTGAGCTGTTGTACCAACTGGTCCCTGGCTCTACCCAGTCCATAAGCAAAGAGCTTCAAGATCTTCTCGTCTAAGCAGAGCTGGAAATACAGAGGATCATGCTGCCGGCACCCTGCTGCCTGGCCTGGGGGCTTGGGAGGCTCCTCCCAGACCTTGGTGGGGCTTTCTCCTGCCCAGGAGTGTTTTGTGTGAAGTGCTCCATTGCTGACGTTGCTGTGACAGTGCTGTAGGGACTCCAAGTCAGAGGTTTTGGGGTGATGACTGCTGGGTGTACTTGGAGACGAGGTCCTGATGACTTGTACAGAGACAGAGTGAATTGCCTGGGGCTGCACAAGTGATCAGTGCCAGATCTCCCACTTCCCAGGCCAGAGACTTGTTTCCCTTGACTACCCTGACTGCGAGAGAGAGAGAAGAGGCTATTTTAGCTGCTTCAGCTGGCCTTTGCAAAGCTACACCTTGTAAGAGCCCTCCAGAAATTCCTTGCTGCTTTTTTAGCACGTATGCGGAGGGGATCCCGGCGTTGAGTCACAAGTGTTGGCTTCGCTAACCACCTATGTGGCTCTAAGCAGTAGGTACTTGCTGGTGCCGGATGACTGAGGTCCCTGGAGTGGCTTTGCAAGACCCCAGAGGGGGGGTCATCCAGCCCTTCAAGTGAGGTTATCAGCAGCTGTATCCCAGCAATCTCCATCGCTGGTTTCCAGCGTGGGGAGGGCGGTATCGTTATCCCCGGAGGCTTCAGCCTCTGCGTCTCTTTGACTCACGGCTCTTTCACTCCCAGTGACTCATCCCCATCCCCAGGGGTGCCGCGGGGCTGGGAACGGGGTGCCCGCGGGGCAGGCAGGGATGACCTGCCACCGCCAGGTCGTGGGACCCCTCCTCCTCGCCGCCAGTCCCGAGGACAGGGCAGGGATGCTCATCCCGGGGAAGCGGCCGTGCTGGGATGCGCACTGTGCTCCTTGCTATGGGCGGGGATGGGGGGGGCTGTCCGCTGGCACCCACCCCAGGCAGGGGGTGCGCTGGGTGCTGCCTCTTTCCCTGCCGAATCCCGGCTCCGGGGGGGCTGGAGGCGGCCGGGGCCGTTAGGTGGCGGTGTCCGCTTCCTGGCCGGCTGCGGCAGCGGAGCAGAGCCTCGGGAGCGGGGGGGCAGCGGGGCTGTCGGCCTTCCCCTTCCCGACCCCCTGCCCCAAAGCTCTGCCCGCGATCGCATCCCTCATCCCCTGCCCCGCCGCTTACGGGTCCCCTGGGGAGGTCCCTGCGCCGCCGGCTTAGTGTCACCTCCCAGAGCAGGCGAGGGACCGCGGAGATGTTGGGCTGTAAAACGGGAAAGAACTGCTGGGGATTACAGCAGAGGATGGGAAATTCTCATACGTGTATCCGTGGAGGGATTTTAGTCAGCGAAAACAGGTATTTCTCACTGCGTTGCTAAAAGCGTCTGGGTGCCCCTCACCTAAACAGATCAGCTTTTATGGCACGGCTTTTATTTACCCATGAGTCAGGATTTGAGCTGTGCTGGGAAGGAATGACCTTGTGGCAATTAGAAGCTGGACTGCTGGAGTCCTTTTCCTGCTCTTCTACCAAATCGCTCTGTATCCTTGTGTAAATCATTTAACACGTGTGCTCTAACTTCCTATATGGAAAATGAGGTAGATACTTTCCGCTTTTCGTAGGCTCTTCAGGATCCTCTGCTAGGCAGCTGCGAGGGATTTGTCGTGATAAAGCTGGGAATTTGACCCCTGCGAGCTGCCGACACCCCGGTGCAGGGCAGCGATGAGGCTCCCTATGGGGCGGAGGCGATGGCTGGTGCTAATCGGAGATGTGGGGCTGGGCAGTAGCTGAACATCAGGCTGCAGAGACAATCTCTGCTCACTGGATCCATCTCTGCTGGGGAGTATGGGCCAAAGAGCAAGAATATGGTATTTATTCCTTATTATTTATGTCTGTCCTGGGGTCACCACAGACATGGCAAGTGCAGGCAGAGTTTTGTCTGGGGGACTCTGGTGCTGAGGGACGCAAAATCACCTGCCAGTTCCACGTCCACAACTAGAGAACCAAAACACAGGCTTACATGTCTCTCTCATGCTCCGTAATAGCTCCAAGAGTTATCTGATGCTCATCCATTCACTAGGGAGAGGGAAGGGGACATAAACCCATTCATCTTTCCCTGCTGTCTTCTGCTAGTGACCTTCAGCTCAAGTCTTTAAACATGGCCCCCTCTCCCCAAGAAGATGATCTCCTCGTATGCGCCTGACATTTCCCCCAGTAGGTCCTCCTGCGTCCCCTCCTCTGACCCTGAAGCATTTAGCAGTTTTGCTTTACTTCTCCCCTGTGGCTTCTCTTGGCTCCACGAGGTCAACGGGATTTGGAGCAACAAGACTGGAGCTGCCGCTCCAGAAAAGTTGACCAGGAGGGCTCATGTTTAAGTGTTCACCGATTTATCAGGGTAGAGGCAAAACAGGCAACGTTGAAAGCAGATGAACCGTTGGGCCAGGAAGCTGAAGGTCTTCAGCACCTAAATTATTTACCATCTCTTTCCTCCCTTGCATTCCAAATGGTTCAAGGGGAGAAGTGGTCAAACCCAACTTCAGTTGCCTAAAAAGGGCTGGCTGACATCTGTATTGACAGCTGCTCTCCAGGGAAGGGGCCCCTGTTGGAAATTGCCACGTTGGTGAGCAGTTGGCTGGTTGTGTTTTGGGGTGTGGGTGTTTTTTTTTTTTTTCCAGAAAACATGAAAAATTCCCAGTGGGTGGAGAGGGAAAGAGAACTATGGAAATTGTGTGTCTCGTGCTCTCGGTTGAAACACACCCTGGGGAAGGCATATCCTCCATAAGAGGAACAGCAGTATTGGCCACAAACCAGGAAACCCTTCCCTCCCAGCTCCCCTCTGCTGTAGAGCCGAGTGCCGTAGGCAGCACTTCCATCCAGGAAGGCTGTTCCTGGTTCCTTTTCTCATACCTCTTCACCCCTTGGGATGCTCACTGAAGTTGCCTGTTTAAGAGCAGGTTGTGCTCCAGAGCTCTTTTCCCCTTCGCTCATCCTTTTTGTTTTTCCTAGCAGACTGGTGTTACTGGTAGCGCTGGGCTCTGTACTCAGGCTATTCAGTGGTGGTGTTGTGAGAACGTGGGGGATGTTGCTGGGTCTCCAGTAACGCCCTCAGCGTTGGTTTGGATGCCTGCTCGAGCCTTGCTCCAAAATGATAGGGCAAGAGGTGCGTCACAGCACTGGTCTTCCTTTGGCTCCCACACGTGCTCCCAGAGCTGTACTGAAGCTGGGCTGCTAAAACCAGCCTTTTGGCTCATAATTGATCCCTAAATCAGTTAAGAGCCACCTCTGGTGTCTTCTACTCGCTTCTGCTGCTGGTCCGCAGCCCCCTCGCCGTCTCCGAGGCCGCTCGGAGAGGGGGCCCTTCGGCTGCAGTGGGAGGAGAAACTTAATCTTGCTCTGTACAGAGGCGAGGAGGGGACAGCCAGCGGCGCGGGGGACCGGGGGGCAGAGGGAGGGGGCGTGCAGCAGCGGGGGTTTCGTCATAGAGGCAGCTGCATGGATGGGAGTGCTGCAGACCCGGGGAAAGAAAAGATGGAGTATTAGGGAGACGGGAGCTGAGGGGCAGAGGGAGGGGTGTCAGGAGGGGTGGCTTTGCAGGAGCAGGGGTTGAGCTCTCCCTTTCTTGGCTCGACGCCTTCCTCCCCCTCCTCTCCCTGCGTACAGCGTTTCCTCTTGCGGGCCAGCGTGGACCCAGATCCCGCTCCATCTCCAGTAAAGCTCAGGCTTGCCCGCTCGTCCGGGCTCTGCTCATCTGCCAGACCCCGCGTGTGGCAGGAGGAGGTTTGTTTTGCTGCTGGTCACCCGCAGGGCGCTGCGGCTCCCTCTGTGAATCCAAACAACGGGCAGACAGCGCGGCCCCCCCTTGTTCTGCATCGACAAGAGTTCGTCGTGCAGCACGAAGCAGCCATCGAAATCGAGCAATTTGTTCCTTTTCTGTGACAAACTCCCCCTTGTACAAGGCCGCGTGTTCTCTCGGTGGCTGCCAGCGCCCGGTTCCCGGTCGGAGCCCCTCTGTGCCCTGGCAGCAGCCAGCAGCAGGCGTTGCACAACAGAAATCATGGGAAATCCGGTTCTGCGCCCGACGTACTGTTCAGAGGCACCTTGGTTGCACTCGGGAAGTTCTGCTGACAGATTTTCCCATGAAATAAAAAGTGCCGGCTGTTGACAAACAAAGGGATCTGAAGCGTAAGGTTTACCGTCAAATTTCACTGCTGCTAGCTTAAAATCCAGAGGGCACGGCGGTGTAAAACTAAGGATAGCTTTAGGGGGCAGAAGTTGTCTGAACTTTAACAGAAGTTCATGTTGTGTTTGGAGTTGAAATTCAGGTTGCTGTTTCTCCCACCTACCGTACCTGCATCCCTTCGGGAGCTGATGCACGGTGAGCTGGGAAGGACTGGCAGACGCAGGACTGTTCCCTAATTGCCCCTGGCCATGTGGGACAAGCCGTTTGAATTAATTGAACTGTGTCTTCTCTGTGTGAACAGTAACTAGCAATTGTATTAAACCGCGTGGGTCAGCAGTGTCTGGGGGATGTGTAGAGTGCGGCAGAACGTGGATGGTGCACGAGGCTTGGAGCCATCCCCTCCATCCGAAGCCTGTGTACCTCTGCTGTTCCCACCTCCACCTGTCCCGAGGTCCCCAGCTCCCACTCACCGTCACACGTGTCCCTCTGATCTCTTTAGGTCTTGACTCCCAGGTCTCTGACTTGCCTCTTTGTTGCCTCTTGGATGGTTTAAGTCTTTTTCTTGCTTTTAGGAAAGCGAATTAATGTCAAGGGCTGACGATATCTGTGGAGTTGCTCTTTGAGACTGACTGTTGCTCACTAGTGACTGTGAGATTTTTGTAAGCAGATCTATCATCAAAATAACCTACCAAAAGTACCCACTTCGTAGCCCTCTCGTTCATATTGAATTGACTTACACAATAAAACCAGGCTGCTTTTCAGTCCTTTTCCTGGCTTGGAAAAGAAACTGCTTTAAAAACAAACAACAAACCTGGTGTTTTCCAGCAGAGAGGCAGCATTTGCTCTGCGGGGAGCTGGTCTCTCTCAGGAAGCGCTGGAAGTGGCCCTTTGGATTTAATACCTTGCTCATCAGCTGTATCTGTGAGCAGGAACATCTTAGGTTGCAAGGACTTTGCTGTTTTCTGTTAAATAGGAAGTTGCCCTTTTAGTATTAAGAGTTAAGGGCAGATGCTCAACTGACGTGGGCTGTCAGAGCCACACCGACTCCAGCAGCTGAAAGCATATTCCCTCGCAATCCTGCTGCGCTTGGCGTTTTCCTAGGGTTATACAAACATCCCTGTTTTATAGATGGGGCCAGGACGCGCGATCCGCAAACTGCCGACAGTCCCTTGCAGGACGCAGTGCTGCCCCAGAAGCTTTGGCAGCCCTGTGACGTCGGGGAGGGACGGGAGCCACCTTGGGCAGAGCAAAGCCATCAGGATCCCGCTGCGGGGTGTATGCCGAGGCTTCGGGTCAGCCCGGCGCCTGACGCTGCTCCAGAAGTTGTTGGGAGCCGATTCAGACACTGCAAGAGGCTGGAGCCAGCAGGGCTGGGGTACCTGCACAGTGAAGGTCATCCTCAGGAGTTTTAACTCCCTTGTGTAGCTCCACCTGAAGTCTCTCACCTCCTCGTGCCTTCCGAAAACCCCATTGCGGGTGCGACTTTCCAACCGTTTGGGTTGCTGCGCACCCGTGGCACCACAATCGGGTTTTTCTCTCTAGGAAGGTGTAGGAGTTGAGGTTTATCTCTCTGCTGGCAGGCAAAGGAGGACGCCACACCTCTGCGAGCTTCTGGGGCCAGGTGGAGCGGGGAAGTGGAGAAGCAGGATGTTGGCTTTGAGGAACTGCGTCTCATGGGTTTGCCTTGAATCCAGGGCACTTCGGGATTTCCAGGGACCCTGGGGAAGGAGAGTGGCGATAAATCTGGGTCATAAATAACAGCCCCTTGCCCTTCTAGTGATTTCTGACACGCTGCACTTTTTTGACAACAAATGCAGCAACAGGCTGTGAGCCACAAGGGCTTTTCTTGGCTTCCAAGCTGAGAAAGGGCTCGCTCCAAGTGAGGGCTTGGCTGCAAGGAGCTCCCAGCTCGGGGTGTGAGAGTCACAGGGGAGAGGAAGCGAGAGCACAGATAGCACGTTGTGGGGCTCTTTGGTTGCCAGGCTGGCAGATTTTGTTGTCCTCAAAACTGAGCTCCGGGGAGACTGAGGGGTGATGCTGTGGCTGCTCCTACGGGACCTTCCAGTCCCTCAGGAGAAGCACCTAAGGGAAAGGCAGGCCGAGTCATCCTGTAAATGCCTAACAGGTCTAACTGCTGGGGCTGGAAATTCATCCTTGGGTGTCTGGTATGGGCTGGGGGAGCCCTTGCGATAGAAGAAAGATAGATATCCAGTCTCTCTTTGGATGTGGCTGAAAGGTGGAGTTATCATCCTGTGAGAGATCAGGAGTGGTAATGAGACGCAAAGATGTCCTTGTCGTTGGGATGGGAATATTTCCAGGAAGCCACAGACAGCGTGGGGCATCTAGAACTGCGTCTGGCTTAGGATGTTTCTCCCTGGAAGGTGCCCGGTTCGTCCCCTGCCAACCATCCTGCCGCTACGTAACATAACAAACTGACCGCTGCGTCCCTTCCACCTCCGGTCAGACCTGCCTGGACAAACCCCTGGCTGTGCCTTGGTGTGGAGTCGCTGTGGCTGGTTCCAGCTGCTCTTCCCTTATAAGATGAGGTTTTTATTTCACTTTATTCCTTTGTCAGCCTTCCTTAAGTTTTGCCAGCTCTTCCCTCTGTTCACTAGAAGATTGCTTAGACGTAGAAGGAAAGCACTGCATTCAAAATGCCTTTTTAAATGCCTAATTTAGGAAAATAGAGAGAATTGTTTGATTAAACCACTCTGCCACCGAGGGGCGTGCAGGGGGAGAGTGCCTGGTTCTCAGGATGGGGACGGGTTGTCTTCGCGTTCTCAAGTCCACAGATGCTCAACATATCCGGCATGCAAGAACTGGGCTGGACTATTTGCCTTCTTTAGCGACTGGAAGCAATCCAGCCTGCCAGTTCCTGCAAGCTCATCCGGCGGTTTAGTGGATAATACTGATCCTTGTTCAACTCCCACGCTTTTGTGCCTTGCGAGCGGGCAGGGAAGACTTTGCAGACCTTGTACTGTGCAGGGATCCCGGCTCATCCCTGTGGAAGGCAGCGTGAATATTCATTGTGCTGTGGAGTGCTTGCTCCATAGTTCTAATAAAATGTTAATTGTTACATGGGAATGACCATGAAAATCATGGCAGGTTGTGGCTGGTCAGCATGTGTAAATGATGGGGGGTGGCAGCAGTAACTGAGGAAGGAGGGTTGTTTCTTTGAATTCAGTGAAGTGTCTTCACAAGGGCACTTAGAGGAGTTTGGCTTTTGCTGATGTCGTCTCCTCCTCTGCCAGGATGAGCGTGTGGTGTCTGTGTTCTCCTGCAGTTGCAGGGCTGACTGTAGCCAACGCACGGTTGACTGAGCTCCGAGACCAGGAGCTACACAAACCTGCCTTTTCTCAAGCGATCAGCAAAGCTGCTGAGCGATGCAAATCAAAGTGACGGCCAAGTCAAGACCCATCGGCTAGAGGTGAGCCTGGAGGCTTTATTCTGGGCCTGCGCCAACGTGACTAAAAGCAAATCCAAGTGTCCCAAACCTAGTGTTGTCCTCAGGAGACCGAGGACGGTCTGACGCTGTTGCTGGTGCGTTTGTATTGCGGCTAATGAGCCGCTCGGCGTGGTCGGAGAGGCTGTTCCTTGACCACAGAGCAGAGGTGGGACAACCCTTCTCTGAGAGGTGCACAAGGGTCTCTGTGAGCAAGAGGTGTTGTTGGCTTTTGATGCTGAGATGTCCCCCAGCCTCTCTGCCCGGAGAGACAGCGGGACACGGATGTGTCCCCTCGGTAGGGTGGAGAAATGGATCTTCATGTCCAAGAGTTCGTTTCAGATGGGCCTCATTAAAGTTGCGGAACACTGAAGTTTTCAGCTGGGTTGGACACGAGGGTCTGCGCAGCACCGCTGGCCTCCATCTGTGCATCAAACCCTGATGAAGGTGTTTAATGACGGCAGGATGGAGGTTTCACCGACGGGCAGGACAGTGCGGAACAGAGTGGAATCTGTGAGTGAGCCCTGCAGTTCTGCCTGCACCCACGCCTCACCTGAATCTGGGGATACACAGGAGATAGATGAGGTGAGCATGTTTTGCAATGGACATGGCTGGCAGCAGACACAGATCCTGGATTAAACATGTGTGTTGCAAGAAAGGGGCTTTCTTGAGGCAGACAGAGCGGCTTGCTGTTGCCATGCAGCCCAACTCACCTCCAGCTCTGATGCTAACATCATTATCAATGTGTTTATATGAATCTTGGCTGCAAAATGGCTCATCGACCGCAAGTTTTTTCCGAGCGAGTCTGTAACTTCACTAAATACTCCTCGTATTGTGCTGCCAGGGGCTGTCCCAGAGGCCAGTAAAGGAGGTGGCCTGTTTGGCCACAGTGATATCTGGACCGGAGGTTCAGTTCCCCTGGGTCTTAAATCAGTCTGCAGACTGGCGAGCAACCAAGTGGGCACCTCTTTCTGCAATTAATTGACTGTTTATGCACAAATTGGCCTCTAGCTGCTTCCACAGTGCCTGGCTCACCACGGCTGCACCAGAGCATGCCTCTGCCACAGCGCTTCACAGACCTCGCTGAGCGCAGGGGGTGGCGAGGACGGGGACAGCCCAGCCCTGCATCTGCGTTTGGTCACCATCTTTGGCTCCAAGCGAGCGCTCCGAGCGGCTCTGGGCTGTTAATGCTTCCCTGCAGCGTATGGAATAGCTGTCCGTCCTCCAGCTGGCAGGAGGATTACAAGCAAGCATTGTGGAGGAGACTTGTTTGGAAAGCAGCTATACAAGTGGAGCTGGAGCTGCAGATGAGATGGCCCTGGCAGGGGACAGGCAGAGCCGTGGCCAGAGCTGGTGGCGAGGCCGTGCATCTGCGGCGTGACTAAGGGTCCTTCTCCTTGTGGGAGGGGGTTGCTGCTGTGTCAAGGCTCTGCTTCTGCAATGGAGCTGCTCCCTGAGGACCTGGGCACTGGGTGGAGGCAGCAGGGCAGTTCTATTGGACTCTCAGGAATGGCGTCTGGTTGTTAAACCAACCAAATTGGGGGGAACTGTGGTGCAGGGGGGATTTTTCTGGAGGCTGAGGGGCGAAGGAAGGTATGTAAAGACAGAGCTTGGGTCTGGCAGTCTATTCCCTTGCGTTAACACAAGCGTGGCTGTGTTGGTCTGCCCCATGATGACTTGTCTGGGAATAACAACATCTCTCGAGCTCAGAGGCACTGCCAGTCCCTGCTGAACAAGAAAGGCTGATGCTTAATGCACGCAGCACTTTCCTCCTGTCATTCCTTTATAAGGAAAAAACATTTCAGATTTTGTTTCTACCTTATTTTAACTTCTCCTAAACAAGGGCAGTTTGATTCTGTCGGTGGAACGGCTAGTCCAACACTCCCTGACCTGGTGTGGCTGCTACAGGCACTAGCACTGCAAATTAAGATGAAATATTAACAAAAAGGCGGCACGGGGAGGCTGAGCTGGCTGGAGAACGTGCAAGGTGGGGTGGTGAGTGGAGACAGCCTGCCTGGGGTCTGGAGATGGCAGAAGCGATAACGGCAAGCGAGCACCGTATGAACTTCTCTTTGTGGCATGGCATGGTGCAATGGCAGCGGCCACGTCTCTTGCAAAGGGGGAATTTGGCCTGTTCCCCTTGGTCGCAGGGTTTATGGTGTTGCAAACAGAGGATGGGTTGCGTGCGGGTGGAGATAATCCGCTCTGTCTGTCACTGCGAGGGAGCAGACCCAGCTTGGCTCATTCAGGACATTTGGAATCTGCAGTCCTCATTTAAAGCAGAGGGGCAGAGCTGCAGCGAGATGTTTGGTACAAGTGCCCAGGGAAGGGCTGTGTCCTGGAGCTGATGGCCGTGCTGATCCTGCTGTAAAGTCTCCAAGTTTCACCCTATTCCAGGACCCCCAAACTCAGCCCATCTCCAGAGTTTTACTGTCCATGCTTGTCGAGGGGGGGAATTGCCAGTGGGGAGTGTCTCTCCCCCTCGTACTGCTCGCTGGAAATCTCCTCCTCCCCTGCCTGGCTTGGTGCTGTCTCTCTCTGGCTGGTGCTCTGCCCCCGGCGCGCTCGTGGGCCCCTTTCCCATTTAGGGCAAATGTTGGACGGCCCCTGCTTTTGGCCAGCTTGCAGCACATCTCCCAGATGACCTCTTTTCTTTTTTTCTTTTTTTTTTTTTTATCTTCTTTTGTTTCTGGAGGCTGAAATCCCCAGCGTCCCCCAGCCGTGTGTGCTCTCGGCTCATAGCCAAGGGCTGGGGCAGGCAGGGATGGGGGAAGCCCAAGTGTTGTTCTGCCCTGGATGAGGCTCGGTGTTGACAGTCTCTTCTAGGAGACGGGGTGAGCCTGAATGTGGTGGTGACAGCGTCAGGTCCCTCCTGCAGTAATGATGTCATCTCAGCACAAACAAGTGCCCTGCGGCGGGCACGGAGCTGTGCACGGACAAGAGCTGGGGCAGGCAGAAGTGGCTGAGCAGAGGAAAAGGAAAGTTGGAGGAAATTCCCCTAAAAGCTTGTGTGCTGACTCAGGGTGTTTGCTTTGTTGTTTGTTGTTGGGTGTTTTTTTTTTTAATCCAGGTTTTTTTTAAATCAACTGTGTGACTTCTGCATCTCTAGAAGAAGCTGAGTGGGTGTCAGCAGCGCTGGGTATGAGAGAGACGTGGTGGGAAGCAAAGGCTGCTGTGCTGGGAGCTGGTGGGCGACCTGGTTAGTGGGGGCTTTGCGGTCCCTTCGCCCTGCCCTGTTTTCCCAGGAGGAGATGTGGCTGGAGTCTGAATGCCCAGGCTGGTTTTGGGGTAAAATCCCTTGAACACACAGCTCAGGGTTGCTGCTTTAGCGCTGCCCAGCAGAGCTCGGCTAGCTGGGACCCTGGAGCCAGCGTGATTATACTGGGATCTGGTTAGTGGGGAATTACCTCAGTTGTATCTTTTGTGTAAACCTGAAAGGGTTGTAGTAAACTTTTTGAGAGGGCGATTTAATGAGATGTAAAAGCCAAGGCAGGCCCTGCCTTCACTGAAGGCAGCTGGTCCCTCCTTGCGTCCAGGCTGGCCCGTCTCTTTCCCATTTGCATTCCCTAAGCCCAGGAGTTTAACAGCGCCCCGATCCTGCCTGATTTTTCTGTATGTGCCTGTGTTGGACCTGCCAAGCTCTCCCAGGCAGCGGCAGTGCAGGCGGTGGAGCTGAGGGCATGGTCTCCTGGCCAGACCATCCCAGGGTGATGCCAGGGGCACGCAGATTCCCATCCACACGGAGACAGGAGCGCACAGCTCGTGGATTTCGGCAGCGATGCCTGTCCACTTGTCCACCCTTCCCATCCCTGTGTGGTGGAGCTGGAGCAAAGGGGAAGCTGCCGGCGGTGCCTGGTGCTGCATGGACACCAACTGCTGCACCTTGGGGGTTTCACTGGCTTTCACCAAAGCCTTTAAAGGAAAAGGAAAATGGTGTTCCTTCTCCTCATTCCTTTCCGCCTGTCCTTGTGTCCCCCTCCCATCAAGCTGTGAGCTCCTGCACTGTGTCCGTGCTGCCCGGAGGAAGCTGAGTGGGCGTGGGGCTGGGGCTCTGCCTGGGAATTGTTCTTATCAAACTGGTTTATGTCAAAAAGGAATAATAATAATAAAACTTTTGATGGTAAGCAGGGAGAGCAGGAGGTACAGCTGGTCCCGAGGCCTGACCTGCAGCTTGCGGCACTTCCTGAGCCTTTACTGGGAGTTTTAGAGTCCTTGCACTGCGGCAGATTTTGTTGCGTGCTTGAAATATCTTGAAGGAGTGGGGAGAAATGACCGAGGGCTGGCGCAGGGAGCGCGAGCTGCTTGAAACGGCTCTCTGAGAGGCAGGGGAGAAGTATAAGAAAAGCAAGTTTCCTGCCATGAGCTGGTATATTTATGACTGGAAAGTTTTGGGTTGAAAAGGTCGTGAGCAGGCGGCTGGGAGAGCAGCAGAGGCATGGCTGTAAAAGCCGCTTTCCCGGCTCACGCCCCGCTCTGCAGCTGGGATGGGAGGGTCCTGCGGGGGTCTGGTGGCCCCGTGTAGTGGGAGAGGCATGGTGAGCACCAGAGGGATGAAGGATGGTGCCCAAGGAGACCAGGGGGTGTGGGATATAATGGGATCTGCACGCGTGGGGCTGCCGGGGGGGGTGGGCTCAGCGTGGGGAGCCCACACTGTTCCTGCCTCCTCCCCTTGTTGTGCGGGGATGGAGTTTCCAGCCCTGCCTTGGACACCACGTGAAAATGAGATGTGCACATCTGGAAGGGGAGTGCATGCGCGTAGCGCTGCCAGTTTATTTATTCCTGCAAATTCTCCCTAATCAGGGACTGCTGGGAAGTTTGCAGTAATGGAAATGGCCTCTTTTCCGAGGGGTTCGGCGTTCTGGCTGACCCTCGCCTCCCCTTTTTCCCCCTGCAACTACCATAGCGTGTGGGTGGTGGAAATGGGGGGGAGGTTTTCCCTACCTCGAGGTCAAGGCACCGCAGTTTCTTCTGGAGCCAGAGGCACCCTCCGCCGCACGGGACGGCTTTGCAATAGAAACGTGCTGTGCTGTGCGTGTGTGTGTGTGTGTGTGTGTGTGTGTGTGTGTGTTAAACTCATTAGAGGATGAGCACGGTTTCTGAAGCCTCTCGTTTCTATTAAAACATCTCTGCTGTCACGCAATGCTGGGTTTTGTGCCTGTTTTGGTCTTAATATTAAAATGTAGTAATTAATAATTAATATTTTTTTTTAAAAATAATTAAAGTAATTAAGTCGGTTTTCTGCTTGGAATCCTAAACCGCACCTCCCAGTTTCATAGGAAAGTCTGACCTGAAACTAAACGAGAAGAACAAGGGGATGAGACTGAGTTTGTTTTAACTGTGCGAGGCTCGGACAGATGCAGTTCCTGATCCTCTTTCCACTTCCTTCCCCTGCGAGCGTCCCCCGCCATTTAATCAACACCAGGGAGTTGTGCTTCCCTTCCCTTCCCTGGCATGGGGGCCGGTGCGATGGGGACCCCCCCTACCCTCCCAGGAGCATGGGGGCGGCTGGATGTGCGCTATCTGGGACTGGGACGATGCGCCTGGCCCAGGCTCGGGATGGTGTTTCCCTTTCCAGGCTCTCAGCGCACACAATAGCTGGAATCGCCGGCTTGGTGTGAAACGCTTCAAGCTGGGCTCCGGCAGCAGCGTGATGTTGGTGGGGCCCGGGGTGAGCTCATCCCGTGCATGAACATCACCGGGTAAACGGGCAAATCCCTGTTGGAGCTGACAACGCTCGGAGTGTGCAGGAGGGTGCTGGTGCGGGCAGAGCTGTGCACTCCCAGCCCGGCCGTGTGCTGCCGGATCCGAGCACGGCGGGTGCTGATATCCTTCCTGCTGGCTGGCAGCGGGACTCGGGGCCTGGTTTGAATCCCACCTCAGCACTGGTGTAAACCCCGGGGGGCTTCAACATTCCCCACGGACCATTGATGCTCTGCACAGGTGAGGTGCAGGAAAGGCTCGGCTCTGTCTTCGGATGAGCAGGGGGAGAGGATGGGTGTCGGTCCTCCGCTTGCCCTGCTCAGTCTAATCACAGGCGAGGCAATTCCCTTGTCCGGCTGGAGAACAAGCCGGCACTGACTCTGCACGCTGACTTCACCAAGTTAAACCTATGACAAAGTTAAGCCTTGATCATCTTCTTTACCTCCCTGCTGGAGCTGGGGAGAAGATACCAAAGGGACCCTGCGTCTGTGATTATTCCTCCACTCGCCCAGCTCCCACGGGGCCTCTTGGCTCCGGGCTTGTCCCAAAACACCAAGTTTGGTGTTTCCCCTGTTTGTGCAGCGAGGACCTGAGAAGCTGTGGGCTCGGGGACCCGGGGACCCTTCCTGGGACCTCTCCTTCCCCACGTCGCACTGTATTTCCTACGAGCGGCCGTGCCCCACCTTGGAACCTGTATGGCTTTTTGCCCCCTTGGTTTCACAGCAGCCCCTTTATACCTCCCATCGCCAGCTGTTAAAACCTTCTTCTCATTTCCAGCTCTTATTGACCTGTTTATACCATAACCGTGTTTGGGTTTGGATTGGGGGTGTTTTTTGTTCCCTTGGCAACGGTGATCTTTGCCCGCAGCCGCTCTCCCCCGCGGCACATCTGCGTGTGATGCTTCTATCATTCCCATCTCCACCTTCATTTCTGCTCGTTTTTACTGCTGCTGGGTAGTCAGGATGAGTCAAGACGGAGCACCGGTGATTTCTGCTTTGCTCAAAGTGTTTCATTTACTACTTTTTAGGAGTGTGCTCACTTTAACCGCATGGCGTCGGTGGCTCACGGTCATGTTAGGACCCACCGGTGCAGCGAGGTCCTTCCTGCTGATGCACTTTTCATGAGGAAAGACTTTATTAAAAGCCCTTTAGGTTCCCACCCTCTATAATTCTTCCAGATTTCATTGTTTTTTGGTTATCCAGTCTTCAAAGTTATCCGACCCTTTCCGTGTAGTACCCTGGCTCTGCGTTTGTAAGAGGGGCTGCGTAGCGCTGTGGCACTACTGGCCACGTTTCCCTTATCAAGAAAATCAGCTAATTATCCAGAAATCTTAAATCAGCAAACCTATTCTGAATTTTTTCAGACTTTTCCCATGATCTTAGTTTCCTTGCAAAGGAAGGGATGTGTGACTAGCACTGAAGTGCAGCCGTCCTTGCTGTATTTCCTACTCCTTTGGAAGCAGGAAGAGCCTGAAGTCTTGGGAAAGAGCCTTTTTTTCATGACAATTCCTGCGTAATCAGCAGGGCTGGATTCATGCCGTCATCTACATGAAAGCATGGGCGGAGGTGATGGGAACTGCGTCGCTGGTTTTCCTTCCAGAGCCCTCTCCCTGTCCTCAGCCAGTAACACTGGCACTTCCTGAGGAGCCGGGGCCGGATTCGGCACAGCTCACCGCCGCAGCCAGCTCTAGTCTTACTTGCCAGCTCCCCATTTCTCAGTGATGGCTGTTACGTGCCTCAGTTTCCCCACCTATAACATGAAGACTATTGCACCTCTTCCTGGTGGATTGGGAAGGAGAAGTGGTTTTTTGGCAGAAGCCCAAGAACTCAGAAGGTGCAGGGAGCGGAAAGGAAGGCAATTGCAACAGCCTTTTTTTTTTTTGGCTGAGAAAGAAGAGATGTGACTCACTATTCCTTCACTTCAAAATCTGCCTTGTCTGGGCCGTTGTATGTCTGTTTCTACCTATTGCCCCACATCGGTGCTGCCCATCTGACGGTGGCTGAGTGGCTGGCGCAGCCCTGTGCTTCGGCTCAAAGCGATCCCGTGGGGTTGCTGGAACGCCATGGATGTTGGGGGTTGGTGTTGGGTGGTGCAAGGGCCTCCACCTGCGCACTGCATCTGCCCAGAAAGGCTGGGAAAGATATTTCATGTGTGATCAGAAGCAAGAAAACATATTTGGACTCTCAATAGAAACATTAGGTGGTTAATAATACTATTTAGCTGCTCCTACATAGTACTTGTGGTCAGTAAGTCTCAAAGCATTTTATAGAAGAGGCAAGAATCAATAAAGAGTTTTGTTTTCTAATTAAAATAAGAGGAGGAAAGGGAAGATGTTGGGGATGAATTACCTGCTTTTGTGTAGGAGATAATTTAAGATTCAGGTCGCCACAATGACTCACACCACCAAGCCTCACTGAGCCTGACGCTCATGACTGCAGCAGATTGTGAGACCGATAAGAGCCACGCGGGTTCAGAAAAACCTTGACTTGTGGGAGGAAGAAAATCTGCCTGAAAAACTGCATTCTTAGCAGCTTGTGAGGAAACTGCGTGGTGCTATTTAAAATGTGTGTGGATAGGAAAGTCCCTTTTCTGCTTTAGCCTGTCTCGATAAGGGATCTTCTAACAGTGATACCTACCATCTCCTTGGGGTTTTTTTTCTCTCTTGTGCTTTTTTTCTCCTTGAAGTGACTTTCTGGGTCTGCTCTGCATGGTGGTCCCCCCATGCCTATGTCAGGGTGGAGGCAGTGACCAGCACTGGCTGCTTCTGGAGGTGGTTGTGCTGTGGTCTGGAGAAGCCCTCGAGGTACGTCACTGCCTGGAGGGCAGGAGAGCCCAGGAATAAGGTAGCCGGGGGGACGAGGGTCAAGGCTTCTCACATCTGCCAGCTATCGTGGCATCAAGCTAATTTTAGCTTGGTATCTGTAAGTAAGCGATCAGCAGATTTTACAAAGACTGCCTTTTTGGGGGCAGGAAATCACTTCTAGGCCAACAAAACAACTTTGCCGGAAGTTTATTGCTCATCTGAAGAGCAGAGTGATGGTGAAGGAAAAAGGGCTGGGCAGTCAGTGCCCTCGGTGGCCTGGGTTAGTGAGGAAACAAGAAATATTTCCATTGTAATCTACTACAGCAAGGGAAGTGGTTTACTTATACCCCCCCTGCAGCCAGTGGTGTGCAGAAGCGGGATTGTGTCTTGGACAGCAGTTGCTGTGTAAAGTATCCTGAAGGTCTCAGCTGACCAGGAGCTCGAAGTGAGTCCTGGGAGTCTGATATAATAAAAACAATTAGTGAGACCCTTGGTTTTGTAAGCCAGGGGAGCAGCGAGCAGCAGAAGAGATGCGATCTGCTCTCTTTCTTTTGAAAACAGAGTCCTCTCTCTTTATTAAAATAAAAATCCCATGACAAATACCTGTGACACGTTGGGAGAAAGGAGCAGGAAAGCCAGATAAGTGACTAAGACACCAAAGAAAATACCTGACAGGAAGGACAGAAAGAGCAGAACCTGATTAGTTTATCAAAGGGAATGTAGGTGACGTGATCAGTGTGGGAGATCTTTCATCAGAAGAAGACTCAGGGTCATAAATCTCCTTGATTTACCAGACAAGGGCAAAGCAGGGCCTGTGCCCAAACTGCGTTTGGATGAGCTTGTGCTGGGCTGACGGGGAGCCTCAGAAACAAATTCCAGGTGAGGCGGTGGATTCTCCATCCCTTTGGGAGGGGTGCTCGGCTTCCCAGGTTTGCCTGCCTTTTTTTGAAGTGTTGAGCCAGACACAAACTTTTGGGTTCGGGAAATGGTGTTTAGTTGTGATGGGCAGTGAACAAGTGAATGATTTTATTTTTTTTTTTTGGTCTTACACTCTTGTAAAGCCGTGCCTCTGACCATGGCTAAATCAGATAAAGGTGCAAGAAAGTCTCCAGGAGGGAGAATGATGGGCTTATCTCCCTGGAGGAAAGCTTGCTCCTCCTCTACTAGCAGGCGCTTGGGTTCGATGTGGTGGGGTGAGTTGTTTACATACCTTCCTGCTTTAAATATCTACTATTAGGGCTCTGGATATCCTTGTTATTCTTAAGTTTCCGTACTTTTCCATCTTCCTCTCCCCCTCTCAGTGCCTTAGGTGCACATGGGTGCAATATTAACCAGCCGGTTTTAATGAAAATGAACTCCTACTTATAGTCCGGATATTTTATTTCACACTTCTTGGGGCTTTCCTCTAGGCCTGTTGATTTGCTAAACCTTTATTAGATCCAGGACGATAACATCCTCTATGCTTTGGAAATGCAGAGTGACCCTGGGAACGGGGACTAAACCAAACCACCTCAAACTCTTCTGCTGGAGACCTGCTTCTGCTGAAGGAACTCTTCTGCTGAAGACCTTTGAGCTTCTTTGCCAGCTTCGTGAGACTCGCAGACATCATTGTGACACTCACTACTTACAGTCCATCAAACAGCAGGCTTTTTTTCTAGTGGTTTACTACTTCTTGCCTCCAGCTGACCTCAAAAACGGAGTCCTCATCACAGCGGCACACCAGTCCCTGTGCGACCTAGTTCAGAGCGTGCCACCAAACTCCAGGCAGTGGGTCTGACACTGAATGTTATGGGGTTTGCAAGGGGGGAGAGACTCTGAACATCAAAACCTGTGCTTGGTCCTTCCTCAGATTGACCCTATTGCTTTTTTTTTTTTTTAAAATCTTTTTTACAACATCAAATTTTAGTTTGTCTTGCTTAGTTCATTTTTTTTTTACCCCTTTAAACCCATTCTACAACCTCGTGATGAGAGTATACCTGGGTGTTAAGCTTAAACTGCCTTTGTAAAAAGCTAATCTAGGTTCTGCTCCTCCAGAAAAGGAGTCATCAACAGTTTTTAACACAGTAGCTTTCTTCTCGCTCAGTAACTAAGGTTAATTATTGACAGCGACATTTTTACCTGCTTGAAATGGATTGCGGATGTGACCTGCACATGAGCACTTGAGAAGAGAGAAATAAAACCATTTTCTTTTGAAAAAAAAAATCAATGCCACCGGTGCAGGTCAGCCGGCATGTGATGCTGTGCCGCGAGGCGGTCGCCACCGCTCCCTGCAGAGCCTGTGTGGACGTGGGGACAGCAGGGACCCCACACCCTGGGGCGCGCAGGACGGGAGCCGGCACGAGGTCCACGTTCGTTCCTCTTCTCCTCGAAGGCATTGGGAATAGGGGAATGGTGTTCAGGCAGGGGGGGCTGCCAGGGAGGTGAGTGCGGGTGGCTGTATGGACGCTGTAGCGCGTGGGGAAGCGTTTACATTTCCATTTTGCGATTGCACAGGGGTGCAAAGCCAGTTCCTCTCTGCGCTGTTGTGGTATGTTGGTTTCTGACATCGCTGGGAGAGCTAGCACCGAGCGCTGCTGTCTGTGAAAAGGGAGGAAACCCGCCGTTTCTGCCTTAATAAACCATACTTATACTTCAAAGATGCCTTCTCAAGACTAAGCAGTTCTCATGATTTAAAGTAAAGCCTTTTTCCTTGGAGTAAAACCTCAAGCTGCTCGCAGTGTGGAAAACCTGGAACCTCTTGAGTCTGGGAAATCGGTGCTGTTGGTTTCATTTTCTTGTTCACATACGCTCTGGGGGAGTCTGTGGTGTTTGCAGACTGTGGAAGTGCAAAATTAAAAGTGTGACATAAGTGATGAAGCATGCACTTTCTGCAGTAACAGATGGCAACTCTGCTACTGTTTTGCATACTTTTTTCTTTATGGTTCACCCAAAGTGGACCAAAAACCCCAGCCCATTAATTCTTTGTTTCCTGTCGATGTGCCTGGACACATTTCAGTGGGTACCATCGCTTTTAAATGATGCTACTAAAACGCAGGGCGGGGAGGATGAAAAGAGGGGCAGGAGGGCAGGACCTGAATCAGCATGGGAAAGAAGAAACATCAGATGAGGAGCAGAGATGCACAAACCCTGAGGCTGTGAGAGGTGGAGGGAGGGCGGCAGTGCCCTGGAAGGGGCTGGTGTCGATGGCCGGAGGTGGCACTTGCCTTGCTGGCCCTGGCTGGAGACAGAGCGAGCTGCGGCAGCGCGGGGCTCGGCACGGATGTGCGCTCGCCTTCGGGGCTGGTTTTGCAGCCTCGGAGATGGTGGTGGTGGTGGTGGTTTCGCAGAAGCGACTCGGCTTTGGCAGCCAAATTTTTTAGAGAAATGACAGAACTAGAGGAGGGTGGCTGAGATCCCTCCTTTCCAAACAAGGGTGAAACTGGCGAGCGAACGGCTCAGCAGTGCTCCCACACGCCTTTGGGCCGGTGCCGTGTCTTCCGTGGGGAATCCTTGGGTTGTGCAAGGTGCGGGATGAGGGGGGCGACCACCAGCTGTGGGAGTGGGATGCGGGAACGAGCTCGAGCCTGCAAGATGCTGCTCTCCCGTGGGCTCTGCGGGTGCCCATCCATGCGCCCATTCATGCATCCACGCATCCATCCATCCACCCCCCCACCCGGGGCGGTGCGTGGGGGCGGTNGCTGCGCGCACCCGCCCCGCAGAACCGGGGGGCAGCGCCCCGCGCCCCGCCATGGCCGACCCGGCCGTCAACGCCCACCTGGAGGGCATCATCTCCGACTTCGAAGGTGGGTGGCCCCGGGGGTGGGGTGGGGGTAGCGCTTTTTTGGGATAAACCCGGGTGAAGCAGGCGGGGGGGGGAAGTCGGCGCCGCGCCGGGATGGGCAGCGCGGAACGCGGGGCTCCGCGTCGGGGTCGCGGCGGAGCGGGGCTGAGCGCCCCGTCCCCCCAACACACCCGGGGTCTTGTCGCCTCCCCGCTGATGTCCCCGGGGGGATTTGGCTTCTGTCGGGACCCCGCCGCGGGTGGCAGCTGCCCGGGTGGGACGGGCTGGAAGGATCGGGGGGGGCCGGCGACCAGCCCGCACCCCCCGGTAGCCCCCGGGCCGGGGGTCGTCGGAGGCGCCGGGGGGCTGCGGTGTCTTTTGTTCAGAGCAGCGTTGTGCCCCGGGTGTTACCCGCTAAGGCAGGATCTTACGGGATGTTTTTCCTTTCCTGCCTTTCCCAAATTGGTTCCTGTAGATTTTTAGCTGGAAAAAAACCAAAAAAACCAACCAAAAAAACCCCCAAAACCCCACGCCTGACACGACTAAAAGTTTGCGAAACCCCCCAGCCACTTGTGCCTGTCTATTGACTCCCAGATTTTGGGTGCAGACACAGCCCTAGAGTAGCTGGGAGGGGGGTAATGAATCCCGAGTTTCAAGTCTGTCCGTAGCGAGAGCTGCCGGCCATAGGACGCTCCCCAGTTGTCCCGTGGCAGAGCTCCAGTGGCCCTGTAGCGTTGCCTCGCTCGCCGATGGAGGATCTCCTCCCCATCCCTGCGGAGTGCGGACGGGGATGCCTTTTCGCCAGCTGGCTGTGGCTCTTGCCCAGCGTGTTGGCTTGTTCAGGCAAAGAAACAAGCTGCTGGAGAAGCGTGTTGCTGCTGGGGGGGTGTGAGAGTTAAAGAGGGGCAGAAGAGGGGTGTCGGGGGGTGGGTTTTGTCCAAGAGATTGTCTCGGGGGAGCTCATCTTCCCAAGCGGAGTTTTGGAAGAGCAGCTCCGTCCCTACGCATTCTTACGTCCTGGCAGCAACCCAAACTGAGCTTTGTGCAGCGGTTTCTAGAAGGGAAAAAAAAACCAAAAAACCCAACAACAACAACAACAAAAAAAAAACAAACAAAAAACCCCCAACCAAAAAACAAACCAAGAAATAGTGGAGATGTGGGGGCCGCAGTGAAAGCTTATCCGGGGGCTGCGCACGTATAGCTATAGGCTGAGCTGACTCCACCGCCTCCTGGTGAATCCAGCCTTGCCGTCGGGAAGGAGCGCGGTGGTGTTTTTCCTGCTGGGTAGCTGAGGAAGCTGAGAGCACAAGGTTCCTCTTCCAGGTCAGGCAGGAAACGGGTGGCAGAGCTGGGGTCTCTGCAGCCCTCCTCGGGAGGTTTAACCACATCCATGTCCTCTTTTTCCAGCCCGTGGGCTTTCTTCAGCTGAAGCCGGGGGTGGAGGGCTTAGCAGGAGGCTGAGGGAATTCACGTCCCGGAGGAAGATTGGGACTGAGGAGAGTTGGGACATGGAGAGCGACCCGAATACACCATCAGTTTGGCACTCGGGGTTCAACGGCGCCTTTGTAACTGTCTGTCGGGGACTCTTGAGCTTCCCCACCGCAGGGCTCCCCAGCGCTGATGTAATTACAGCCTTTCCTCTCCTCTGCCCCAATTGCATTTAAATCTCTGAAGAATGAGTAATTCCCTACTTGGATATGATAAAGGCTCTGCTGTGAGCCTGGGGGCTGCCTGTTGGGGCTGTGCGTGCTCCTTGGCAGCACCGAGCTGCTCCGCAGTGTGATTTTTATTATTTTTTTTTTTCCAGTCCATGGAGAGTTTTATAGTTATGCCTGCGCAGAGGGAGAGGCTGGGGAAAGCTCTGTGCATCCGCAGCCAAAAGGTCTGGCCTTGCCCTTGAGCAGGGATCCGGGCTACTGTTTCACAATTTAATTAGTTTTCTGGGTTGCAGAGCAGCTTCCCAAGAACAAGGCAATTAATTTCTAGCCTGTAGGGCAGGAGATGCAGTGTTGGTGTCTGCTGGGTGGGTATCTCAGCCCCAGGCAGCTCATAGCCGAGCAGGAAAGATCAGCCAAAAATACCAGGGAGCAGAAACACCAGATCACCCGGCAGCCAGAGCCCGCTTTGTTCTTGCCGGTCGCACGTTGCCTGCCCTCCCGAATCACCCTGGTGACTCGGGATTCCTGCCTGCTTTCCTCGGAGCGTCCCTCCCCGGCGTTAGGACCAACAGGTTTCTCGTACCGGCTGGGAAGGCAGGGAGTTGCGGGCTTGGCTCTGGGAGCCGCCAGCCCCCGTGAGCCGAAGGAGGATGCACAGGCCTTTTGGGATGGGGAAGGAGTAGGAGATGCTCAATTCCAGTTTAGTTTCCGAATGGAAGCAGTGCAGGAGAGGGAAGCGCAGCACAGCAGGGTGCGTTCTTGCCGGTGCCCGATGATGTGATGGGGATGGTTGCATCCAGGCAGCAGCGCGTGTCCTCACCTCACAGCGAGCCGGTAGGTCCCACCGGGAGGGCACTAATCCCGCTTATTTGACTGGCAGGACCTTCCTCTAACAGGGGAGAATGTTCTTAGGTCTGTGGTTTGCTAGGATTTACAGAGTGTAATAGTTCTGCCCCTGGATTTATAGATTTTGGCAGGTTTTCGGAAGCGTGGCTGGTTCAGCCGCGGTGGCGGAAGTGCTTCCCAAGCTCGCCTCTGCCTCGGAGAGGGCTGCGGGTTGCTCAGCTCTCCGGAGTCTCAGACACGGATCCCTGCACGGCAAGGAAGGCAACCTGTAGCAGTAAATCAGCTTGGGCGGTGGGATGCTTGTGCAGCATCTTAAGGTTGTGTAAAACCCCAAACCATCCCGGTCCTGTTCAGGTGGGGCGATACGGGAGTGTTGGTGCCTGCGATGTCCGACTGTGGAGAGGGGCGGATGCTCCTGCTTGCGGCTTTGGGTAGTTGCGGTGATGCCCAAAGGTAACTCCGCGACGTGGTACTCGTCTTCCTGCTCGGGATCTAAAGCACGGTGCAGGCGTGACCTGTTGCCTGGGAGTAAAAGGGAAGAGATCTGCTCCAGCCCCTCTGCCTGGCGGGATGTGGCTGCTGCCAAGCAGAGTCTCAGGGGTGACCGAGGCGCGTTTTTGCTGGCAGTCACTGGTGGGGAGTCGGCAGCCATGATGCCGAGCGCATCCCAAACATTGGGGGTCAGTCTCTTCTCCGAAGTAACAAGCGACAGGACAAGAGGAAATGGCCTCAAGTTGTGCCAGGGGAGGTTTAGGTTGGATATTAAGAAAAACCTCTTTACTGAAAGGGTTATCAAGCATTGGAACAGGCTGCCCAGGGAGGTGGTGGAATCGCCATCCCTGGAGGGATTTAAAAGTATTTAAAAGATGGGTGGACGTGGTGCTGAGGGACATGGGTTAGGGATGGTTTTGGCAGTGTAGGTTTATGGTTGGACTCAATGATCTTGAAGGTCTCTTCCAACCCAGGTGATTCTATGATTCTATGAAAAAAAACCCCATCAGCGAGGTTGTTTTCAGGAGGGGGCCGTATTAGAAATAGGCTTTTCTGTGTGCTTGAATCTCATGGGCTCGTCCTTAAAAGCTACTTGAGCAAATGCATCCCGGGGTGTCTCTGGGCCACGTGGCCATGGTGTGTCCCGCGGGCGGCTCGGGGCTGGCGTGCCTGCTGCCGTGGGGAGCAGCTGCTGCCTGCGTGCTGCGAATGCTGGGACTCGACCCTGCTGCTAATATTAGCAGGAACGTGCCAGAGGGATGGTCGCAGTGTTATGTGGGTGATGTGGCTGGATTTCAATGTGGTGAAAAGCCCCAGGGAGGGGATGTGCTTCACGTTTGGGTAAGCATCTTGCTTGGATTCAGGGTCTCTCCGGTTAAGCCCAGCCGTGGTTGAGGATGATGGCTCTCCTGGGCTGGCATCCACGCACTCGGGCTGGAAGTCTGGTTCTGTGACTAATGGTCCCACGTGTGTGGAGGTTCAATGCCTGGAAAAGGAAATGCAAAAAGATCTTTCAGATTATCTCTGGGATCATCTCAATCCTAGGAGTGAAGCAAAGCTCCTGAACGTCAGTTGTTGGATTTCCTGGGCTGTCCCAAGAAACTATACGGTGACTCGGCCCTCCTGGTACTCTTCATTGCCAGCCCAGTATGGGCAGAGCCAGCGCTGCTCTCCCAGCTGGTGGACGTAGCGTGCTGCTCCGAGGCAGCTGGTCACCTCTGATACCCTCAAAGACAAGCTTTACAGGCACTTTTGGTCTTTTCCGCTCTTCCTATCTACATTTCTGAGACAAAAGGATGGGATGGATGGGAGTTTTCTGCCAAATGAGCATGTGGTGGGAGAGGCGGGAGCTGGGGGAAGGTGCCAGTGAGAAGGTAGAAGTTGTGTCTTCCCCAGCAGAAGTTGTATCTTCTCCAGCACAACTGTCCTTTTACGCGTAGAGTGGAAAAATCGCATCTGCCTGGTTACAGCAGTGGAGACCTGCAGTTGTGGGTGTTTGGTTTTGTTTTTTTTCTTTTCCTTCCCCATATATATTTAGTTCCTTGGGAATAAAACAGTTGTGAGGGAGTGGGAAAGGGAAGAACAGGACGTGAATCTCTCCATCCACGTGAGCTGGGCTCTGGGGATAGCCTCTGGCCCTGGTTAGGATGTAGGATCATCCAAAGGTCATTGTTTATAGTCATCTTATGTAAGGAGGGCTGGGCTGCATGTCCTTGGGGACGGGCAACCACTGCGGAGTGTCCTTGGCTCTGCGTCAGTATGGAGGGTTTCCAGCGTTGGCTGGTACAGGTCAACTCTTGCTGCCCATTTGAGATCCATCTTGGGCAAAGAGAGCGCAATGTTGGGCTAATCGTAAAGAAACCTTTCAAAAGCGGCTGGATGGGAGGGGATGGAGAGAGGGTGAGTCTTTGCACCGGGGTCAGGGCAGCTGCTTTGGCCGTGCAATTGTACTGTTGGTGCCTGGAGGTAGGTCAAGGTTTTGGAGTGTGTACGCCATACTGGCTCTTCCAAGTACTCACCAGTCTCTGGCATCTTGGTAGCATCTTTCCCTCAGTAAGAAGCTCACCTAAAATATAATAATTCTCCAGCTTTGCTCTTTGCTCATTGCCTCATTGTGGTTTATGGTAGTGGAGTGAGTAGGAAGTGCTTCTAGAACATGTTCGGTCACGCTTAATACATTTGAGTGACCATGTCTGCATCTCTTGGCCAATATGTGCCAGCAAACCTGCAGGTAGGTGAGAGTCCCGGCACCTCCGGGTGTCCTGTGGCCGCACTGTCTGGGTGCTGGTTTATTTTCTGTTTTGCAGCTCTTCCCTGCAGGGAGCTGCTCAGCTCGTTTTCCCAGGAGCCGGGACCCAGACAGCAGCCGCAAAAGCCTGGACTGGGACTTGTCATAAATCCAAACACAATAATGGAGACTTCAGAGCCCATAATCACTCCAGATATTCGTGTTTCTAACTCTGATATTTGATATTTAAGGCAATGGCTTTCTGCAGGACCATTACACAGGCTCTCCCTCTCCCAGTTTCCCTTCCTCCCTTCTGCGGCAGTGAGCTCTGGCACCTTCTTGGTCTTTAGAGGTGGGACATGGAGGCAACAAGCCAAGTGACCTTAAATCCTAGTTAAGCTTGTTTGAAGCCTGTAAAATGAGTCAGTAGGTCTGAGTCCAGTTCCTGACGGGGATGTACCTATGTGGTGGGGGTCAGGGCCCATGGGGGGATCTTGTCGTGGGACAGGGGTGGGCTGTCATGCCCTTCAGCATGGAGCTAAGGTTGTATCCTGGCCACCTTTCATTTCCTACCTGTAGGGTATTGTTTGGTCCTGACACCCCTCTGCTTTACTTATGGAGGCATCAGCAGTTTGCACCCACTGCTGTGCCGGTGTAGGAGAGCCCTTCTCACTCCCTGCCCTGATGCTCAGATCATAGAATAATAGGATCCTTTAGGTTGGAAAAGACCTTTAAGATCATCTAGTCCAACCATTGACCCTCCTCTACCAGGGCTGCCATCAATGCACATCTCTAAGCACCACATCTACACGACTTTTAAACACATCCAGGGGTGGTGACTTAACCCCCTCCCGGGGCAGCCTATGCCAATGTTTGAGAACTCTTCCAGTGAAAAAATTTTTCCTAATGTCCAGCCTCAACCTCCCCTGGCGCAACTTGAACCCATTTCCTCTTGTCCTATCGCTGGTTACTTGAGAGAAGAGACCAGTGCCCACCTCACTGCAACCTCCTTTCAGGTAGTTGTGGAGAGCAATAAGGTCTCCCTTCAACCTTCTCTTCTCCAGACTAAACAATCCTAATTCTTTCAGCCACTGCTCATAAGACTTGTTCTCTAGACCCCTCACCAGCTCCATTGCCCTTCTCTGGATGCGGTCCAGCCCCTCAATGTCCCTCCCATACTGCGGTGCCCAAGACTGAGCACAGCGCTCGAGCTGCACAGCACTGCTGCTGGTGAGGAGTAGCTTCTGGGAAACGAAGGGGTTTATTGTTCCCTTCAACTTGTTCTGAAAGATTAATGAGAGCTCTCCTCTCCTGATGGCTGGCTGTGACTCAGGCTTTTACCACGATTGCTTTCGTGACGTTGCTGGATGGAGCTCAGCACTCGGGGCTCCTGGGGACACCTGTGGAGCGGTGATCCAGGTGCTGGGTCCACCCAAGCTGGCTCTTGGATGGATTGCATGCTGAAAGGTGACACATTGTGGGTGTCGGGGCTGTCCGTCCCCCTGCATCCTCCCAGCGCTGCAGCAGATGCCCAGTTGCTGGCACCCAAGTTGGGCCAAGTTGGGGTGAGGTCCCAGCCTGTTGCTTGGGTGTAGGGACCGCCAGCGTCCCGTGGGTTGCAGGGCAGGGGACACCATGGCCACATCGGTCTGTGCCACGGTTCTCCCAGCAGCAGAGGTGGCATCACAAAATCCTACGGCCCCTTGTTCCGGGTGAGTTGGGCGCTCTCCGGCGTGTCCCAGCCCTGGGAGTCCTGGCAGGGGTTAGCGGTGAGGGCATCGGCACACGGCATCACGCTGGCACTGGTTGAGGAGGGAAGGAGTGTGATGAGGGCTGAGGTCGGGACTTCTGTCTGTCTTTCCTCTGGTTATTGGAAGTGCAAATGTGGGCAAATGTGAAAAAGATGGATTTTTTTTTTTTAATTATTTTTTTTAAAGCGTGTTTAGTTTGCCAGTGAGGAGAAAGGAGGAGTGGGCTGCTCTCTGCCAGCGTTGGGGATGTTTGCTGTGTGTCCCCTCCAACAGAGGTGCCAGAGCTGGCTGCAGTGGCACCAGCGGGCAGCACGGGCAGCACCGTGGGCCTGAATGGCTGCTGGCTCCCTCCTTGGGCCATGTTGACTAATTTACCCTTTTCTGTAGCTTTTTGACTGGCGTGTTGCGACACCATCCATCAGAGTGTCTCCTCGAGCTGCGACTTCATCACTTCATGATTTAATCGCCTGGTCCCTGAGTCGCGGAGGCGGGTCGCCCAGCCAAGTGTCTCTGGAGGTGCCCTGCGTGGGTGCTGGGAGTCGTGGCTCCTGGCACTGGTGTCTGGGTGCTTGTGGCTTCCTGCACCCCCAGCCGAGCGGCTGCGTTTGCTCTTCACCCTTTCCAGCTCTGGCACCCACCAAACCATCCCCCAAGCTGGTAGCAGGGGGGTCCGGGGTCTGTGAGACCAGCTGCATCCTATTTTTGCCTTCTGGGTAATAATTTCAAGGCATTTTAGAAATATTAGTGAACCAAACCAAGTCTGTAGTCCCCTGGGAGGTGCAGAGGAGATTTATTTCTCTCCTTCCTCCTCCCCTTATGGAAGGAAACTGGAGCACAGACAGAAGTCAAAAGCTGCAGAGAGCCAGTAATGCAATCTGCTGGGCTGGATACCCTGTATTTTATGTAATTTTCTGTACAAGTATGAAATTAATATAAGGGATGTAAAATATACTGGTCTGATCTGGAAGCATTTTGCTGAAGGTCAATGGTTATATAAACCAAAGTGTAATGGAGAATCAAAGCTGAAACCTTTCTAGAACTGCATTATAGGGACTGGAAAGCTGGGATTTTGAATTAATCTGAGTGTGGATTTTATTTTTTTCTATTCTTAGTCCTGACTTCGCTTTTGCATGTTCATTTCTGGTAAATGAGGGCTTCGCTGCGTCCATCTTGGGCTGTCTTTTTAGCTTAGTTGTGTGAATGAAATGCTGCTTGAAAAGCTTCAGTTGATGTCAGAGTCCTGAACTTGCATTTATTCCTAAATTTCCTCCATAACTCAGCCCTTGGTACTGTTTGCACAGTTCAGGAAGGCACTGCCTATTGACAGCACGTTGCCAGCATTATCTTCTACGTGCCATTTGTGTCTGACCATGCAACCTGTTGCAACTTCTTTTGAATGCTGTTTGTCAAGTCAGAAAAAGGATTTATTTCTGCATAAATCGTTCATAACCTCACTGAGGTTAGCGTGAGAGTCACGCTACAACAGCAGATTGTCATTATGTTTATATATACACGTATTTATGTGTATGTATTGCAGCAAGGTTGGTTTATTGGTAAAAGAATGGTGTGAAACCTCCTGGTGCAAGCAGAGGGAGGGGATCCAGTGACCCTGACTTCTCTTCTCTCGTGCTGGATGACCAGTAGCTTCGGGAAAGGTGCTTTTAAAGTGTCCTGCCTTCGTTTCTCCAGATGTAAGAGGGGATCCGAATGCCTCAGGCTGTTTTGAAGCTGTTAGTGTGCTGGCGAAGCCCCGCTGGGGTGTGCGGCGTCACTTGCTGCCTGCACTGCCAGTCAATTTCCCATCTCAGCCCCATGTTTTTCACACCAGGAAGGGGCTTGATGCACTTGGGAGCATCTTCTTCTTGAGGATGGAATAGAGATATCCTTCTCTGGCCCTGCAGCAGGGGTGCAGCTCCTTTCCCCTTCGCTGCAGGACCTTTAGGTTTAATATACAGTGTATATACACCCCATGGATACATGAAGAACGCCCTACTTGTCCTTCCAACCAAGCCTTTAGTTCACTAAAATGCGTCCACCTCTGTTATGGATGGTGGCGGCCATTCAGCGGCATCACGGATGGTGGGTTCAGATGAAGCAAACCCAGATGGCCCTGCAGTGACGTGGGGGAACGCACTCTTTGCACTCGAGCGGGGCCAGAAAACTGCCGTGAGCATCCTGCTGCCTGGTGACGGGGGTCTGGGAAGCTTTGAGGGCCGCGAGCGGTGAATGCTGTGTTGGGTTTCCAAGGGCTCCTTGAAAGATGAGACCTGCAGCCTCCCCCTCTTTTCCTCCCCTGGAACAGGAGGTGACCATCTGGTAGCAGTTTAGAGAAAGTCAGTGCTCTCAAACGGTGCCATTGTATCGCGTGAAATAACGGGGCGCCTGGCTGCCCTACTCCCATAAGGCTCTTATGTCTCGAAAAACCCAAGAAAAGCTTTCCGTGCTTAAGCAAGCAAGCAAGCGTAACCCCTGGGTTACAGAAACCACTTGAGGGGCAGAGGATGTTTAATGGGAAGCAGTTGGGCGCTGCGGCCTCAGCAGAGCCTCGGGGCTCCGGTTGTGAAGCGGGTCCCGGCGGAGCCAGCATCCCTCGCTGTTTATTTTGGTCTCCTCCCGAGCTCCGTGCATAGAGGTTTCCTTGTGTAAAGCATCCCCTCGACTGTTACTCGGGTTATTCTGTTCAAAAAGGGAAGAAAGAAGGAGCAGATGTTCTCTCGCTGACCCACTGGGGTGCCTGGAGCTGGGCTGCAGAGCGGGATGAGCTGCGGTGCTTCCCATCGGGAGATGTGGAACCCTTGGGCAGGAGCCAGAGCCCTTTGTGGCAACTGGGCACCCTTGGCTTGGCTGGGACCCCCAAGGAGGGACTCATCTTCTGGGCGAGGAGCGTGTAGATGCAAGGCCCCGGCCGTGCCGCTTGCTTGTGACTTTGTCGGAAGAATCTTGGCTGTCGCATGAACTCCTGGGATTTGAACCAGACCTCTGCCCTCCCCGCCTCTTCCCAATCTGCAAGATCCCTAAAGAGCATCTTTAACTGGTGGCGTGTGACCTGCTTCTGCCTGGCCGTGGGGTGATGCGGAGGACGCAGCGGCGGCGCTGAGCAGCCATCCCCAGCGCTGCAGCACAGAAGAGAAGGATGCGTCAATATTTTGCTGCTTCTCACACCCTGTGCTTGCTCGGGCAGCGTTCAAGCCGGGGATGAAGATGTGCATTTTCTGCCTCGAAGCGCCTGGCTGGCAGGGACCATATTTGGGGCAAGACTCTGGGTTTGCAGGACCTGCTGCCGTTGCACGCAGCCGGCTGAGCTGCAGCAGCGTGTCCGTCTCGGAAAGCCCGCGCCTTCCCCATCCATCTGCCAGGATTAATAATGGTGGGTTTTTTTAAAGCTAGCCCTGTGGAGCGGAGCCACAGCTCGGTGATGTTGAGCCAAATGCTGCCACCTCGAGAGCTTTGCAAAGGTCTGGTCCCCAAAGGGACATGGGAGTGAGCAGTTCCCAGCCCAGGGACGATGGTTGCAGGCAGAGGCTGGCAGGGGTGGGGGGTGCATCCAAAAGGAAGCTCTTGGAAATCTCATTTTAGGGGATTTTGGGGCTTTCCCTGCTGTGGGAGAGGAGCCACTCCCCTCAGTGATGACAGATGGAGCTGGAGCTGCCTGAATTGGTTTGGAACTGGTTAAAAGGAAGCGCATGTCGATGGTAACACCGGTTTGAGCTCACACCCGTGGCACAGGCACCTCCAGAGGAAAAGGAGGAAGGGCGATGCTCGGCACCTCTGCCTCTTTCCCTGCCAGCTGCCTCCAACACTGGCCAGCAGATCGGATGCTGCTGGTGGGGCTGGGGAAGCCCGGCTAGTGCCGAAAGTCCCCTGGAAAAATATAGTGGGCATAACTCTGCCGTGTGGCCGTCTCAGAGCCTGCTCGGGACAGGGACACCTTGGCCCAGGGTGTCAGGGAGATGTGGATCTGGAGCCCCCCGGGGACCTGGAGCATTAGCCACGAGGGCTGGCGTGGGAGCCCGGCACGGTGCGGTGGGAGCGGGATGCGGGGCCCCACCGCACTGCCCTGCCTTCGGCTCCTGTCCTTGTAATGAATACGCCAGCTTCCCCGCAGGAAGCCGGGAGGAGGGTCATCTGGAGCAGAGGCTGTTTACTTTCCTTTCTTGGCGCTGGGCAGGACAGGCTATTTTTAAGCTTTTTCTCTTTTTTCGAGAGTTGTTTTGCTTCCTGAGGTCCTTTTCTCTTCTCTGTGCAAGGAGCAGGAGAGAGGCAATGCGGAGCAGGGCAGCCGCAGCCATGTCACTGGAGGTGCCATCCTTGAGGATCACGCTCAGGCAGTGGGTCTCTGTCTCAAAGGTGGAAACGCAAACCCTGTGGGTCACAGTCCCTCTCCTCTCTTGTGCATGGGATGTTTAACCTTCTCCAGGCTATGCTGGACTCAGGGGCAGTGGCCAAATGTGCTGGCAGGATAAGCTGGGTACCAAAATCCCTGTACAACCGGAGGCATGACATGAAAATCCCATCCAGCAGAGCGTGCCAGGTGGGAAAACTCTTGGGTTGTCCCCAGGCAAGTCAGTGACACTGTTGGGGAGGGAATGCCCCTGGGACCTGGGAGTCCTCGTGATTTTGCTGTCAGAAACTGTGCCGAGCCACTTCCAACCCTCTCTTGGGTTGACAGTTCCTTGCACGGCCCCTCCGTAGCCCCTGTCGGGGCCACAGCGCTGGCATGGGAGGCTTTATTTGGATGGCTTGCGTCTCCTGCAGCTGTAATCATGGTTTTGCAGCTCTTCCTTAGGCTTTTTGAACCCCTTTGTGTCTGGGCTTTGACCTTTTTCTCCTTTTTGCAGCGGGGCCCAGAAGGACCTGGAGAAAAGCCATGTATGGGTGTTGTATTCAGTCCAGCCCTTTGCTAAGCGTGGGGGATGGCTGTGCTCCAGGAAGACTGTGCTGGTGGTGGTGGGCAGGTTTACCCCTGGCTTTGGGCACTTTGAGAGGTTTGAGGTCAAAAGATGGGGCCACACGCAGGAGCTCCAGCATTGCCATTAGTGACCCACCACCCGGTCACTGATGCCACTGTTTCTTTTGGCAGCAGCAAGTGGCAGGGGGGCTCAGAGGAGCTGAGTCGCTGGAGGTGGTTCATGCAATGAACCCTGGAGGTCAGTGAGGCTCTTTGTATCCAGAGATCGTTACCAAGTCAGAAAGAAATCCCTAAACCGCTGGGCATTGAGACATTTCCAGGGGAACGTTCATTAAGGAGAGATGCTCACCAGCGTTTCCTTTGCTGGCGGGTTCCTGGAGAGCATTTACTTTCAAACTATTCCTCCAGACACATCTGCCATGAGGTTATTAGGCTGCTTTGTTAAAGGGAATAAAAGGAGGCTGAGCTGGCTGGCTGGAGGAGTGACGAGCAGGTTTAAAACCCTGAGGTGGACAAAACCGAGATCCCCATCCATCAGGGAGCTGGCAGCACCTGGCCGGGCCGTGTCCTCCCCTGCCCGGCTTTGCTCGAGGCCGGGGAAAGGCTCCCCGTTGGGTTGTCCCTTCTGTTCCCTTTGTTTGCCTGCAAAATGCAAACTGGGCTTGACTGGTGCATTGTTTTAAACTTGGGATTTTTTTTTTGAGGGGGGTGGAAAATAGCTGAAATGTTACTTTCTGGACTGAGGGTGTGATGGAGAAGGGAAACGATAGAAAAGTCTGTGCTGGAGAGGCCAAGCTCCAGCTCGGTGTTGGAGACCTGAGAGTTATGGATGCGTCGGAAGAGCTTTTGAGTGGGGGACTTTTTTGGGGTTAATTGTTCTGGGGGTGCTGAGAACTGAGCCTCGGACACAGAGCTGCAGTGCAGGAGCTGTGCCGAGCAGAGGTTGCCGCAGGGAGCATCGCGCCTCTGCCAGCCAGCGGTGACATGGCTGGGAGGGCTCCGCGGGATTCAGAGAAGAGTGCAGATAAAATGGAGGAAAACCAGCTTTGTTCTTCTTTACTGCCTCCCTCCCTCCTTCTACCAACCTCTGAATGTTTTTGAGAGGCAGGACCGACCCGTTTTGTCGCTAAGTGCCCTTCCTGGGTGTCCCGTGGCGGATGTTACGTGCTGTGCTGCGGCACTTTCCTCTCTTCCTCACCACGCAGCGGCCGCCGTGCTCTTTCCGCCGGGTTGACGCTGAGGGTGAATCGCCCTGTGCATCCCTCCCTGCCCACGCCAGTCGGGTCCCCCTTCCCAGGAGCGGGTCCCAGGCACCCAGCGCTTCCCGGCAGTTCCCGTGCTGGGGTCTGAACCACAACTGGGGGACGTGCTCACGTCCGTCTGTCCGGAGCACAGAAGGGATCCTAGGAGAGGCTTTTGCCAGATCACTTAATATGGAGCATCCCGGGGAGGGTCCCAGTCCCAGCCTCTGCAGTGCCTATTCTGGCTGGTTTCACAGCCTGGTGTTCATATTTAACAGTTTTTGGGTATCTCCC
>VZSF01000531.1:192217-225300 GCA_013398295.1 Chionis minor
TTGGGGTATCCCCCCCCCCCCCCCCCCGCAAAAAAAAGGGGGAAAACAGCCCAAAGCCTGTTTCCTAACACTTTAACCCCTGTGTGCCTCCCTGTTGTGTGGCTTGTCGGACATGTGAGTTCAGAGCGTCTCACTTCCCTCACCGTCTCCTTTGGGACCCCTCGGAGCTGTTGCCACAGGTGGGGGCCATCACTGTCCCCAGCCCCTGCTGCCCAGGACGGGGGCACCGGGGGATCGGAGCAGCCCCGTGCAGCAGAGGAGGTGCTTTCTGTGTGGTGGTAGCTCTTCTCCAGCTCCACCCCAGGAGTGGGTGGACATCCCGGGATGAGGGAAGGCTGCGCTCCAGTCCCTCCCCTCAACTCCTGGTGTCCTGTGTGATCTCAAGCCTGGGTTTTTAAAGGCTAAATCTCACCGATAGCATCGTGTTGGATGGTGGACTCATTACTGATGCTTGCATGGCTGTCATCATGCTGAGGCTGTCACCATGCTGGCTCAGCCTCTCTTCATGGGGGCTGCTTTGGGACCCCGGGACTGTGCCTCATCCTGCTCCGGCCCCATGCCTGGCTGGGGGCTGGGGGGCACAGTGGGTATGGACAGCCCCTGGCGTTTGGATGGGATTCAGCCGCGGTTCTTCGTGTTTCCCCCCTCTTTTCCTGTTCAGCCCTTCGTTTCCACCTGGCTGGCTCCTGCGTGGAGCAGGGGGCTCTCCTGGGCTGAAAGGGGTCTTGCTTCCTTAAAGAGGACTGGCTGGAGAGGGGTGGGAAGGGCTGCGTGGGGGACACGTGGATGTCCAGGTATGAACCAAGACATGGTCAGGCAGCTACTGGCCCTCAACTGCGTGCCAGCAGAGCATCACTCTGCGGATGGAGGCTTCCTTCGGTGGTATTTTATGTCCCCAAGCTGAGGGTCTGGCACCAGCATCCGTCAGGTTTCCGTAGACGCGCTCCTGGCTCGGGGGGTTTGGGGGTTTCGTTGTTGTGTAGCTCTGGGTGCTGAGGTGGACCTGTGACAGGCAGAGCCATCTCTCTTTGCCTCCTAACATTCCCCAGCGGTAAAATGGGGATGGCGACGCGTAGATTTTAGGATGTCCCTAAGGCCTCCCAGTGGGCTCCTTCCTTGCGTCGGGGTCTCATCAATGTTTTCAAAGCACTTTGTTCTGTGGCTTGGGTGGTCTCTAGGATTTATTTTTTTTATTAAGGATATGAGCTCTGTGGCTGCCACCCTTGGTTTTGTTGCTGCATTTATATGGATTTGGTGTTCTCCTGGGATTGCTTTCCCGTTCCCAGCTTGGATTTTGCTGGCAGCGCTCACTGGGAAGCCTGTGTTTATCTGCACATCCTTCAGATGTGAGAGGCAAAGGGAGGTGCTGGGAGTTGGATCATTGGCTGTGATTGAGTCCTGTGCCGGGCTCCGCTCTGCCGTAGGGCCCTCTGCTCCCCTCGGAGCACGCGTGGGATGCGGGTGGGATGGAGGGCAGCATGGGGATGGTTTCTGCTCTAGGTTTGAATTTTCTGGCTCTTGTTCCAGCTTTGTTACTCGGTTTGTAACTTGCCTGAAGAGGCAGAGCCCAGTCTTCCATCCTCACCAGCATTAAGTGGCGTGTCAGGTGGAGGAGCAGGAGGCTCAAGCAGCGTCTGTAGGCATCTCTTCAGATGCTCAGGTGGATGGTAACTAAATTCTGAACTCCTTTTTTGTGTTTTGCAGCTCTGAAAAGATCTTTTGAGGTCGAGGAGGTAGATCAGTCTTCAAATTCCTCCACCCCACAAAGACGGACCCCGAACCCCCTCCTCAGGTCCACCGTGTCCAGCTCCACACAGAAGTTTCAGGACCTCGGCGCCAGGAATTCGGAGCCATCCGCCCGACATGCGGACCCCACAGGCCAAAGATCACCCAAGCCCTCTCTGAGGAGAGTGGAGCTCTCTGGACCCAAACTGCCCGAGCCGGTGTCCAGAAGAACAGAAATCTCCATTGACATCTCATCCAAGCAGGTGGAGAACTCCACCTCAGGGTTGTCAAGGTTTGGCCTCAAAAGAGCAGATGTGCTGGGGCACAAACCCCCCGAGCCCACCCCAAGGAGGACTGAGATCACCCTCGGCAAGCCCCAGGAGCCGGGTCTCCGGAGGGTGGAGGCGCCGGCGTCAAAGATCCCTGAGATGCCCCAGCGAAGAGCTGAGACGGCCAGTGCTCCTGCGCCCGACACAGCCACCAAGCGCGTGGAAATTCAGGTAGCGAAGGCTGCTGAGGTCCCAGCCCCACCGGCGCGGCAGGCAGAGAGCTCGGAGCCTCCCCTGGCCCCCCAGCCTCCCCAGGCAGAGCCAAAGCCACAGCCAGCGTTGTTGGAGAGCCCACCAAAGAGAGAAGAAGGTGAGTACAGCTCCGAGCAGCTGCTTGGGTGAAATGCTGGCCGATATCTGCCTTTGTCCCTTGCTGCGGGCTCAGAGCCCGTGAGGGGACACCGAGCATCGTGTGCTGCTCTTTCAGCTCTGGTGGTGATGCCTTTTGAGGCTGGTCTTGGATCTGCGCTCAGATGTGTCTACGCACGTGGCTGTTATCCTTGAGTTTATCTGGGCTGAAAGAGCTGTCAGTTTGAACAAAAAAGAAATGCAATCAAATAAAAGCAATTGTCAAAAAGCCTGGGTGCTTGCAGAAAATGACGCTTCTGCTAGCTCGGGCCCCGTGTGTGGACCCACCCGCCTGCGCAGCGTCTAGCAAAGCCTCCGAGGTGCTGGGGAGGCGGTGGCTGTGGAAGCCTTGTTGTAATGGCTTGTTGTTTAGTGTTGTTGCTCATGGTTGTGGGGCAGAAACCGCCTCTTCATTAGCAGGACTCAGGGTGTTTTTGGCCTTGGAGCCAAAGTCTAATAACATCGTGGACCAGAGCCACTATTAAACTGGAGCCCTGGCTTATATTAGCTCTATCTTGTTTTCAATTAATCCTGTATTAAAGCCAGCTTCCCTCCCCCGCCAGCCGTCATTTATTCTCCCTGATATTTTGGAGACTTTTTTAATTTTTTTTCCCTCTCTTCTGGCCTGTTAATTATTTTTCCGTTCCCCATCACCCACGAGCTCTCTCCTGCCAGGGATGCAGCGGTCGGTTGGAGGGCACCACCTCCCCTCCCTGCCCTGGGCCTCTCCCTGGGGTTGTGGGATGATGCACTGGTGGCTGAGCCAGGACCTGGGAGGTCCATACCTGGCCCTGGAGCTGGACCACGTGCCCTTTTCTCATCCCACCATGGGATGGTCCCCTGCTCCTGCTCCATCTCCTCTCCCCGACCCCAGGGCAGTAACAGGGTCTGTGGAGAGGCCAGCTTCTGCTGTGTGTGCGTGGTCTGAAATCAGATCAGGAGGTCAATGGTGGAGCTGATGTCGAGCCCCTAAGACTTGAGTGGGTTTCTCTAACTGTGCACCTGTGTACCTCAGGTGTGGCTTATCTGAGCTGGGTTTTAAAGAGTGGGCAAACGGCTCCAGCATGTAGCAGGTTGGTCCGTCTCTGGCTGGGCATGGCTGAACTCTAAGACCCCAGTGACGGGGTGAGCCTGCGCCTCCTGTACGAGCTCTCTGTCCCCAGCAGCCGTGTGCGTGGTGCCCAGGAGGCCCATCATCTCCCGTGGGTGGGTGCTTGGCTTTGTCCAGCTGGGTTTGGGCTGCTCTGAGCTTCCTGGGCTCTGAACCGTGGACGGTTGGGCACTTTAAGAGCAGAAGACCATGTAAGCTGCTGAATCCCCCAGCTGCCTGGGAGAGGGAGGGAGGGCCCTTTGCATCCAAAAGGACTCCAGAAGCTCAGGACAGCTGCTGGGGATGAGTTTTACCCAACAGCCCAGCTGTCTAGGGTCTGTCTTGCAGAGCCACTCAGCCCTTGGAACTGCTACAAAAGGGGCTTTCAGTCTAAATGCCTCCAAGCAAGAGCCAGGAGCCAATGTGGAAGGAGTAGGGAGCACTCCGGCTCCTTCTCCCTCTGTGTCAGCATGGACGTACAGCCCAGAGTCACTGCCAGAGCCTGTGTCCCCTTCCCGGTCATCTCCAACCTCCTCCATCGCCATGACTTGAGGTTGTCCTGGGCTGCCCTCGCGCAGGACCCTGTTTCAGGGTGCTCCTTCCCGTGGTCCACAGCACCCACCCTGGGGTGATGCTGGGCGGGTGGATGGCATTTCTCCTTGTCGCCAGTGGAAGCCCATGGAGGAGTTTTGGGGAGGGTGCACAGGGACCCTCAGGGAGCCCTGTTGATGACACTCACCAGCTCCACTGCAGCTCTGGCCCCACCACAACCCCCCAGGTGAAAACGTTGGCTCCCCAATGCCTGCAGCAGAGACGACATGCCGTGTGAAGCCCTGCTCCTTCTCGCTGCTCCCAGGGTTTGGGGCAACCAAGAGATACTCCCATGGCACTGGACACCCCTCGATCCCGTTGCTCGGTGGGTCTCCGGTGCAGACAGCTGAGCAGGGGTTGCAGGCAGCTGCCTCCAGCTGCCCTCAGCCCTGTGCTGGGACTTGCCTTCCCCCAGCTGCTGGGGCTCAGCTGCCTTGCCATTAACCCCTCGTCCTGCTGCCAGAAGTATGCAGGAGAGCGTGTTGTGCAGGAAGAGGCCAGTCGGAGGAGAAGGGCAGTCGCCTGAGAGCTCTGCAGTTCAGAGCAAACCACAAAGGAAAGGAGTAATTACAGCACTGAACTTCATTAGTTCAGCATGGTGGCGGGGGCTGAGCCTGCTCCGGAGCAGTGAAGCTCCTGAAGGTGGGAGGAGGGCAGGAGGTGTCTTTGTGGGGTAGACGGGTGAGAAATATTCCTTCCCATCCCTATTCTCCTTCTCCGAGTCCTTCTCACGCTTTCCTGCGCTCCCCGGGAAGCACTGGCTGCGCTTCTGCGGGTTTAAGGTTGTGTTGGGCCATTGATGGTGGGGAGGTGGGACATGGGTGCCCATCACGGGTGCGATGTACCACTGCAGCAGCAGCCTGGGCAAAGCTGGACTTGGTGTGCCCAGGGTGGCTGGTGCTCCCCAGATGGGCCAAGGCGATGTGGTGGGATGACCAGGCGAAGTGGATTGCTATAGTCAGAGTCACCCAGAGAAAACTGAGCAGGGTTCAGCGGTGGGTGTCGGCAAGGGGAGAATACGCCAAGGGCAGGAAGAGGCACAAGCAATTAAAAATAAATTTAAAAAAAAAAAAGGTGAGGGGAAGTGCCATTTCTGAACTTGCAGCCTTGGATGCTGCAGGGCTTCGCTGCGTAGGACTTAACCAAATCTTAATATCCAAATATGACCGCCCGTGGGTGGTGATAAACTCTTCCGAGCTCCTGCCATGAGCAGTGATTCACTCCGGCCCTGGGGCGCTGATCCAGGCTGGAGCTGGCGGCCGTGGCCGTTCCTCCCTTGTACTGGTGGGGCAGGTCTGAGCAGGGCGTGCGGTGCTGCACCGGCGTGGCTGGAGCTGGTTCCTCCCCATAGCACCACGCTGCAGAGCCGGCGCGCCGGGATGGGGCTGGGGTGGGTGGCTGTGTCCTGGGCTGCCATCACCTCCTGTGTCAGACCCTCTTCTTCCTCCCTGGCTTGTTTGGGAGCAGCGGCTTTGCCTGGGATGTCCCCCAGAAATCTCCTTTCCACTGTGGCTGAGCGAGGCTGCGCAGGAGAGGAAAGGGGAATTGTTGTGGGAGCAGCAGTGCTTCATCCAGAGACATCTGCCAGCCCTTCGCAAAGGAGGGATCTTGAGGGCTCTTCCTGAGCTGTATGCGCGACGGGCGAATCCTTGGGGAAAGTCATATCAAGTCCGTCAGGGCTAATCCTGCTGCATCCCCTTCCACTGGTGCCTCCTGTGATGCTGGAGTTGTTCATGCGTGGTTGAACGTCTTGTTCTTCTGTTGTTCTTCACACCTTGCAACCCGGTGGTGGCTGGGCACCAGGGGGAAGACATCATCGATTCTGGAAAAGTTAGTGTTTTCCACTTTGGTTTAATACTCCATCTCTGCCCCCACCAAAATCGGAACCTGTTTTTACTTGTGGTTCTGGGATCTCAGGTGAGGGGTTAGAAGCGATCCCAGATGAGAAGTGAAAGCCGGTTTGATCTGATGATCCTTTTTGTCTCCTCACAAACTGCTGTGGTCATGTTGCTCAGGGCGCCGGGGCTGGCACGCTGCCAGCGAGGCACCACGGCTCTGCTCCTGCCCTCATCCCATTTCCCTGCTCTTGGCAACGGGTAGGGCCACAGTTCTGCTCCCTGGTGGTCCCTTCTTGCAAGGGTGCTCTGGAGCTTGTTTAGATAAATCAAGGCAGATGCAATGAACGATGGGAACATTCACCTAAACCAGGGACTTGACCTTCCTCTGCAAGAGCCGTGTCCCACCATGGTGATGTGCAAAACAGTCTGAACCATCTCTGAGCTTCCTGCTCTTTTGGAGTCTTTGTCCCATTGCTGCCTGATGCCACCTTTGGGGACAGCCACGCAGGGTGCCGGGTGCCTCATAAAAAGCAGCAGGGTCCCCCTTCCTATTTTGCTGCAGCACAAGCAGGACGACATTGGGAGAGTGAAGCAATTCAACTTTTCCACTCTTTTTTTTTTTTCTGGGCTTGGGCCTCTTTGGAAAGCCTTTTCTTTAGAACTTGCTATTTTAGAGGCTCCCTTAGAGTTAAGTTGAAATCAAAAAAAAAAAAAAGGGGGGGGGCGGGGAGAAAAAAGACAACTTTCAGATCCACTGAGGTCCTTGAGAAGGCTGCATCCAAAAACCAGGGACACGTGGCTGTGTGCTGGGGAAGCTGCAGTGGGGGATGTAGCCCGGTGCCCCCCCTCAGCCAGCCTCAAGCCTCCCATCCTGCCACGGACACCCAGGGACGGAGAAGCAAAGTCACCCCAGCCTTGGGGCCACTTGTCTTCTGTGCTGTCCTGCAAGGGGGGACGGCGAGCGCGGCGCTGGGCTGCGTTGCTGGAGCTGGGGGCTGGAGGGATTTGGGACGACTATGACCATGGCGATGCTCCCCGCGATGAAGAGGCCAGGGCTGAGTGGAGACGTGGTGAGTAATGGTTTCCAGCTCCCCCAGCTGCCATTTAACGGCACAAAGAGATTAAAGCTGGAGGGAAACATTTCCTTAAAACCAGCTGACACATTTGGGCTAGATTACGGGTAGGCTTTTGTTGTTGTTGTTGTTGTTGTTGTTGTTATTATTTTTAACGGGAAAGTATCTACAGCCCGAGATACCAAATGGAGGGGCTGAGTGGGAAATGCGGAGTCCCAACCCGTGCAGTCAGGTGCCAAAAATGAGATAATCTGGAAAAATGGAAACCTGCAGCGCCAGTGACTTGGAACGATGGAGCCGGAAGCACGTGTGGGGAAAATTAACGCGTCCCATCGCGGAGACGCTGCCTGATCCGACATACCATGTGCACGGCCTGCTGCCCACCTGGGGAGGGCAGTGGGGGCGCTGGTTGCTTTCTGCTTTCCCCCCTCCCACCTTTTGGGGTGTAATTTGGACACTGCACATGTCAGGAAGGAGACCAGGTGATGTGGATGTGATGGCACTTCTGCTGCAAATCTTTGCCCCCTGGCAATGCTGTTCCCAAACTCATTACGGCGTGTTCAGCTCCGGTCACACTGGCGTTCACGTGCCCCCTTCTTTGCATCTAGGTGGGCAGTTTGTATGGGTGACATGGTGGTCCCGGCGTGGGGGCTCCGGCCACGCAGGGTGCGCCCTGGGCAGGGACCTGTCTGCCCCCAGCCTCCATCGCAATCATGTGGAGAATTCATTTGCCCCGTTGGAAGTCCCTGAGGGCCCGTAGGAAAAGCAGCGATCTCCCCAGCGGAGATGCGTTATGGGAAGGAATAGTTTCCCATAGGAAACGTTAGAGTTCCCACTTCCCTGCCTCGCGGCGCTGGAGAGCAGGAGAGGGCCAGCTGGTGGATGCTGAGCTGCGGAGCGCTCCTGGTGCTGGGCTGAACGACCTGGCAGGTCTCTTCCATTGCTCAGCTGGGTCTGTGGGATAGGTTGTGCATCCGTCCCGTTGCTTCCTGAACCTTGCAGGGAAGTGTCTGAAGCTGGACGTGTCTCTGTAGAGGTCAAAGCCTCCTGGTCCAGGTAGAACCACGTGCCTCCCAGGCAGCCCCAGGGCAGAGAGGTGCCGTTTCTGCCCCGGGAAAGGCGAGTGAGCGCCCCCACCTGCCATTGGATTTGCCTACGGAGAAGTGACGCTGGAAGGCGATGGGAGATGCAGCCCTGGCTGAGGGTGGTGTGTCCGAACCAGACCCAGGAGTTTCTCTGTGTGTCTTGCGGTCTCTGCATGTCTGGAGCCCATGGCAGTCGTGCTGGGGAACATGCTCCCCGCCCGTCAACTCCTTTGGCTTGTTCAAGCTTTCTCACATTTAGGTTAATCATCCTACAGGCTGATAAGGCAAATAAAATCCGTTATCTTGACCAAGATAAAACGAAGAGTTTGCTTTGATCTCCCGTAGAAAGGCCTGGCCGCTCGTTTGGTGACTTCTCTGCTGTCTGCTGGGGGAGGGACGCGATGGCAATGGTGATGAACCTTCTGTAGTTAAGAAATCATTTTCTTCTAAACTATTTCTAGAGCTCTGTCCCTGCCTGAGATGTTGCTGTTGGCCAGTAGTTGAAGGGACACCACAGGCTGGGTGCGGTGCCAACTCTATAAACTGTGTAAGAGGACTTGAGGAACTGAATTGAGATTATAGAGAGATAACTTTGTTTTGAGAAGATCAAACGTTGTGGTGAGCAAAAAAAAAAGATAACTTGACAGCAAGCCAGTTGTGTTCTTTACTCCCTCAGCAAACAAACAGGCACACAGACACTTTTGTATTGTCCAAGATGCTGCGACGAAGCTGCAGTGAATGTGGCTATAAATGGAAGAAGCAGCTGGTCTTGGATTGCAGCCTGGGCTCAGACTTCTTTGGGCCCAATTTTTCTTACATCTGTTGCAGGTTTTAGAGGAGGGACTTGGGGAGAGGGCTGCTTTCCTTCAAGTGAGTTGCATTTGGGCCATTCATTTCATCGGTCTTCTGAATGGGTCTCTGCGTAGAAGTTCCCTGGATTTCTGTAGGGTCACACGCATCGACATTTCGCACTCTTGAATTATTTCATTTTAGCTTGGCACGAAGATAGTACCGGACGTATTGTGAGACAAAGCTGGACCGAAGGATCTGGTCCGAAACATTTTGCAAGCAACAAAACTTTGCAGATGTTTATGCATTTATGAAAGGCAAAGAATTTTAACAAGCCATTTAAGGTTGCTGTGCCAGCTCAGGAGTGACAGCGTGGGGGTTTTCAGTTGCTTGGCTCCTTCTTGACTTGTGTTGTCTGCAGTTTCTTCAGTGTGGAAGCAGTGGGTTGGTTTTTTTTGCATAGCAAAGGCAATTTGTACAACAGGGATGAAGAATGACTGAAACGAAGCATCTTTCAGCATCTTGAAGCTATGGTTGTTGGTGCTCTAGAAAGTAAGAGTGTAACCTTGGATCTATGTTTAGCTTTCCAACCCAAGAGACAGTGTCCAGGTTACATCCAAGTTGGGTGGACATAATCTCCAAATTCCAGGTCTGTAGAGGCTTTCCATGGTGCAGCTCTAGCACGGTCCCTCGCTAGTGTTTCCAAGGGGTCTGAAAATATTTAGTGGGAGCTGAGCACCTACCTCCTTTTGTTTCTGTGTGAATTCAACCTTTGTCCATCTACAAGCAAGACCTTTGCAGGGAATGCTCCCACCGGATCCCTTGCACGTGGCTTCATCCATACACACCGCGTGGCATTCACCCTGTCTCACTTGAGCCACTTAAGCTAATTGTGTCTGCCTTAGGCTAGTGTGAATTGTGTCCTCAGAGGGTTTATTTTTCTCTGCGGTGGGGTGTGAAGAGAGCCCGTGCAATCTATTCAGCTGGAGATGGGTGTTTGGTCCCTTCCTTTTGGGAAAGACAGATTTTTGCCCTCCTTTATTATTTCCAGAGTCAAAGAGGTGGAGGTGAAAAGGGATGTTGCAGCAGGACAGAACCAGTAATCCCTTGTTATCAGCTGTACTCGACAGCCCCCCAGCAAACCTGGCCCCCTTGCGTCAGGTCGTTCTGCAAACAGGTCGCTGTGGACAATGGTTTACTCAAGTGCACGGGTCAGACTCTTTGATGCTTATCAATAGTGCTTTAACTTTTTATGATGGCTCTGTCTTCTCCCCTCTCCTCCTCTCTTGCTCTGTGCACGGAGTGGGACAGACATTCCTTCCCTCTCTCAAAGAAAAGCTCAGTTTGGGGAGATGTCAGGGAAAGAAGATTAGATGGGAATCCAAAAGGGTTTGGTGCCCAGCAGGAGAGGGCTGTGATAAAAGTTAATGACACCTAAACTCTTGAAAGGAGCTTCCTCAGCTACAACTGTGTGGGACCTCACAAGTATTCTTAGGAAAAACTTCTTTACTGAAAGGGTTCTCAAGCATTGGAACAGGCTGCCCAGGGAGGTGGTGGAATTGCCGTCCCTGGAGGTATTTAAAAGACAGGTAGACGTGGTGCTGAGGGACATGGGTTAGGGGTGGTTTTGGCATAGGTTTATGGTTGGACTCGATGATCTTGAAGGTCTCTTCCAACCCAAGTGATTCTATGATTCTATGAAGTCTTAAATTGTAGGGCACGGCTTGCAATTCCAGCGTGAATGCATCCAGGGCCTATTTCATGTGTGACGGGTAGATCTAGAGGGGCATCACAGGTATTGACCTACCCAGCTTGGGCTGGAGCCCCTGCCTGTGTTTGCTTCCCCTGCATGTTATGACTTTGGATGGGAATTTTTGTTTACTCCGCTTGTTGTTTGCTCTGATCTGGGGGGCTGTGCTGCTTCCTACTGATGCACCAACGGGGTGGTGTCCTCTGAACTCTTCTCTGCAGTGCTGGTACGTGGAAATACAGGATGAATCCCTGGTTGCAGGCTCTGAAGCTACGAAGGTCCAGGCCCGTGGTCTTACAGCATAGAGGTGGTTGTGCTCCATGGCATACTTGGGACGTTAACTGGCAACTCACTCGCATTTATGATGGAAAGAAGATCAGGGACCAATAGCCGGAAAAACACTGAGAAGATGACAAAAGGTTGGATGGCAGGAGAGCCTAGTCAGGATCCTGCCTTTGCTGTTCACTTGATTGTTGTTCTGGCTGAGTCCCTCGACCCACTCCAGCTTCTCCTTTTGTAACAAGGAGCTGGTGAACATGGCAAGATGCCTCGGGTTTGGTCCTTGCATTGAGTCCCTTCTTCTTGGAGGTTCAGCTGGTGTTGAGGAAATTGCTGGTCCTGGTTGCAGAGGTGCAGGGGGGTAATGCAGGATGGGACAAGCTGCTCTGCTCAGTTTACTGGAGTGGCTCTGCCAAGAGAGAAGTCCTCAGCTGTCCAGGAGGAGAGGGACAGTATCAAATGGTTTCTATATCAAAACGTTCTCCGGTCTAGCAGAAAGGTCTTCAGTGTGCTTTCTCCTAAATTTGAAAACCCTGTAGTTTGGAGGAGGAAAAAGTATTTGGAAGGCAAACTTTGGATGTGTGGGGAGCACGTGTGGGGATGGATGCTGCCTCCTGATTTACAAGCGATGGAGACTGCGGACACTGAGGGAGGTAGAGCAGGCACTGGCGGAGCACTTGGATGCTCTTTGCCTGATGTTCTCCTCCCCTGCTTCCATCTTGTGCAGATAGGAAGGAGAATGGAGATTACCTTGGAGTTGTCCAGATTTGTCCTGGGAAAAAGGAGTAGATCTGAGCAGTTTTTCTGATAAAACATAATTGTTTAGACAAACTCTGGCTGAACTCGCTTCCTCCTGCAGCCCAATGCGCAGATAAAGGGGGTGGAAGTGGGAGGCCGAGTTCACAGGCTGCTGAGGGCCTCCCTGGGGTCATGCTGCCCCCAAGATTCCCTGTCTACCCATTTTGGTGGCCTTGGAGAAGACAAGAGGACACAGTTGAGGATGCTGAGGATGATGCCCAGGCTTTAGGTGGTTCAGCGCTCTGAAATGCGGATGAGACCTCAATAACGCAGCGCATCAGTACTGGGAGCAGAGAGATGCGGGTGGTCCTGGAGGGCAGCGTTAGATCTGTCATGATCCATCTGCAGAGGATGAAGCGTGTTGATTGTGTGTTGCTCTGTGGGATGTGGGAGGTGAATTTGCTCCAGCCGTGCTCTCTCTAGACCTGGTGGTCCCAGGCATAGAGTGGCTGGGCCGAGCTGTGCCCTAGAGAGATTCCTGTTTGGATGGGAAACCATGAGACAACCAGGTCTTGGGTGGGATGTGGCCACAGGAGAGGTGTTGTCATGCCTTGTGTGGCTCCTGCTGAGGTCTCCAGGAGTAGCGTCATGGAGTCAGATGAAATCTGAGATCCTGCCATAATGCTGATGTTGCTCTTACCATCCCTTGGGGAAACAGTCCTCCTTGCCCTACTTTGCGTAGTAAATAAAAGTTTATTTACAGCCCAGGGATGTACACCGTGAGGCTGGGAGGTGAAGGGTTCCTGTGCAGCCCTGAAGGAGCTCTGGGGTTTTTTCCTCTGCTTTGTGGCTTCAGTTTCTGGGAAGAAAAGTCTTGCAAAGGAGCAGCTCTGTGGGTGGGAGCTCGGTGAAGCGGAGACTTTTGCATGGGCCCTGGGGCTTGGCTTTGCTTCCCTGTAGCAAGGCCACGTGTCCGTGCATGTCACCTGGAGAAGAAGAGCTGGGAGGAGGTAACCAGTGCTCACGTGTCACATGTGGGATGGACCAGCCAGGGACAGCAGCAAGCAGTGGGCTGCCATCTGTGTGCCTCCCCCCTTGGCCACCATCACCCAGCATCTCCCCAGAGCCCTTGTTTGCGTTTGACCCTAGGGGGGTTTCTTTTCGTTTCTTGTGTTGAGGCTGAAGCTACTCCTGGTGTCACCAGCACCAGCGCACCCTGCTCTTCCTGCCCCAGGGCTCTCCATCACCGTCTGGCGCCTCCCTGCTGTCCCCTCCCCGGCGACACCCAGGCACGTCTCTGAAGCTCAGACAGTACGGGAAAACCAGTTCCTTGTTGAAATCCCTGTTTGGTTAGTGAGGAAAGCGGTAGGGAGCACGGGTCATGAGGGAGAGGAGCTGAGGAGGAAGAAGCAAGAGGAGAGCCTGGTTCTGCTGCCCTCCTGGCCCCACAGTTCCTGCTTCTCCATGAAGCCATTGTTGTAGCAGAGGGGATTTGCGGGATTGTGCTCTTGGCTGTGTCTGTCCTTAGCTCCAGGGCAAGCATAAAGGGGAGCGTTGCCTCCCTCCTCTTCCCGGCTGCTCCTGCTGGGCACAGGCTCCATCCAGAAGTCTTCAATCTCGGTCCTGCTCTGTCCAAAAACCCCTGGGCAGTGCGGCCGGGGTCCTCCTCTCTGGAAAAGGGTCTCTCCGGGATGCTGCACAGGGCTGGACCCTTCGTCAGCACGCCTGACCTTGGGCAGAGGGAGGAAGGCTGGGGCTGAGCAGTGACGGCTCCTTGCGGAGAGGGTGACGTGGGGATGGGGCTGAGCTCCGCTGACCCAGGTCTGCCAAGTTTCCAGCTCTGCCCTGGCACGGCCCGAAATTGCTCCGCAGAGCTTCGGGGAATGAGCATTTGGCTTCTCCTCCGCTCGGAGGAGCGGGAAGGGCCTCTTTGGAGTTAGTTCAGGCCATTTGGGACAGCCGGTCTATGGGGCGGTCGTTTGAAGAGCGAGCAAACCAAAGCCATCATTTGGGCTCCACTGAGAGAGCAAAGCTGAGAAAGCCTCAAATCGCGGGCTGCAGGGACAAGGCGGGGGACATGGCTGTGGCTTTGTGCTGGGGAACAGTGCTGTGTCCCTTGGGAGGGACACAGAGAACATTGTTTTGAGTTTCTGCTTCTCTTTCTCATTTTTCAACATGCAAAATTAATTTTTCTCTTCTGTTGCCTGCGGCAGTATTTATTTTACAGCTCTGCAGCAGCGGGGACTTGATGGGTTTCACAAACTGAATTTTCCCTCGACAAGCCCCCTCCTCTGATTTCGCACTTTCCAGCTGCCAGGCTTGGTTTTAAAACAGCTTGCACCGAGGCTGGAAATATTTGAAGGGCAGAGCGATGCCTTGCAGGAAATGGCTTAAGCTTCCTGCTCCCAAGATGGTGTGAGTGTTAAAACAGAACTGGAAAAATATTAGACATCCGACATCCGGTACGGCGGAGGAGAGCGACCCTGGGGTGATGTGATGGGAAGCCGGTGCCCCCCTGCGCCCTGCCGAACCCCCACAGCCCCGGCTTTGTAGGGGGAAAAATGGGCAAATTGTTTCCTGCTGCACTGGGCTTTGCTGTGTTTTGGGTTTGTGGGAAATGTGTGGGGAGGAGCTGGTCAAAGGTGGGGGGCAAAGTGTCAGCAGATTGAATTTCCAGCAGAAAATGAGCGTTGGGAAAGCACTGCTTTGGACCAAAATGGTGGCTACCAGTTTATCTGCCACCTTCCAGCCCGAAGTGAACGGCAAAAGTCTGAAATAGATGATCAGGATCTGAGTCAGTCCCGTTTGTTTGGGACCGGAGTGGGACCTTCTGCGTCTGTCAGCAGAAACCACGTTGAGTTATTGGCTTAATCAGAGGCAACTTAATTCTTCCAGCCCGGATAATTTCTCTCTTCGTGCTGGCTGAGCACCATCTACCTGGCCAGGCGGGGAATAGCAGCTGGCTGGATGTCTGTCCAGGACGGAGATGCACAAGGGTAGAAGAGAAATGAGGGTATTTGTGTGCGGGCAGCCCGGGGAAGGGCAGGCAGCGAGGAGGGGGAGGGCAGGGGTGCTGCCCAGTGGAGGTGGGGGTGGTCCTCGCTGGAGCTCTCCGATGGGTGGTGCATCTTCTGGTGTGATTCCGCTCGCTGGGGATGACTGCCCCGTTACAGAAAGCCTCTCCAAAGCCCAGTTTGTTGGCTTGGAAGGTGGAGGTTTAGGTAATTTTATTGAAAATGTTGTCAATCGGCTGAAAAATACCTATGCCACGTGGCTGGGAGCCCACAGCCGCCGTGGGGGAATGAGGTGGGAGCTGCAGGCAGAGCCAGCAGGATATGGTTCAGAGCTTTTCTCTGCAGCAACTTGGGCTGGTCTGAGCTCGCTCGCACCGACTTCCTCCCAACAGTCACTGAGAATCATAAAATTACTCAGAATGGAAGGAAAATTAGACCGCTTAGGCCCGTGCTGGGACCTGAGTCACTGGGGGAGGTGTTGTTCCAGCCCCGGGAGCAGAAGCGGAGCGTGTGGGTGCCCTCTCGGGCGGGTTTCCGGTGAATGGAGCATTATGCTGCGCTCCGAACATCTTCCTCCCTGGCTTTCCTCCTCCTTGAGCCCTCCTTTTCCTGCAGCGTTTCGCGTGGGGCGGTGGGAGCCCCGGCTGCCCCCAGGAGCGAGAGTCGGGAGCGGGTAGGTGCCATCCTCAGCCCGCAGCTCTGTGCCCAGGGAGGGGGGCGACGCAGATGGCCGCTGCTTACCTTTCACCGCTGCACAGAACCCCACCGAACCCTGAGCTGCGCAGCCTTCGGCACTCGGGAATTGGCCAGGCACAGGCTGTTTGTTTTCCTGTTTTTTTTCCACGGGGTGCTTTTCCCCGGGAAAGCTTTGGCCGGGAAACCTGGGGGAGGGAAAGATGAGGCTGATGTAAATCCCCAAAGCAGTTGCAGCTGGCTGAAAGCTGCGTGTGCAGCCCCGTGCTCCGTCCGTCGGTGGTGCCCGCTGCTCTTGCACAATGTGCTGGGGCTGGTTAAAGCTCGGGAAGCGCGAGCCAGCCCTGCTCATGGCATTGCTCTGTGCATGGCTGGACAGGGCAGGAGCAGAGGGGTGGGCTGGACGGGCTGCGTTGGGGGCTGCGGGACCCGAGGGGCAGATACCGTGGCTGTTTTGGGGCAGAAATCCAGCTATTTGCCTCGGAGCCATCTCCATGTGACTACGTGGCTGCAAGCACTGTGCAGGGAGCAGGAGGGTTGGTGACAGGGGGACCGGGATGGGGGGGATGAAAAGACTTTGCTGTCCCAAACGGTGCCCCATTCCGGAGCAACCTCGTGGATGGAGTCGGTGAAGCAGTTACCCACGCAGCATCGCCAGGTTCATGGAGGGGCTCCAGGAGGGTATGGGCGGGAGGAATTCCTTGGAAAAGGAAACATCCTTCCACAGAAGTGTCCTGGAGCCCTTCAGGCGATTCACTGTCCCCGGCTTCTGCTGAGCAGCTGTGGCGAAAATGTGGGTCTGCAGGAAGGAGTGAATGCCGCTGCGCAAATCCCTGCACAGTTGATTTATTTTTCTTCTTCTCGTTGGCTGACCCCCAGCATCCCCATCCCAGCCCTTCCCTCCCTGCGACTGCCGGCCGGCGCGTCCCCACGCGGGATGTGTCCTCCTTCCCACGGCTCCCGCGGAGGGATGCAGAACCCCGGGGCTGCAGCGGTGGGAGAGGCAGGGAAAGGTTTGGGAAGAGGTTGGGAAACGGCTCATTGAAAGGCTGCGCGCAGGGCAGAGGGCAGCGCTTGTCTCGCCGGACCACGGGTCCATAGGGAGGCCAAAGTTGATCACTCAGCTTGTCTGAAATCTGAAATGAATGGGCAATTTGGGGCCCAAGGAGGGATTTTTAGCAAGTCTCTGTGAGACCCTGTGATCCTGCCTTGCTGGGATGTTGTGAGTGGATTGGGATGGGGAGGGCAGGGACATCCTCTCACGTCAGGTAGAGTGGGGCTGTGCGGGACCTGCCCGCAGTCCCCGAGGACTAAACCCAGCACCCAGCCTTTGCCCTCACCTTTGCAGGGACGAAGAGAGCTTGGCCTGGCCAGGCTGCCAGAAGTTGGTGCTCCTTGGTCCTCAAACACAAAACCTGCGAGGTGAAAAGAGAAGAAACAGGTATTTTCATGCCTTGACTTTGCGTTCCTGTTTCTCATGCCTTAGCTTTACCTATTTCCTGCTCCTTGGGGGCTGTTAAAGTAGTTATTTTAAGGATGCTTTCCAGACTCTGGCGTCTGTGTGCTGGGGCTCTAGGAAGAGCCTGGTGGAACGTGGCTGCTGGTCCCTGTTCACCAGTGCCCAGGGCGAAGGAGGGGTGCTGAGCTGTGGGGGTTTTGACCCCTCTGGTAGACATGGCCATACCTGGTGTGCAACCTCTCTTCTACTCACTGCTACTCCGGCACCTTGCCGGAGCCAAGGTGCTTCATGCATCATTTGGGTGGAGGTCTTGGCAGCAAATGAGTTACCAGGGCCAAAAAAGACCACAGAAGCATTGTGGTGGCTTCTTCTCCCAGCCCTTCTTTAAAATGGTGTTTTTTCCTACCATTCCTTTCCCTCGCGTGATGGAGCTGATTTATAATGGGGATCGGAGGAGCTTGAGTTGTCCAGTGTCCTGGCAGGACGTGGCTTTCCTTGGGCAGAAGGCTTTCCCTTGGTGAGGCTGGAGGCAGAGCTGGTTTCCCCATTGCTCTTCGGCTAAAAAATAAGCTTGCACTCCAGCCGTCGCTTGAATGATCCTGAACTCTGGATGTGGGGTATGTTCTTGGAGCCCTCAGCAATGCTTTTCTTCCAGGACCAGAAATATGACTGATGGTTGGTGCCCTGAGAGCAGTTCTGGTGCTGCGGGGGCGTAGGGACATGCTGAGGTCAGCAGCTCTCTCCGCTCTCGCTTGCGAGAGGGTGTCAGAAATGAGAGCTGTATCCTGCAGAACCGAAAACCTCAAACCTACCGGGGCCCGTGACCTTTCAGAGGCGGCAAGCCTCTCAGAATGAAGCTGCTGCCTTTCTCTGCAGGTCACAGCCTGGGGAGGAGGGCAGCTCTGAGTGGCGCTTGGGGTGATGGGGGGGCTCTTCTGGTTTCATGGGGCGATGGGGCTCTCAACTCGGTGGCTGCTTTGTGCTGGCCGTGTTGGGACGAGGGTTTGGGAAGCCGGTGGGGAGCGTGGCACCCGGTGCATCGGAGCCAGGGGCATGTGTTGCTGTGGGTCAGCGGGTGCTGCCTCCCCTCCTTGGGGACTTACAGTCTGGAGCATCCCCTAGCCATGCTCTCCGGTCCTCGTAGGAAATGGAGATGATGCTGGGGGGGGACTCTTGGTGTCCTGCAGGTTTGTGTCCAGGGGAGTTGCTCTGAATACATCCTGTGAAAAGATCTCCTTCCACTGGACCAGAAAGTGTGATCTGCTGTTACGATGTTAGGTCTGTGGGTGCTGTAAAGCTAGGGAATCGGTCTAACAGAGCCAAACAGGAAAAAATGAACCCCCAAATGAAGACACACACCAGGTGTGCATGGTAAGTCTGAAGAAATGTTTCTTTTATTCACACCTAAAGCCGAGCTTTAGCCTTGTTGTCTTCGAGGTAACTGTCTCCCCAACAGCTCTTGAGATGACTCCTGATGATCATTGAGAACTTACCCAGTAGCAGCAACTAATTTGGGTGTCTGTACTTCCCCAGTAAATGCAACCATCTGCCTTCCTGGCCTCAGTCACGCTTATGTGGACACCACACTCATGGTCCTGACTGCTGGTCTCAGTCTACGTATACGTAATGCTGTGTAAGGTGGAGTGGGGATGGTGAGACCTGGGTGCAGGTGCTGGGTGTTTCGTTCCCCTCTTGGTAGGATTGAGGTGCAGGTCTGCCCCTAAACATCTCTCAAATATTGGTGCTTCTATATATACACTGAAATCTCTTGGGAAGCATTAGGTCTTAATTGGAATTAGGTACCTAAATACCTTTTAGGATGTATGTCTTGGCTTTTCTGTGTCTTTGAACACAGCACTGCCCCATCACCCTGATGCTGGAAGAACATCAAAACCCAAGACATGCCCTGTCATGGGGAGTGGGATGATGGGAGTATCTGGGACTAGGGAGGAAGGGGCTTGATGGATGCTGGGGGCCTGGGAGCTGCAGTGAAGTTGAGTGGTATAGTCTTTAGAGAGCCTCAGGGCTTTTGCTGTCAGGGTGGTGCTGGATGAAGATGCCCAGCATGAGCGTTTTGGACCTTGGGTAGAAGCTTCCGTTGCATGTCCAACACCATCAGTGGCTGGACCCCAAACCCAGCTGTCCTTCAGCAGAGCTTGACTTGCCACAGCTTGCCCAAGTCCTGCTGCTGCTAGGAGCGCGCCGGGGCCAGGACAGGCACATCCCCTCACCGTGTGCACGTGGGCAGGGGCAGAAACACCAGAGCCTTTTCCAGGAGAGGACCATACCTCTCCCTGACCGCTTGTGTGCAGACTGTGGGCCGTCACGTGCTTGGTCCCCTAGCCCGTGGCTTTTAATGCCTCTAGGTGTAAAAGGAGGGACTTGGAAATATTGGTGCAGCTTCTTCCATATCAGGATGCAGCCCATCGCAGGCAGACCTCATGTGTCACAGCTTAGCATGGCCGACTTGGTAGCTGATTTGCTGTAGACACCTTCTGGAGTCAGTAGGAAGAGAGATGTTTCTCCAAATGGCAGGTTAAAACATCTCAGCTCTGGGTCTCCCCCCCCCCCTCTCTCTCTCTCTCTCTCTCTCTCTCTCTCTCTCTCTCTCTCTTTTTCCAACAATTAGGCAGCTTGAATCCATCCAGCCCCTCATCCAAACTCCTCCTTGAGCTACAGGATGTCCTGTGAGATTACGGAGCGCTTGAATGAGGGGTTTTCTTAGCTTGGCGGAGGCTGAGCAGACCCCAGAGGGCTCCCGTGCTGGGGGAAGAGCCTATTGCCAAGTCGTAGGAGGAATTCCCACGTTCCTGTTCCTTCCTGCTGGCTGCCAAACGCTCGTCCTGCCCATGAAAGCTGATGTATTTGGTTGGATTCAACCTTTGCTCAAATGAGTGAATAACAGCGATCTTTTACTTCTGGTTTCTGGGTGTAAATTCACGATTCAGCGATGGTTTTGTATGCACAACACGATTCTGCGGTGGGAGAAGCTGGAGGAGAGACAGAGAGAGACTTCACTTGGGTGAAGCCCTTTATGGTGACTTTCCGGGAGCCTGCAGAGAGTTTCCCCTTCCTTCCTGCCCTAACGAACCCCCCCTGGACCCTCTTTTCACTCTCCCGTTTGTCTCATGTGGCGTGAGCCCTGGTGACACTGGTGCTTGTGATTGTCACCGGTCACGTAATCAGCAGCACCCAGCGGTGAGTGAACCATAGCCTGTGTGGTTAAGTATGGGGAGGACCTGGTTTGGGGAACCTGAGAACAACCCAAACTTCAGCTCCAAGCTCCCAAACCCGGGCAAAGAAGAAAAGACAAAACCAGCAGGTCCTGGGACTGCCTGAATTCATTTTTGGAGGACATCAGCCATGGCCCCACGTGTGGGATCAGCAGGAAGGGTGCGGAGGAGAGGGGTCAGTCAAATCCCATGGTGGAGTTTCTGGGCGTCTTGTAGACCTGCCAGGGTGAAGATGCCTCAACAAATTCCCTCCTGATTTGGACCTCCGTATTTGCTGGTTGAGCCCCTCCGTGCTCGCAGAGCAGTGGTCGCTGGGTACAAATCCGCGGAGAGACTTCACCACACGTGCTGCTTCGTGGCCACTCGGCACCACAAGGTGCTCGCCCTCCTCGAGCGAGCGTCGAGTTGCGTCACGCTGGAGATGGACAGGCCACCGGTCTCAGCTCTGCTTGCCGGGAGCAGATGCACCCCCTCACCTCGCACCCAGCAAAGGGCCAGGAGAAGGAGCCCTGCTGGAGGTCAAGTTGTATGGCAGGGCAGTGCATGCCCCCCCCCCCCCAAAAAAAAAAGTTGGAATGACCCTTCTCCAACGTGATAGGATTTGGTTCTAATTAAACAGACACCCACATAGGTGACCCCTGGGTGCTCCTCCCGGCAGGCAGCCCACAGGGGTGGGGAGAAGCTGCCGATGGAGTGAGGTGCTTGTTTTTTGGGGGGGGGGGGGGGGGGTGAANGCGAGGGGGTGGGGTGCTTGTTTTTTGGGGGGGGGGGGCGGGGTTGCCTTGGAATGGGCTTGTGGTAGGACCCTGGGGAAGCAGCATGGAGAGGTGGAACCATATGAGCGTCTGCTGTTCCTGTGCCAGCAATTCCCTCTTGGAGCTGAAGCAGAGGTAGGGGCAAACCTTAAGTCTTTTTTGCTGTGGACACATAGAAATCAGAGGCTTGTGACCAACTGCGGAACAGTAATTGGAGTAATTGCCCCCAAAATGACAAGCTGTTGATGGTAAGAAGTGCCGCCCATGACATTGCAGCCAGCCCAGGGGTTATGACCGGTGCCATAACCCCATGGGCTTTTTTTTTTTTTTAAAAAAAAGCTTATCTGTGTATATCTTCACTCTCCCATTAGCGCCTGCCCTCAGCACTCCCTGAAAATTGCCTCAAAATTCCATCTTGGTGCAATTTAGGATGCGCTCCAGCCTGCCCTGAGAACATCTGGTATCTGTGCGTCGGGTGATATTAATCACAGCGTGAACGCGGCCAAGTGTTAAGCGGCAGAGCCCTCCCACCTCCCCCCTGCAAATGAAGGTTGTTTCAATGTTCCAGCAATAAAATTAACCTAGCAGCCCGGGCAGGCGGTGATCTGGCAGGAACAACTGCTGTGTGGGATGAAGGGATGAAGAATGCTCTTAAATGGGCCAAGAAACCATGTGGTCCTATGACTTTTGGAAATCCCTGCGGTGTTTGAAGCTATTTTCGAGTCCTGCGCGTCTTCTGAATCTACGGCCGTTCCTGCTGCGTCTGCAACTGCTCCCTCTCCCCCGGTATCCTGAGAGCTGAGGCTGTTGTTTTGGGTGTAAATGCTGCTCCCTGTCTCCGGGAAGGTAAACACCCCCCTCCCTCGCCCTGCTTTGCTGTAGAGATAATCAAAGTGCTCTGCGAAGCCGGGAGAGATGTTGTTTCTGTTTGGCAGATGGAGGAGTGGAGTTACGGAGGCTGCCGAGAAAGGCATGTGGATCTGCTCGCTCGGAGGGCGTTTGTGTTTTTGCTGCAGGTCACTTTGTGGCTTCCTTTAGTGTTGGGCGACGAGCAGACAGGGCTGGCACAGGGAGTGTTTTTATTCCCCTTTTCCTGGGGTGACCGCACGCCAGACAGCGAGCAAACCCCCGTCGAGCGCTACTCCCGGTGCCCCCAAAGGAGAGCCTGGCTCTGCTTTTGCCCCAAGCTCCCCAGTTTGTGGCTGAGTTTGGAGGGGAAAAAAACCCCCGAAACAACAAAAAAAAAAGAAAAAAAAAATCAAAACTATGTCTCGAGCGCAGTTGGCGCCTTAACCACCGAGGCTGCCGCGCTTTCAAGGGAGGCAGCCCCAGCGCTGCTGCATGGGAGGGACGGGAGGGGGGATAACTCTTGTGTGGTGCCTTTGATGTTGGAGGCTTTTACCCGCGTTACCCGGGGAGAAACTCGAGCGCTTTTCATGTCTGGTGGGGAGGGAAGGCAGAAAGCCAGGAGGAATTTGCTTTGCGAGAGCTTTACGAGGGGAACTGAGCCGAACTTTTCAGAAGCTGGGGGGAGACTCGCTGGGGCGGCAGCTGAAATAGGTGCTGAAGCATCCTTGGCTCTCGCAGACGCCGGGCAGCGTGCGTTGTCCTCCTCGTCATCCTTGGCTGAGTAAGTCTCTGCCTGAGCTATCCCCAGCCTCAGGGAATAAAAAGTGATGGCAGGGGCTGTGCTAGGGTGTCCAGAAGGGAATTGTGGAGCAGGCAAGCTGGAGGCTGGCCATGCAATGAGTGCAAGGGCGGTTGAAGGGTGTAAGGAGGGGAAAAAATAAGAGGAGTGACTTAGCAAGGGGAAAATACCAGGGGCATGATGCAGGCATCGGCACATGGGAACACTTTGTCAGGGCCTGTGCTAAGGGAGGAGGCAGAGACGGCTGTGCTGCCCGCTCCCGTTCGCCGTGGGATGGGGATGTGCTGGGCTGCATCTTGGGGCTGGAGCGGGCAGGGAGCGGGAGAGCAGCCGGTGCTGGGTCCTGGGGGTGAAACGGGGTGGCAGCAACCCTGACGTGATCAGGGCGATGGGGGGTCCCTGGGGTGGCAGCTCCCAGCGGGCTGGAGCCCTGCTGCAGGCTGTCCTCACCCAGCTCCCGCAGCCCGGCGGCGAAAAGGGGTCCCTTTTGCGGGCAATGCCAGGCGAGGGCAAGAGCCCTGCCTGTGAAAGGGTCCGTGCAGAATTTGGGAGCCCTTTCGCAGCTGGAGGGGCCAGGTATGGTTGTCTGCATCTGCACAGGCAGCGGGAAGCAGCGGCTGCAGCCTCGCCGGGCTGGCAGATGTGTGGCTGCGTCGGCTTCACTGGCTGCACTGGAGGGGATGCTCCTGCCTTCCCTTCCCCTGGGAAACACGTTTCTGTAGCATGGTGGGGAGTGGGTCTGGTGATGTAACGGAGGGCTGACAGCCCGTGGTTGTCTCTCTCCTCGGTTTCTGCTCTGGAAGTTGGTTGTGAGCTGATGGGGAAGCTCATGGTGTTCCATGGAGTAGCGCTGGGAAGAACCCATCTCCCGAGCATCCCTGGGAGCACTGGTGTGGGGTGCAGGGAATCTTCTCCTTCCCAGCCCTTTTCTGTAGCTCTCGGGGCCCGTGTGGGAAGTGCTCCCCAAAAGCATCCTCCTGCTCCCATCCTGCATCTGGGATGGATCTGGGCTGACATATTGGGGGCCGTAAGTATCTCCAGTTCTGTGGGGATGGAGAGAGGCCAGGGGAGCGGCTGGGCTCCAACGGGGCTGATACTGCTGCCCGGTGCCATGGCTTTCAGCATCCGCAGAGCTGTCTGGATAGGGTTTGTATGAGATTTTGTAGTTTAGGGCCAGAGGGCGCTTACAGAGCACCGAGTCTACCCTTCCATAAATCTCAGGTCGCTCCATCTCATTCCCACACCCCTCTTTGGAGCCACGGGCATCCCACCGTCTGTGAGCTGAGGGCATCCCACCGTCTGTGAGCTGAGCAGCCGCGTGCCCTGCATGGCTTTCAAGGGCAGACTTCCATGAACACAGGGACCAGAGGAGCGCAGGAACATCTGACGGTAGCACCAGACACGTTTGGGGTTAAATATCCCATGTGTTAAGCAAATTGCTTAATTTGACTGAATTCCCACTCCCGCGGATGCTGGGTGCGGCAGATGGAGTGGGCTGGTGGTGCAGCTCTAGGGTGGGAAGAGGTTTGACGCCACTGTTGGAGACATGCTGGCTGGGGGTCCTGGGCTCCCTGGCACTAATGACCATTGGTTCGTTTGACTGAATTCCCTTGGGAGGCCTGGGCTGGGTGATGGGAGATTTGCATGTGCAAGCAACGCTCGATGGAGCTTTGGTTTTGAGATAAGTGGCAGCTCAGGCAACACCCTGTAAAAAAAGAACAAAAAAGCAAAAATTGCAATAATACGTGAACCCCTAAGCACCATTGCCCCATCCAGGTGTCATTCCAGGTTGTAGGATACAGCATCCAGCAGGAGTACAGCCATCCAGGGTGTGTGCCCTGCTTACAGCCCTGCTGTAAGGGCATCCTGAGCGCGGATAAGGACGTGTCGGCGTAGAAAAAATATGTTTGGAGCATGGGGAGGACTGCGATAGCCCTGGGAGCTGTGACCCCTTCCATGCTTTTGTAGTCACAATCCATGATTTTCCACGTTGAGAGCAAAGTATCCGTGTGGCTGTGGATAGCTCGATGGTGGTGTATTGCATGTGTTTGACCTCACAGCTGCTAAATGTGTATGTTCTCACTAGTACGTGCTAGCCGTAGCTCGAGGTATGCAGATGTGGCGGGGTCTAATGGCTTGGTGGCTAATAACCTGGCAGCTGCGGTTCCTGGATGCCTCTCCATGGGGAATCCAGACTTCCCCTCTCTGAGCACGGTGGAATTTTTATAGCCTGTCGTTTTAAATACTGTGATTTCCGTGTGGCCTTGATGCCGCATCCAGCCCTGTCAAAGCTACGCTGGGGCTGGGTGAAACCGGCGCTGGAGAGATGTTGATCCTTGGATAACGTGTCTGAGCTTTGCTCCAGTATGTGGGAAAGGCTGGGCTGGGAAACGGAAGGACAGCTCTGCTGGGGTGCTGTGACTTTGTGTCTGAAAAACTATACTACATTTCATTTATCTCTAAAATTTGGTAGGCGCTTGGTGGAGAAGTGTGCAGTAAAGCTAGCTTGCCTGTTAATAATAAAAACGGTACTGAAGGAGTTCACGTTGCAAATACAGCTCAGTGGCATCCTTGAAGTGCCTGTCCAAAAATCCCCGTGGCATTTTGAGGTAAGAGGAGGGTGTGGGGCCGTGGGGGTGGGAAGGAGCCGTGGCAGAGAGGCCAGGCTGGCGGACCCCAGTTGCTGTAGGGGTGTAGCTGTCGGGCTGTGCTCTAACGTGGGGAGGGACGCGGCACCGCCGGACGTGTGCCCGAGTGCCAGCTGGGAGACGAAGGCAAAGACAGTTTGTCCACATCCGTAGCGAGTGTGAGCACTGTCTGCTTCCCAGCAGCATCCCTGGCTTTGCTCCCTGAGGTCCCCGTGCTGGTGGCAGGAAGAGGCAGAGCTCTGCCATCAACACCCTGAAGCTCTCTGGCTGGTGCCTGCTCACTCTCATCAACCTGAGATGTGGCCCCCGAAGTGCCGGGGCAGCGTCGGGATGCTGGTGGGTCCCTTCCTGTGTGCCCTCATTGCCATCGGTGATTCCTACAGCCAAGCATCACCTAGCAGGAATTTGGCAGTGATGGTTTCTTCAGTTCCTGATAAATCACATGAGAACCGATGCCGAGGTCTGACCACTCTGGGGCTGCTTTGGGGCCATCAGACCTCAGGCTGAGTTGGCTGCATCCCCTGTGTCCCGCTGCAGGGACGCTGCCGGGGTCCAGCTGCCTCCATTCGTCTCTCCCTTCTCACAAACTTGTGGAAAAGTGATTTCTCTTCCCGTTTTCTGGCCCCCTCCCAGGCTGGGTTAACACTTGCCACGGATGCAAAACTTGCTGGAGGGGCCCAGCCAAGCGGGGCTGTAAAAGCCACATTTTCTTTGGGAATCGGATTAAGGACCCTTCTTCTGCTGGGCGGATGCGGGTGACATGAAGTCTCTCTTTGTCCTGGATGGTATTTCTGGCTCAGCTGCAGCGGGTTAACCCTTTCTCATCCCACACAATCCTGGTGATGAATGGCCCTTTGCTAAGCAACCGTGAGGGACCTTTTCCTTGGGCAGCTGTGGGTGGAAACCTGGGCACTGGGGGCTGTGTCCTCCCCCTGCACAGCAAAAGCTTGATGCCCTGTGCTGGCACGCATGTGGCACAGGGACCTGCCCTAACGCTGCCTTCTGCTGTCTTCTTCAGCATTTTTTCTCTTTCTTTATTCCCCCAGATAGACTGGTGGAAGGGGAGATGCGCCCCAGTCCTGCACTGGAACCAGAGCCCTCTCCGTGCTGGGGCAGCTCCAGGCTGCCTGGATGGCACAGAGGGGCGTGAGTGGGACAGGGAGGGGACAAAAGTCACATCGAGCGAAGAGGCTGGGCCAGCTGGTGGGAGAGGGAGAGCTGCCTGTGCGCTCTGTGGAGAGCCGTGCCGGTGTCAGTGGTGCTCCCAGGGGTGGCGGTGGCACTGGGCTGGGGCAGGAGCATCCTTTTCTCAGGAGAGCTGGAGGACTCTAATTGCCAGGCTTCAGCAGGCTCCAGGGAAACCCTTGGCTCTCCTGCCCAGGCTCCGAGGAGGCAGCTTGGTTTGGTACTTGGTGCCTGGCCCTAATCTGCCATGGCCGAGCAGAAATGGCATCTTGGCCTGTATCAAGAATGGTGTGACCAGCAGGAGCAGGGAAGTGATTGTGCCCCTGTACTCAGCACTGGTGAGGCCACAGCTTGAGCACTGTGATCAGTTTTGGGCACCGCAGTATTGGAGAGACATTGAGGTGCTGCAGCGTGTCCAGAGAAGGGCAACGGAGCTGGGGAGGGGTCTGGAGAACAAGTCTTATGAGGAGCGGCTGAGAGAGTTGGGATTGTTTAGCCTGGAGAAGAGAAGGTTGAGGGGAGACCTTATCACTCTCTACAACTACCTGAAAGGAGGTTGTAGTGAGGTGGGGGTCAATCTCTTCGCCCAAGTTACAAGCCATAGGACAAGAGGAAATGGCCTCAAGTTGTGCCAGGGGAGGTTTAGGTTGGATATTAGGAAAAACTTCTTTGCTGAAAGGGTTGTCAAGCATTGGAACAGGCTGCCCAGGGAGGTGGTGAAATCGCCGTCCCTGGAGGTATGTAAAAGCCGGGCAGACGTGGTGCTGAGGGACATGGTTTAGGGGTGGTTTTGGCATAGGTTTATGGTTGGACTCAATGATCTTGAAGGTCTCTTCCAACCCGAGTGATTCTATGATTCTGTGATTCTATGAAATGCAGGTGATCCCGTGGCTGTGCCCTGGGGACTAGCGGCTGTCAGCATCTCATCCCGCACACCCAGGGCTTGGGTCCTTTTCACCTTCCTCGCTCCCCTGTCCCACATTGCTGCATCGCCTTGGATTTACCCACATTGCTCTCAGCCTCGGCTCGGCTTATTTGTATGCAAAAGCCAAATGGCAGCAGGGACCATCCCGTTCTGGTGGCCCAGCAGAGCTGGCAGGGGTGCCCAGTGCGGGCTCCCTGCAGTGCGGATCCTGTGCTGTTATCAGGGCAGCTCCTGATAAGAGCAGAGCAGGGATTTCCCCATGGAGGGTCCTGGATCGTGTCAAAGTGGCCCCAGGAGGAGCTCTCGGGGCCTCCTGGCAGCCGTGGGCGTGCAGACCATGGGTCTGAACTCTGCTCTGGAGTGTCAGGATGCGATCGCCCCGAGGCTGAGGGACGGGTGCCGCCATCTCCCACATCTGACCCCAGGAGCAGATGGGGAGCGAGTGGGACTTGCTGGCGGCGCCAGGAGCTGCGGGGAAGCAACGCATTTCCCTCCCACCCCGGTCCTCCTCCTCCTCCTGACCTTTCCCCATCAAAATACAAAGCACTATTATTTGTAGAGAAGCACCTCCATCAGAGGAGACAGCTGGCGCTGCAAGCAGCTTGCTGGGGATGGCTTGCTATTAATTAAGCTGCAGGAGACAGCCCAGCAGCTTGGCAGCTTGAATGGAGCTGGAGCAAAGGAGTTTTCCTTCTTTTCAAGGTTAGGGTGCTCTAAATCCTTTCTTCTTTACCTCCAAGGGGAATTTATAGGTTGAAAAGGGGGAGGGCACAAAGGATGGAGAAAGGCCCTTTATGTGCAGCTTGCGCAGACGCGTATCCATCACGCTGCTGGCGACGAGCATGTGTGTGTGTGTGTGTGCGCACGCAAGGTCTGCAGGGACCCTGAGGACACCCTGGTAATCATTTCGCAGCTTGGTCCGTGCCGGATGGATGCTGTGACCCCTGGGGGTGTCACTGCCTGGGCAGCGCTGGAGCATCCCCTTCCACTGCCTGAGCATCTAGAGAGGAGATGCCACTTTTTGGGGCAAAATAGAGTTTAAACTACAGGAACAAGTTTTCTTGAGCTGTGGGGTGAGCTGAATTTTTCGCTCTGTACCATATTCCCTTGCAAAGGAGATATATTTTATCGAACTCATCCTCATCCCCTGCTGCCGAGTCCACTTCAGCTGTGCTGGTGGTGGGGAGAGAAACAGGCAGCGGTGGACCCCTGCGAGGTGCCCGTTGGTGTGTGGGACCTGCAGAGGGTCCGTCTGCCCCCCCTGGGCTCCGCAGGGTGGGTTTGGTGGAGCAAGACTCTGGGGTGCTGGCAGGGTGACGTGCAGAGGATTTTGCTTTACCTTTTTGAGGGTAATTTGTCCTTGGCGATAGTCTGGCTGTGGGGATGTCTGGGGAAGCAGATCATGCCCTTGAGGAGGAGGAAGAGGCAGCAGCTGAAGGAGCCAAGAGCATTTCTCTCTGTCCCAACCTTCTCTTCGCCTCTGTCCCAACCGGCACATCCGTGGCCAAACCTCTGCAAGAGGAGGGGGGGGGGATGTTGGGAGGAATGGAGGGTTTTTTTCTTGCTTTTTCCAAATATTCGTGACCCCGGGGCGGCTCCCTAGCAAAGCCTATTCCCTTCTGGAAAATGATGGATTACTCAAGCTCAGCAAGGAGCCTCCTGCCTTCCCCGCTCAAGGGAGCAGCCACCGCAGATCCTCTGCAGAAGAAATGTGCCAGAGGAAGGGAGGCTGCTGCAGGGATGCGACACTGGGAAGTGAGGCACAGCCTCCCTCGGGAGTGGGATGTGACACCGGGAAGCGAGGCAGGGCCTCCCCAGGGAGCGGGTGACTCACTCCAAGGACATGGTGCCAGCTGTACACGCTCGCCGATGGCAGCACGGGAAATAATTCCTTCCTTCCTTCCTTCCCTCCCTCCTGGAAAGTGGGAGCGGGCTGGAGGTGTCTGGCTGGAGGAGCCCCTGCTTTTTGGTGCAGTGGGAGCAAGAGCGGTCCTGGCACCGGGTGGAACACGGGTTCAACAAACCAGCCACGGTTCAGTGACGCTGGCAGGCTCTGCTGCCTGCTCCACGGCACGGAGGGGGTTGATGGTGGTCCTCGTGCTGGCTCAGGATGTCCCTGTTCTGTGTGACGGAGCCTGCAGGGCCCTGGGGTGCTCCCAGCAGTGCCTGCACCCTGTGGTTCCTGCTGCTCCACTGCTCTGTCTGTCTGGGGAGATTTAAGCCCCCCAAATAATCCTTTTTATGAAGGAACCGGTGTGATACCTGCAGAGATGTCTCTCTGACATGGGCTGGTCAGAGAAGCTGCTCAGTGCTAAAAGCCAGGTAGCTTGAGAGAAAAAAAAAAACAAACAGCATCATCCGTACTGGACTTGGAAGTCCAGTGCAGCCAGAAACAAGGAAATATCATTGTTCTCTAGGTCTTGCCATTACAGACCTTCTGGAGAGTTACCCTGCAGGTTCCAAAGGGACCATGGTGGCTTCCTGCCAGAGCCCTTCCCGGGTGCCAACACCTGCAGACGGCAGCCAGGCTCGTAGAAAAGTGTTGGGGTTTGTTTTAGGTCTTCCTATTAATGGGACGTCCTTTCTGCTCCTGCTAAAAGTGATGGTGTCTCCTTCACTGTTTAAAAAAATTAAATTTCGGTTTTGTGGTCCTTTTCTCGATCGTGCTGCCTTCCGCTGATCTTGCTGGTGCTCAGGACTCTGGATGTGCTTTTCCTTTCTGCTATTGATTTGAGATTATAAATATAGCTGGCAGGATTTCCAGCTATCTGTCGGAGTCATTGCGGACTTGACATTGGTGGTCAGCATTGCTGCACTATTAAAACAAAACAAAAACATGATTTACTAAGCCCTAACGCTGCACTTTTAACTGGGAAGTGGTGCGGTGCAGTACAAATTAGGAATGTCCCTTCGGTGTTGCTGCGAGAAAAGACATCCTGCTAGTGCTCCCCGCATCCAAGGGATTTGATATTTTCTTAGAGTTGGGCATCTTGGGGTGAAATGTTTTTGTTGGCAGCCCTGCAGGTGTCCCTCACAGGCCGGCTAGTCTGCATTTGCAGCTTCTGGTTATTCCCAAGCTGTGGTTGGAGTCGGAAGCACATGCTGGCCAAGGGCAGAGCGTCGCCTGGCGTAGGGGGCAGCCGTGGCACTGCTGGGGTGGAGCAGGGCTGGCATGGCCGGGGAACAGCCCCGCTGCCAGATGGCTTCCTGGTGGCTGGGATTTTCCCCAAAACTCAGGTGCTATGGAAAGCATCGCTGGTGATCTGCTCCTCCCGCTGCCTCCCAGCCTTTCCTGAGCATCCGTGCTGGACCACCCATGGACCACCTTCTCTACGGAGCTCCACCAGCCCTGCGCTAACGCTGGGGCTCGTCCCCCCCACCCCGTGCAGTGTGGCTGTGACATGGGGACCTGCTTTTCACCTGCAGAGATGTCAGATAAAGTAGTACAGATGGAGCTGCACAAGGCAGGCAGGAACCTTGTTATTTTGGATTAGTTGTAAGCCCAAGAACTGGATCTGTAGTTAGTTCAAATCCCTTGGACGACTTACAACAGCAAGGGGGCCTCGCTAGGATTGCTCCGAACTCTGATTATGGGGTTTTTTAAAAGAGAAGAACAATGACTTGGTGATTTTAAAACTCTGAATGGGGGATTTGGATGCCGTTGTTGGCCATGTTGTTTTCTGCCCGACCCTGAGCAAGTCACTTAATCCTTCTCCTGTTCATCTGCACTATAGGGGTAAGGAAACATGCAGTGGGAGGAGGAGTACTGCAGGGCCCTGCTCTTCTTTTGGGAATAGAGAGATGTTCCTGCAATAACAAATCCCGGAGGTGGCTGTTTGTCACTCTGCGAGTGCCTCCTCCGGGCAAACAACCCCAAAGCCACCCCAGAGCCTTCATGGGGACAAGCAAAGCCCAATGTGCTTATTTGCTTCAAGGCCAAGGATGCCACTTTATTGTCCTTCTGAGCTGCTTGCTCCCCCACCTTGGTTTGTTTCTGGGAAGGATGAGATAGGAGTTAAACCAAAGTATTTTCTATGAATCAATCTGAAAAACAACTCACGCACCGTGTGAGTTCCCGTCCTGCTTCGAATGTCTTTGCAGAGCTTCAGTCAGAGCTTCAGTGAACAAGGAGGGAACTTTTCTGTGGTGGTTTTTTTTTTGGTGTTTTTTTTTTTTTCCACTCACAGGCAAGACAAAAACATGTCTGCAGTTTCACCGCGTTAAAATAACACCAAGGAAGGCGGTGTTGGTTCACGTGGCCGAGCACCCGGCATTCACCGCTCCGCTGCCGGTCTTGCTGTGGGCAATTGAACCCCCTGCTTAACACCTGCACAACATTACAGATGTGGTTAATTTAAGGGCCGGGACATGACGAGTGGATCACATCTGTAAAGCCCACGTGCACCTGAGTTCCCTCCCTTATTCCCCGTGCAGGCATGGCACCGGGCTGAGCTACTTTCCGGCTCCCCTCCAACCTTTTTCCAGCTAACGCAAGGCTGGAGCGACTTGCAAACAGACCCAGCTGCTACTCGGGCAAGCCCAGTTTGGCATCTAGTGTTGGATTTTCCTGGAGATTAGGGAGATTAAAACACTAATGCCCATTGATAGGGGTTAAAGCTTTATTAAGTCGTAAAAAGTGATGTAATCCCGCAGAAAGCGACGCGCAGCTGCAGCGTGAGCAGATTGAGGCTGAATTTCCTGCCTGGGTGCTTGGTTTCTCAGAAATTGGTCTTTGTGGCCGTTGCTAAAGGGCTGAAGTTTGGGGAGACGTGAGTCTCGCCGTCCCCCGAGCACCCATCCATCCTTCCCAGGGCAGCCCACAGCAGCCTTGCCGGTGTACTGGGAAGGGGATGCTGCCAGGCCAGCGCATGGTGGCTGCGCTGGCGGCAGGAAGAGCCACGGCTGCCAGTGGTGCGGAAGGGGAGAAGAAAGGTGACAGCCACGTGAGAGCCATGGGTGACAGGGCAGGGCGGGCTGCGGTTCTGGTGGCACTGGTGTCGCCTTTGGAGCAGGAGTGTGACAGTGGTGGCGGAGGGTGATGCTGGTAACAGGGTAAAAAGGATGGACAAGTACTAGCCATGTGTGGCTTGTGGGCTGCGCTGGGGAAATGGAGTCCTTTGGGTATTGAGGACTGCAAACGTGCAAATCCTTCTTAACCCTTTTGGCGCCTGCAGGCCTGTCTCTGGGAACCGCAGGGGGAAAAAATATATCCCGAGATCATAGGATAGGTCAAAGTGAGGAGTTCGAAGGTTGGCTTTGCATCTTGGGCATGAAGGGAGGGAGAGCCCCTTCTGCTCCTGGCCCTGCGGCAGCGCGGGCGTTACCGGGCTCCCTGCACCCGCTGCCCAGGGCTTGCCACCGCCCAGCAGCACCCAGGGGGCTCCCACCCACGCCAGCACCCACTGGGACCTCCCTGTTGGCGGTGGGAGCGGGGCCGGGGGTGCAGCCCATCGCTGCAGCCCTTCCGGGGGCCCTTCTTTCCGCTGGTGGGAGAGAGGTGGTGGTGAAGCTGGTAACGAAGATAGAAGGCAGGAAGGGCTCATGGAGGCAGATAATATCTTTATTCAGCTTAATTGATGTGATTTTAAAAAGCAGCCAGGCCGGCCGGGGTGGGCTGGGATGTGAGATGGTCTTCAAAGAGCGGCAGAGCAAGGGGAGCGAGGGGTCAGCAGCATTGTCACCCACCGGTGGTGGGGTTTGGTCTCTGCTAGGAGGATTTCGGGGGGGCTTTGAAAGGAAAAGGCAAGTTTCAGGGCTGGCGAGCGCCAGAGGGGCCGCGTCCCTCTTCCCGTCTCCATCCCTGGAGCGGTGGGATGGATGGAGTGTGCCGGGGCTGCTGCCTTCGCTCCAGCCTCGCTCGTTCCCAGCACCCACCCCCCCCAACCCCC
>VZSF01000531.1:226042-316886 GCA_013398295.1 Chionis minor
TATTTTTTTAAAATGACCGTAGCTGCAGAGGTCTGTGCGTCGGTCGGGCGTGGGAGATGGGGCGTCGGTGTGAAACGTGGGTGGCTCTGGGCGCACGCAGCCGTGCCAGGTGTCCGTGTCGAGGTGGCCCGCGTGGCTCCCGCCGCGCTTTTTTGGGCCAGCGGGGTTTGCGGAGCGCCGACTTGCCTCTTTGTTGTTTGTGGAAGCCCAGAGCTCCGCAGGGGTAAGAGGTGCTTCCCCTTGCCCAGGGGCTGGGAAGGGTCTCCACGTCCCTCCCTGCGCTGAACCCCATCGCCCAGGGTGGACACGGGGTTGGGAGAGGGTCCCCCCCCTGAGACCCACGGAGGAATCTGCTTTGTGGGTGTCCTTGGACCCCCCTGGGCACGGCCACCCCGAGCCTGTCCTGCGGGGAGCCAGGGCTGTGGTGGCCGCCAGCATTCCGCTGCGCGGGGCTGGTTGATGGAGTGGGTTTTCCTGGTGTTGGTGTGCAGGAGAGTTGTCTCCAGCGAGGCAGGGCCGGTCTCGGGGTCAGCTCTCGCTTCAGCTCCAGGGGGAAGCTGCTCGGAGCTGCGTGGCCGGAGACCTCCGCGTGCCCGAGGCTGGGTTTGCAAGACGGGAGCGGGCAAGACTTAGGGTTGTTTATGATCATCTCCTTCCTTCTAAACTTCTCTGGGCAAACAGAACAGCGTTAACAACTCCTTGCAGGTCTCTCTAAGTGAGCCACTGCCTCACGTGGTTGGAGAAATGAGGATGTCCGACTGCCGGCCGCGCTGCAAGGGCTGGAATGTGTCTGGGCCGGGGAAGGTGGTGGTCGGCCTCACGCCGCAGCCGGGACACACCGTGGGTTGTTGGGCTGGAATGCCCGAGCTCGCGGGCAGCAGTTTGCGAGCGCTTCAGGTTGCGTCCAGGTGGACCTGGCACCAGGGTTTGACCTCTGGGACCAGCTCACTGCATCCCAACCCAGAAATGCCAGCGGCAGCCAGAGGGTTAAGCTGGGAAGGGAAACCGTGATGGGGAGCCCTGGAGCATCCATGTCTTGTAAATGAAAGGGCTAGCGAGGGGGTGAGCTGCAGAGGACCGTTTCCGGAGCGGGGAGGGGGAAGGGGAGGGGGAAGCGCCGGCAGCAAGTGGGGACGGCAGGAGCTGCGCGCGCTGCGTTCCGGTGGCTCGGCGCTGTGGCCCTGCCCGGTCGCCTGCCAAAGCACTGGCTCCAGAGCAGGAATCGCCGTGCCTTTTTTGATCTCTGAAAATGGATTTATCCCCCTGCGGGAATATAAGCCCTCGTGCCTGCACCACCTTGCGTGCTCAGGAGGCACCTGGCCACCTCTCTGCCAGCTCTTGGGTGGATTTGGTCTAGTGAAGTGTAGTTACAGCATCCTCTGCTATTTCTGGGTCGTGTCTGCTGGCAGCCAGGTGGAAATGCAAGCCGAGAAGGAAACGTGACCGGTTGGTAGGTGGGCCTGGGCTGGTGGCCAGCCTGAAACCATAGCCTGGTGCCCAGGGATGCACGGGACAGGCTCCAGCTTGGGCCTGGCTGTGCCAGCTGGGCTCAGATGATTGCAATCAAATAACAGAAACGTCCCTTAGTTACAGTTTGGTGCTGCAGGGTCTGTGGCGGTGGCAGCTCTGCGTGCCAGGCTGAGCCCCCTCTGGGGCGCTGGCTGCCCCCAGTTTCAGACCGAGCCGTGCCTCCTGTTCCCAGGTACCCACACACCCCTGTGGGATCAGCGTGGATCCTCTCTGTTTGGCACCGGGGGATCGTGCGGTGGCTCTGACTGCACAGCCGAAGAAAGCGGCGGTGCCTGGGCCGTGCTGGGTTTGCATCCAGCTCTGGCTTTGCTGCTTCCCTCCCTCCGTCCCTCCTTCCCGGCTCCTCCTGTCCCCTCGGAGGGGGAAGCTGTAGCTTTGCCACCTCCTCTGCGGGTTGGATCTGTTTCCGTAGCTTGTGGTCACCGGCTCGGTGTGCAAAGGGGAGAGACTGCCGTCCCACCAGCCGGCTGGCTGCAGTTAACCAGGAACTATAAATTCACTCTTTGGTTCGAAAACCGTCTCTGTTACACCCTACAGGCACAATTTTGTAAGATTGCTGCTCCCAAAAATTGAAAGGTTAGTTGGGCCGCACTGCTTCCTTGAGAACATCTGCGGATGCTCCGCTGCCCGGGAAGCAGTTGTGTTTTCACGCCCTGATATACTGCCGGTGGCTGCTGTGAATCTTCTCTCTGTCTTCGCGTGAACCCATCCAAGACGTCTGGAAGCCCACGGTGTTTCCAGTCTGGGCTGCGTGGAGGGAAGGGGAGTTATCTGCACCACGGCGTCCTGGTTGTCTGGGTGCTTGTAGCTCTGCAGAACAGGCTGCAGAGTCACCGAAAGCCAGCAAACGCTCGGTGCTCCCTGCACCCGAGGGATGTGTCTCTTGTTTACCTGGCCAGCGTTGGCATTTCTCCACCGTCTGCGCGTCTGTGTAGCGCGTGACTGGTTTGAGTCTGGTGGCGGTGGTAGTGCTGCAGCTGCTGAGCGCCAGGTCCGTGCCCAGCCCCGCTCCAGGATCAGCTCTGCCTTCCCGCATCACCAGCACCATCCCGCTCCCTGTGCATCGCTGGAGCGGGGCACAGAGCTGCCGGGTCGAGCCGGGCGCTGGGGATTGTGGGACGTTCCCTGTTCAGCTTCTACACCCTTGTGTGTCTGCAGTGGAAACAGTGTTCTCCTGCAGATACCTTTCCCAAATCCTCCATGATGACTGCCAGCCCTGGAGTTTGGGGGTCCGGGGTTTGAGCCGGCGTTTGCATCCCCTTCCCGCAGCCATCCCGAGCCGTCGCAGCCCTGCGGCATTTCTAAGCCCTCGGTTTGCCGGCAGCCCCTCACCAGCAGCGTTCCGCAAAGCCCGTCCCATGGCCGCCCACGCATGGCGTCCAGCTGGCTGGAGGACCGGGGGGCTCCCTGGGGCTTCCCCCCCACCCCACGGGGTGCCTTTCATCTGCTGCTTCGCAGATGTTGGGTTTGGCTCATGTCAAACGCGCAACAATTACAGCGCAACAGCCTGGAGTCTTTGGCAAAATCAACTTTGGAGCAGCTGTCCTGAGTCAGCCTGGCGCCCGGGCTGGAGCCATGGGGCTGTTCCCGCTCCGTGCGGTGCTGCCCTGACAGTCTTGACATCTCCCTTGCCAGTGTGGAGAGGGTTTCCCTGGCAGAAGAGGTCTAAATATGGCACAAGCACGTGTAACCGCGTGCTCCGTGTTTATCCAAGAACAGGCAAGCTGGAGGGAGCTGCAGGCTCTGGGCTCTCTGCCCCTGTCGGCAAAGCGAGCAGCCTGTGTGACGGTGGCACCGGGGAGGCGGTGGTGCGTGAGGTCTGACCCTGCTCTTGCCAGGGACTCGGTAGGGATCAGGAATTTCTGCCAGTATTGGGTGTTCATTAATCCATCCCTCCTTGCAGCCCTGTGGAGGGGACGGCTCGGCGATGCTGGCACCGAGAGCGCCGCAGTTTTGGCACCGTCCCCGCGGAGACCTCAACGGGTCAGATAAGCACAGGATCTGCCCGTGGCACGTCCTGGGCAGCCACCGCTTCTGCACCAATTTATTTATGGGATCTTTCTGAGACAAGTGTCTGCCGGGAGCGCTCCTGGCCACCGGGCACCACTGCCCCGTGTACCTGTGCCACGGAGTGGTCCTGTGGCTTGGCCACATCCTGTCTCTGCTGGCACAGACCCCTTGGAGCCAAGCGGGACCCTGGAGCCCTTGCTAGGAAAAGCCCAGCTCAGCACTGGGAAGCTAAAAAGAAAAGTGAAGATCTGAGTTGCAGCGTCCCAGTTGAGTCGCCATCCCTAGATGTGTTTAAAAGTCATGGAGAGGTGGTGCTTAGAGACATGGTTTAGTGGCAGAATAGGGTAGGGTCAGGGGTAGAGTAGGGTCAACGGTTGAACTCGATGATCTTCAAGGTCTTTTCCAACCTAAATGATTCCGTGATTTCCCTTGGGAGTCTGCTAGTGTCATCGGGGCATTTGTGTCTTTGCACCCACGCTGTCCTGCAGACCCTCCTAGTTGCAATATCTTCATTTTCATTTTATTTTTCTCCTACACAGGAGCCAGGTGCTAGAAGAAAACATCCTTTAAATGAGGTTTTCCCCCCCGACCGGCGAGGCGAAGCAGCGTGGGCCGCGCCGCCGGCTGTGCTGCTCGAGCGCATCCCGGGTGGCAGCGCGCCTGCGTGCGCGGCGGTGACAAACGGCCGCCTGCCATGGCCCCGCGCTTCCTGTGGCTTTTGTCTTGCTGGGGGCTGGGGAGTCCCCGGCCCTCCTTCTCCTGCTGAAGGCGAGGTGGCACGTAGCGCCTGTGCCCTGTGCCTGGGACAGCTTTGCTGCACATCCCCCTGCCCGGGGAGGGGGCCAGCCCCTGCTGCAGGTGGCTTCTTAGGGGAGCTTGATGGCAGAGCGGCAGCCTGGGGGTGCTGGAGATGCTCCTGACCATTATCACGAACAGAGAGGTGGCTTTCTGCTCCCTTTGTTTAATTTCTTAATTTCTCTGCGCAAGGTGGTGGGCCTTATCCACACCGATTTCCCAGGCTGATGTCCCATCCCACGGGGCCAGTGCGTTGCCGGCTCTGCCGTGTGTGGAAGCGATGCCTGCGGGAGTTAAAGCCGTGGCATAACCCAGCGCTGCTGCCTGTGGCAGCATATTTTCCACGTGATTTAGTCCTCCTCCTTTTTTTTTTTTTTTTAGTGGTATTTAGGGATTTTTTTTTTTTCCACTTTTGGCCCTGCCGTTTTGGGACGGGGCTAATTTGGGATCTGCGGCGGCGAGACCTTTGGCACGCCGGGCTGGCCGGCTTTGCCAGGGGCAGCGTGGCAGCACGTTGCCAGCTGTGCAGGAGCTGGGATCCGTGTGTGCCCGGGGAGGAGCGTGTTGCGACCATGCGTGTCAGCTCTGGCGTGTTTGCTCCGTGAGTAATGCTGGTCTGCACAGCGCGGGATTGCGGGTTGGAAAAAAAGCATTCCAAGTGACCCAGCAGTCTTTGGGATCAGTTCTGGCTTTGCTTTTTATTATTTTTCTCTCTTTTTTTTCTGCTTGGCCTGTATTTGAGCGCACGGAAGCGCGCTGTGCTTGCAGGAAGCAAGTGCTTTTGCTGTGCAGACCCCGGCAGGCTCCGATCTGACGCTGCTTCCGCACGTCCTGCCCATCGCTGGAGGAGAAGGGATGATGGGCTGGTGTTTGGAGGAGCCCCTTTGGACCAGCCACACTCCTACAGATAAATCCTTTGGGAGGGAGGGAGGGAGAGAGGGAGGGAAAAGCAGGCAGCGCCTCCTCAAAGGGCAGAAATAAGAGCGAGGCAAGGAGATGAGCTGAGCGCCGTATTCCTGTTTGAAGGAATGAGGATGAGGACTTTGCAGGAAGTCCTTTGCAAATAATAATAATGTTTTAAAATTAATAATAATCAAATAAATAATAAAAACCAGCAAGTCAGCTTTGCAAAAGGCTTAACAAAAATAAAATGCTTGCTGAGGCTGGTGGCTGCAGGGACTGCCGGGGCATCGATCAGCAGCAGCCTGGGATGGGGAAGGCTATTGGGAGTGTGTTTTCCTAAAACCTGCCTCTCCCTGCCTGTGTTAGAGGAGCTTTCCCTGCGCGGCTGTTGCTTCCAGGAGCTCGCAAGGACCAGGCTGAGTGTGTGCGTGCTCTGCCTTCGGGATATGTGCTGTATCCACCGTGATGGATGCGGAACGGCTGGCGCTGGGTGGGAGCAGATTGCGTCGCCCGCTGGCGCATCAGGAGCAGTTTGTCCTTCCCGGCGGCAGAAGCTCCTGCCTGGTCCCTGGGTCAGTGGGTAGTTCCCTGATTTTTTTTTGTTACGAAGATGTTAAATCCGGCAGTAGGTGTATGTTTATTTCCCCTGAAATGCTTTGCTAACCTGGAGCCACCTCGCAGGGGAGGCAAGCGTCCTGTCTCTGCGGGAAGCTGTGTGTGTTTTGGGTTCCTCGGTGGATATCGGCAGAATTAGAGCAGGAGCGTGAAAGCTTTGTGGCTGCGTGGGTGTTGTCTGGCGCCACCTGTTCTGGTGCAGAGGCGTCAGTTTTGGGGGGTTTTTTTGGTGAGAAGTGAGCTGGGGCTAGCAGCCGCTGCGCTGCGTCAGCTGGAGCTTGAGGAGGGCACGTGCCGGTAAATGCCGAGGGCTTCTCTGTGTCTGCAGAGCCATCCAGTTCCCTGAAACGCGGCCACCAGGCATTCCCACCAGCCATCTGCATGGCGCTGTAATTACAGTGGTACGCAGGAGCGGGCCGGCTGTTTCGGTCCACAAGCCTTTAGCAGCAGCGGCTGGGCACAGGGCCATGTTGCTAAAAGGCTTCGTCACTCACTAAATAAACTCCTGGACTGGTGCCGAGGATTTTCTCGGGGCTGGGTCCCACTCCCTGGCAGCGGATCGGCTGCTCGCAGGACCTGGTATGCCTGTTCCCCCTGTAGCAGCATCCCTCTGCTGTGCTCAGCCGTGGTGACGCGGGCAGGGATCAAGGGGAATCCAGTAAGAAGGGGAATCCTGAATTTGATTTAATTACAGGCAAAGGAAGATCCCACGTGCCTCCTCTCTCAGCCTCCCAGTGCCCCGAGTCCCCAGTTGCCGGTGTTAGTAGTGGAGATGCAGCACGTGTGTTTATTCCTGCTTCGGATGCAGCAGGCAGCTCCTCTCATTCCCTGCCAGGAGCAAGCATCCTGGTGCTGCCTGCCACCCCTGACTGCCCTCTCTTTGCCTCCGCAGGTCCAGAGGCAGTTCCCAGCCACGCACCCGGCATGACGGACGCTCCACGGGATGCCGGCCCCAAGCAGCTGGCACCGACGCGGCCGGAGAAACCAGCTGCGGACTTCGGCTATGTGGGGATAGACGCCATCCTGGAGCAGATGAGACGGAAAGCCATGAAGCAGGGGTTCGAGTTCAACATCATGGTCGTGGGTGAGTTCTCTTCCTCACGCCAGCTGCCCGCAACGTGCTCGGCGAGTTGTTTTTGTCCTTCTGCGACGATGTTTGTCCCCTCTGGAGCCTCCTCAGGAGCAGCAGCTTGGGCTCAGCGCTGGGGTCTTTGCCTTAGGAGTCAGCAAACCCCGCTCCCGAGGAGCTGGCTTGAATTCAACCCCCATTAAAGCTGGTGGTGTGACGTGGCCCGTGGTCTCCTGCATCTTCCCGCCTCTTGGGTGCGTTGTTCATAGGCACGTCCCGGAGGGATATGCTCCGAGGGGTGTTGAGAATCACTGAAGCCTTGCAGAGAGCTCCCTTGCCCGCTGTCCTGGGAGCCCGGCACTGGTTTGAGCACTTGGGGAGCTGGTTAGGGCTGAAGGGCTTGCACCACTCCTGGTATCCTGCAGCCCTGATCTTTGCTGGTATTTCCAGCAATTTGGCTAAAATTCCTGCTTGGGAGTTTTCTTGTATTTAAGCGATTGTGCTGAGCCCCTCAGACAGCAGATGCCACCAGGGTGCGAGTTCCAGGGAAGAAATGCCGCGTGTGATTTACCGGTGGGAATAAAGACCAGCAAGAGGGTTTTTGCATGAGCTGAGCTGTTCGGCTTGAACAGCTTCTGGTGCCAGTGGCTCCTCCGGGGACCTGCAGTGGGGGAATGACCCACAGGGTCATGACCCACTTGCAGGGAGGGAGGGATGGATGGAAGGTTGAGTGTCCAAATCCCGCTGCCAGCAAGCTCCTATCCATTGGCTTTCTGAGGCAGCAGGGTGGATGGGATGGAGGAGCTTTATTTCAGCGAGAGGCCACTGGCTGCATCGCTGCTGTGCTGTCTGCAGCCTCTGCTGCGGGGTCTGCGCTCCTGCAGCCCCTCGGCTCCCCACGGCAGGGACTGCTCCAGCCGCTCACCAGCAAAACACTGGGTATACTGGAGGGCTGGGCAGGCACTGTGGGAGGCCGTGCAGGGCGGGAAAGGGAAAAGGAATGAGCCTTTTCTGCATTTTTCCAGCTCTCGGGGTCTGGCCTGGTCCCGAGGAGCCCCTCATGGGAGCTGGGCTGTGCCCCCGGGGCTGGGCTGTGTGGGCGGCAGCTCTCCCTGCCCGAACCTCCTGGGGCAGGTGGTGTGGTGGGGGGGTCTCCCATCCCACAAGGAGTTGTGTAGGGCTGCGGGTTTGTGCGGGGATATCCATGGGGTAGGAAGCCCTCCAAGCCCTGGGCAGCTTCCTGGGGTTACGGGAGGGCCTGATCCAGCGTTTGCCAATTCTGTAAAAGATACTTGCGTGCTGTAGCTTCCCAGCAAGCTCTGCGGATGCTCTGGCTTTTCTTATTTTGACATTTTTATACACGAATTGATCTATGGGGAGGGCTCCCTGGGCCGGGAGATCGCTGCAAACTTGGTCACTGCAGAACCAGTTCTTGCAAGGTTTTTTTCACAAACCCAGCCCTTTGCTGCCAGCGGAGCAGCAGCGTTCCCGGGGCAGAGGGATCGCTGATCCTGGGGCACTGGTCCTGAGGGTCCGCAAGTGAGATTGCACGAGCTGAGCCCCCATTTCCCTGCCCGAAGAGGCACCGGTCCCTCTGGGAGCAGGCTGTGCCGCAGCAGCACCTCGGCTTTCCGCTTTGCGGATGGGGAGGGATGTTCAGGAAAGGGCCCGGTTTTGCCTTGGCAGCGCTGTGTGTGGTATGAAAGCCCGTGCTGCAGCGCGGCTGGAAAACATTGTTCTTCCCTTGGCAGGCTCTGGGCTGACTGTTTACAGGCTGGGGAATTCATGGCAGCATAAACAAGTCGAGCTCTGGCCCTCCCAGAAGACGCGAGGAGGGATGCGGGAGGAGCCGGCACCTCGTGGGGTGCCCCTCGGGGAGGGGATGCTCTGCTGAGGCTGGGAGGCAGCAGCCAGTGCTCATCCCGCTGCCCTTCTCCAGGGGATTCGGGCTTCTGGGGATTAGTTTGGCTCCTTTCCTCCCATCCAGCCTAAGCCGCGAGTCCTTGTGTTGAAATGGCTGGTGGGGATGGAGCACCTCTCACAGTGCCCACGCTGCATCCTTGGGATGGGGCTTTTTGAAAATCCTCTGCCCTGTGTATCTGAGTCCCTGTTCAAAAGGCTTTCACCAGCCTCACTGAAGCTCTGAGAGGGTGCTTCAGGATGAGGGGGCTTAGCGCCCTGTTGTCTGAGGCTGTGGAGATGAGAAAAAAGATCTTTGCTTAAAAACACACCAAGAAAAAAAAATCCTAAAAAAAACCACCCCAAAGCACATATTCTGTGTTGAGTTTTTGGTGCAGAGCAGCTGGGAGGAGAGGAGAGGAGAGCTGGCCAGGTGCGGCGAGGCTTAAGCCGTGCATTCCCTGCCTGATTCCAGCGGAAGGAAGCGCACTGGGCTGCAGACCAGGGGAGGTGGGAGTGGGTCCACCCTGCGCCGAGCTGGCACGTCCCCGGGGTGCAGCCGCATCCCTTGCTTGGCGAGGTCAGCCTGTGGCCGCGCTTCGGAGAGGCGCATCGCATCCGTGGCTGCCGGCAGCTCTCGCCTCTGCTCCCTTTGCAGGCAGTCCGACTCCGGCAGCTTGGGACAGGCACAAACGCAGAGACCGACTGCCAGGAGCTCCGGCAGCGTGTCGCACCACTTTCCCCCTCTCCCCGCGTGCTCGATTTAACAATGGAGCAGTGCAAGGAGAGCTTTGCTTTGGTGCTCCGCATCCACAGCTCCAGACCGGTTTGTGCCTGGCTCAGCGTGTTTTCAGGCAGCAGAGGAGCTGGAGCACCAGACCCCAGCCTGGTCCACGTGTTTCTTCTGCAGCCCAGCTGGGACAGTGGCTGATGAACAGGGTTTTCCTGTACTGGGTTGCAGCGTGCCATCAGCAGCGTTGCAAACTCAGCTCCAAATTGCTGTCCGACTGGGAAGCAGGCTGGCCAGGAGGTGATGCCCAGTGCCAACGTGCTGGTTGACCCTCCCCTTGGCTTAGCATTGGGTGCCTTTGTCAGCTTGGATGGGTCAGGGTGCTGCAGGACATAGGTGAAATCCCTGCTGGCTCCGTGCTTAGAGATACTCAGCGGTGCCAGGGATGTGCCAGCAGCGGTGCTGCGGTGGCTGGCTGCAATGTGGCTCAGCAGAACGGGGCCAAAGGGACCCCTGTGGTGGGTGCAGGAGCTCTGCAGCGATTGCAGAGGGCACAGCGCATCTGCTCTAAAGCCAAGTGTCTTCACTCTGGGTTTTGAGGAGCTTCTCTGTTTTCTTTGCTCTGGAAAAATTATTCTGTGAACTCATGGGACGACTGGTCTGGAGAGTTAAGAGATGCTGGTGTCCTTCCTGCATGGATTGACCTCAGCTCCGGGATATACAGCATAAAAAAGCATCTCTGTAAAAGATGTTTTTTCTGAAGTTGTGGAATTTGATGTGCTTCCTGGGATGTTGTTTGTGGGACTGGCCTGGACCTGCCTAAAAGGGTCCTTGCAGCCATCTGGTCCGATTGCAAAAGCAAGTCCGGCCGGGGAGCAGCAGTGGATGCTGCAGGGCTGAGGTTTGGAAGGCTGTTGCTGCTGTTAATCCTGTCCAGCTAAGGGCTTGCCAGGCTGCTCCTAAGTCTTCCCTGTGGAGCTGGACAGTGGAGGCTGCAGGAGGGTAAAGGCACAGATGTGTCAGGATGCTTCTTCCTGGGGTTCCCTGGTCCCTGTGCCCTTTTTCGGAGCTGCTGAGTGTCACCACAACCGTTAGAACATTCCCAGTGGTGTCTGCCTGTCCTCGGGGTTGCTGTGATTTTGGCTGGATGCAAGAAACCAGCTCTTGCCCTGCTCACTCCCAGCAAGCTGGTTGCTTTGGAGCCGGGGAAGGTGCTTGCTGCCCGCAGCGTCCTCCTGCCCGGGATGGACTCGAGCTCTTTGAGCCGGAGAGGCTGCAGGGGAGCAGCTGCACCTCTGTCCTCCCTCCCGCATATCCGGTGCAGGCTGAGTCCGTCAGCATCCCCATCCTCTGGCCCCTGAAAAAACAGCCCGGAAACGAGTGATCGCTGACTGTGGTTTATCCTGCTCTTTTCCAGGTCAGAGCGGCTTGGGGAAATCCACGTTAATCAACACCCTCTTCAAATCCAAAATCAGCCGGAAATCTGTACAGCCGACTTCTGAAGAGCGGATCCCCAAGACTATTGAAATCAAATCCATCACTCACGGTGAGGCCCTGCAGATCCCACCTGGTGCTTTGGCTTTTGGTCCTGCTCCGCCTTGTGTCTCTGGGGGCTCACGGGGGTTGTGGACCTCCACTAAACCTCCACTCCCTTCTGTGTGAAAAGGCTTTGACCATCTGGAGTCGCATGTAGGGCTGAGAAAACATTGATTTTCTCTTTATCCACCAGCATTGACTTAACTGTGGTGGAAGGGAACGCTTGAGGTAGCCATGGGGGATGGCATGTCAGGGCAAGTGTGGTGTTGCATCCCTTTGGGAGGGCCGATTTGTGGCTGTTAGAAGCTGTGAAGATGCGTTTCTGCCCTGGGGACAGCTCTCCAGCTGATTTTGGGAGGGCAGGTTTGACCGGAGCGCCCATCAATGCTTGCCTGATGCATCGGCTTTCTTCTCCATTTCAGAGATTGAGGAGAAAGGGGTTCGCATGAAGCTGACGGTCATCGACACCCCCGGCTTCGGAGACCACATCAACAACGAGAACTGGTGAGCTGGGGACTGGTGTGGAGGGAGGGTGGCTGAGCCCCGGGGCATCCTGACCGGGTGCTGGTGCTGAGGGCCGTAGCCTGGTCCTGTGCCACCCACGCTCCATGGGGAGCAGGGGAGAGGCTTGTTGTGGGTGGCAGCGCGGTGCCATGCTCCCCAGGGCTGATCACAGACCCTGCGAGAGCCCACAAACGTCCTGCTGTTCCAGGCATGAGACAAGCTTTGTTTGTGGCTGGGAGCAGCTGTGTGCTGGCGTGGCCCGTCCCCGGACCTTGCTCCTGAAGGCTGAACCCTGCCAGGAGTCCCTGGGATAGTGGCTGGCTCTGCGGGATGACCCCCCAAGCTGGGGCAGGTGCCTTCTCCTCCCCATGAACTGGGGTGGGGTTTGTGGGGTTTGATGCTGCTCTTGCTTCTGTGCCACAACGGGGTGCGAAGAGGGACTGCCCTGCTCAGCAGCCGAGTGTTTGAATGTGGTTTGGGTTGGTTGGTTTGTTTTATGGGATCCTGAAAGATTCTGAGCATTCCCGTCTCGGCGGGCTCTGCTGGTCAGACCAGGTGGGAGGTTGGTCCAGGGTGGCCCAGATCCCTCACACAAACCCAACAGCCCGTGTTCCTCTCTCTCGGCAGCTGGCAGCCCATCATGAAGTTCATCAACGACCAGTACGAGAAGTACCTGCAGGAGGAAATCAATATTAACCGGAAGAAGCGGATCCCCGACACGCGGGTGCACTGCTGTATATACTTCATCCCAGCCACTGGCCACTCGTACGTACCCTGCCACCCGCGCTCTGACCCTCACGGCTTCCCTCTCCCATGTCCAGTCTTGGTCAGGGTCATCCTCGGGATTCCCCCGTGCTTCTCGGAGACTTGAAGAGCTCGAGGATAGCGTGAAGCTGTCTGTCCTAGGGCTGTAGCATCTGGAGCCCTCGGAATGACGCAGCAGAGCTGCTGTACCCCAGAGAAATGCGGCGTTCCCTCTTCTGAGGGGCCATCACAGCCTTCCTGAGCTCCGGTTAGCTGCTTGCCTTGCTGTGGTCACCTCGTTTGCTTGACCAAGGATGGACAGCAGTTGCTCGGCTCTCAGATTGGACAGAAAAGGCTGCCTTTGCAAACAGAACATTAATTTTCTTTGCTGTGCCCCTGCCTTTGTAAGCGGAGAAGCCAGTTTTCCCCGTGCTACCGAGGGAGTGAACACCCTCACCCTTTAAGGGTATTTTGTAGGTTGTTTGACTAGTCTGCGAGTGGGATGCAGTTTATTCAGTGCAGAGCTCTCCTGGCTCTGGCACTTCTCAAGCGACAGCATCAAAGGCATAGATGTTGCTCTACTTTTTTTCTTTTTTTTTTTTTTTCTCCTTTCTTTTTTTTCCTTAGGCATATAGCCTGCAGCGAAAATCCAGGATGCTTAGAGCGTCTTGAAAAATGTGACTTAAAGTATCGCAACATAAAATGAGACCTAAGTTGCCTTTTGATTTGTGTCAATTCCTTCCACTTCTGGCTCTGTCTGCGTGGGGATTTTTTTGGGTCTGTTTTCAAAAGTAAACTTGAGCTGCCAGCGCTGTATTAATGTCAGCCTTTTCCTCTTCCCCGTGTAGAGATTTATTCCAATAGAAAAGACTTTGTTTTGCTTCTGCCAGTGGGTAGACCAAAAATGCATCCATCGCCGGGATAAAATGGCTGCATGGGCCAGTTATGCTCTCTTGTGTAACTGGCTGCCAATGGGGAGCAGAAGGGCTGACGAAACATTTATGGTTTAATACGATAAAGCAGAAGACATTTCACAGGGAGGTGACGTTTTTAGGCCAGTCTAGCGTGTTGGTCCCGCTTATCTCCGCGCTGATCTCCAGACCCTGCCTTGGCAGGTTGGGTGTTGCAGCATTACTACCTCCAGCTTTTTCTCATCGCTTTGGATGTTTAACCCTTAAAAGTCCGCACGATGCTTCCATCCTTGCAGATACTTGACCCGCACGCAGGTTGCAAATTTTGGGTGGCGCCGGCTGCCCGTGCAGGCGGTGGCATGGAGCCCCCTCCCCATGTCCCCCTCCAGAGCCTCTCCCAGCCGGGCGCTCTGGTTTCTCTCACCCGCTGGCTAACAGCAATTGCGTGGAAGTTCAGCTGCTTTTTTTCTTTCTCTCCAACGAACATGTGTTTCCAATATCCGAGCGAGCACGGCGGTTGGAGGCCGTTGTTGCTGAGCCCTGCACTGATCCTCCTTCCCCCGTAGCCTGATAGCCCGGCTGGGGCCGGCGCTTGCTCCCTGCCCGTGGCTTGGGGGGCTGCACTTTCCTGCCCCGGTGTCAGAGCCGTGTGTCCCCTCCTGCCACGGGATGGAGATAAGCCAAGGAACGAGTGAAGGGGGACAAACCCCACTGGGAGGGAGAAGTCAGTGGGAAATTTTGATTCTCCAAGAGCTCGAGCAGGCATTGGGTTTCTTTTCTGCGCCTTTTGTGAAGCCCAAGTTAAATTTCTCATCATCACGGGGGTGCCCGTGGTCCCTGGGCATGAATGGATGAAGTGGGCACCCCTCCTGAGAGGTGAAGCTGCTGCAGCAGGGCAGGTAGCAGAGTTTTGTGCTCATTTTAGCGGACAACCGTTTGGAAGGTCGTGTCATGGGGTTGTCACACAATGGTAAGTGCGGGTTTGTGCCCCCGCTGAGGCAGGTGGTCCATGGTGCCATGTGGAAGGGTATGGGAAGGGCATCAAGGTCCTCACTTTAGCACTTCTGGCTTCACCAGGAGGCAATGAGGAGCACGGCTGGCAAGGGCAGTGGCTCGTAGTGCTGCAGGGACCTGCCCTGGGGACATCGGCACCCCGCTGCGGAGGACCCCACCGTGTTCGTGTGGCACCATCCCTGTGCTCCCTCTGCCACTTGCCCTCCCGGGATGCTTGGTGCCATCCATCCTGGGATAGCACTTGCATGGGGCTTGTTCGTCATCCCTTCCCCGGCACGGGGCCGCTGCGGGCAGCCAGGGTGAGCCTGGCAGGTCATTGGGTGAGAGCTTGCTTTTCTCTTAAATAAAAAGGGAAGGAGAGGAGGGGGGGAAAAAGCAAAGTTAACCAAGTGCACAGGTTCAGAGGCTGGAGCGGAGGGTTGCTCGGCTCCATTTCAATCTGGCCCTCCCATCTGGGCAGCTCAGGTGCTAATCAACGGATTAAATCACGTTTCTGCTGCTGTCTCCCTTTGCAGGGAGTTCGGGGTAGGCTTTGCAGCCCATCTAGCTTGCACACACCCTGTCTTTCTTGTAACACTCCTGTAAAACTGTGTTTGCAAAGGCTCAGCAATGTGCTGGCAGGGGCTTTTGGCCGCAGCCGCGCAAGCCCTGCTCTTTGCCACCCAATAAATATCTCAGCTCTGACCCCTCTGAAGCGCCGCTCGGCTCTGAAACGCCGCCGTGGCCTCGGCAGCCCCTTTTCTGCATGTACCAGAGCTGCTGGGTGACGGGCTGCCACCCACTGTTGCTTTCCCCGCTGGCTGCCCCTCTCTCAGGTGACCGCCGGGTCCCTCGAGGAGGCTGGTGGGTCCTGGCGATGGGGCTGGGTGGCTGCTGGGTGCTGGCTGGTGTTTGCTTAATGCACGGCTCAAATTCTTGCTGCTAGTTTGATCTGGGGCACGACCAAAAGGAAATAACTTTGTAGCTCGCTGTGAATTTTGATTCCTCTAATAGCATTTCAAGGGAACCAGCAGGAATGAACCTCTGGTGTGTGGTGGCTGCCAGCAATGCCAAAATAACATGTGCCCAGCCACGATAACATATGCCCAGCTGCTCTGTTTTCCCCAGCCCTGTAGCAAAAGGGGATGGGGGAGCAACCAGCACTGGCTGGGGTGGGCTGGAGCCTTTCCTGCGGCTCCTGCTCCAGCCCATCCACTCCCCTTAGAGCTTCTCCGCCTGCTCCCAGCAAAGCCCAAAGCGTGTACGTGTCTAGTTGCAAGTTTATAATATCAGGGACTACTATGGGAAGGGGAAGAAAACAGATGCTTTTTCTTCTTGAGCTCTACCTTGTCTGTTGTGATCTGCTCGGAGCAGATTGCGTGCCCACGGGATGAAATAACTCCCTTTCTCTTGCTCTTTTGTGTATTTGTGTATATAAAAGCTTATTACACCGCTAATCCTTGCCAGGTGTTGGCATCGACGTTTCGTGCAGGTGAACCAAGTTCAGGTACCCGGCGGAGGCCAGCACTGCTGTGCCTGTGGCTTTGTTACAGGATCCCGGTGGCTAACCACCAAAGCTGCTCCCTGTGGATACCTGGAGAAGTCCCCACTGTCCTGGGCTGTGCCTGGCAGCGGGAGTTTTAAGAGGAATTAGGTCTGGGCTTGCTCCGTTGTAACCTTGGCCGCGTCTGCCTGGGTCTGTGCAGGGCTATTGGTGCAAATCAAGGTCTTTGCACTCGTGATCACCTTATGCCTCTTATTCTCCTTTGGTGTCTTCACGTGAATGTGCCGTCCAGCGACACATCTTGTTCTGAGTGAACGGAATCACTTTCTTTTAAACACTAGGGGATTTTGGGGGCTATCCAGCAGGGATTGGTAGAATATCCAAAAATCTGCAAAATACCCTAAAAACATACAGTTTGCCTTTCTGGGGAGTCCCTTGGTTCCCTTCCTGTTCTCCAGGATGGTGCAGGGAGGTGCCCGTGGGAGATGACCTCCATGGACGAGGCACTTTGCAGAAGCCCATCAGAGCAGAAAGCCCTGTCAAAGGTGCCTTGGGCTCTTCTGGCTTTGGGACACACTCGCTGCACCTGTGTGGATGCTGGTGGACACGGGGAGCAGCGGCTCTGCCTGCTGCTCTTGGGCTCACCACCGGCATCTTTCGGGTATCGGCGAGGGCTCAGTAGCGGGGCTCTCACGTTATCAGTCAGGCTGAAACTCAAATGTTTGGCCAATTATGAATTCATCTGCATCGGCTCCATGTGCATCCTGGTCTTCGCTTTAAAAGAGAACCTGATGAAAGAGGCAGGAACACAGTCTCAGTAGGGAAGAGGCTTATAGAGGGGGGGAAAAAACTGTTTGAAAAATAGCAAAGAGAGAGGAGGGGATAGAAGTCTGCTGGGAAAGGAGCATAACTGCATTACTTCCTTGGAGGTCTGGGAAATACATTATGCAGAGCTCCAAACAATGTTTGCCAGCAGCAAGTCTGCTTAGATGTGTCCATGGGGGTTTCCTTATGGTTTTTTCTTTTCTTTTTTTTTTTTTAATTTAATAGCCAAACTCTTTCTTTCCTGGGGCCCAGGGTGATCTGTGACTCCTGAGTTTGTGTTAGAAACTCATTTGTCCGCACGCTAACGACGTGCGCTGCCGCTACGCATGCCATTAGTGTGCAGGGAGAAGGTCCACCTGGCATGGTCCAGCCTGATCCCTGGGAGAGGAGTGGGTTTGACCAGGAAAAGACTTGGCTGGGTCACCAGCGCTGGCTGCACTGGAGCAGCATCAAACTGCCGGTTTTGGATCAGCTGAGTGGGTCTCTCCGGGGTTGGACATCCCTGCCTTGGCGCTGGAGCTGGGCAGGGCTGGCCTCATGGGACAGGAATGCTGCCTGGTGACTGCCGAGGAGCAGGATCAGCCCCTTCCCTTTTGCACTCGTGTGACTCTTGCTGGGTTCGCAGGAGCTGTGGTGGGTCTGCAGAGGTCTCCGAGCCCTTTGTAGGGCCTGAGAAGACCGTGGTGGGGTTTGGCTTGAGCATGTTGGCAGTAGGTGCTCTCTTTGGCCACGCTCTCCCTGAATGCTCTGCTCTGTGCTCCCCCATGCAGGGCTCCTGCTGGGTACCTACTTGTACCTGGGCATTTTAAATCGCCATCCCATTTATTTTGGTTTCTTCCCTGTTGCCATGGGCCTCTGCCTGGTCTGCCCTTGGGCACATCCCGTTCTTGGCCCAGGCTCTGCCACTGATGCCTATGGCTCCTCCGAAAGGTGACTTCACCTCTCTCTGCCCCACTTTCACCAAAGATGAGTTGGATCGTGTCCTGGTGGCACGTACAACCACCAGAGGTCACGGGGATGTATGAGCGGCAGAGATGTCCCTTTGCTTTTGGGGCTCTGGCGTTGACCTTCCTGCCTTGTCCCTATGTGCTGCTTTCAGCGAGGGCTTGTTTCAAACAGGCTCCTTAATGCATGAGCACCCCAAAGGTGTTCCTGTGCCCTGGTCTCCCCTGGGATCTCTAGATTTCGTTTTTCAAGGCAACGTCTGCTCAACCGTCCTGCATGGGTGTGTGTCCCCATCACCTCCAGAGCCACCGAGGGGGACCTGCAGCAAGTGGAAGTGTCCCAAGGAGGGCTTTCCTCTAGCTGGCTTGGGAACCCCCAGCAGCAAAAACACATTCAGGGAGGACTGAGGAGTGAGGGAGGGTCACGGCCAGGCGTCCTCTTCACCGTCCACAGCTGGACTGCCGCCCTCGGACGCGGAGCAGCGTGGCACCAGAGGTCACGTCCCTGCTGTCAGCAGGAGCGTTTAGCAGGGAGGGATTTCCCCGAGGGGCTGATCGTTGGGGTTATGCAATCTCTGCAGCTTTCCTCTGCGGAGACCTTTTCATCATAGGGATTTTTTGGACATTTTTGCCCTCTGGGCCAAGCAGCATCTCTTCTGTGCTGCCAGAGCCCCTGGAGAATTAGCAGAGCCTCTTCTAATCCCAGCCGATGGGTGCGAGATGCAATCCTGGCTCGTACACGACAGCGGGCTGGTGCTGAGCACAGGAGGGAGTGCGCGCAGGAATAGTCACCTGTGGCCATTTCCATGTCGTGCTGTCCCTGGATGGCGAGTGACAGCTTGGATAGGGCTGGAGGAGGTTTCACATGGTGGTCTCTCCCCGGTTTGATCTGTGCATCGCGGCAGGCTGGCCCCACAGCCGGCGTCACCGTGCTCCTGTCCCAGCTTCGCCAAGGACACGGGCAGCTTTGGGCAAGTTCCCGCAGTCCTGTGTGGCCAAGCATCTGTGCAGAGGTGACAGCCCTCTGCCACCTCGCAGGGCTCTGCGAGGGTTTGCAGGCGATAGCGGGGCGCTGTGAAAGGGAAATGGTTTAAGTGTGTGTCTGCAAGCTGCCTGCTGTCCTGCTTTTAAGAAAATGTCTTTATTTGTCCTACCTGAAAAGAAGCAATTCCCCCTCTCTGTCTAGTCTTGGAATGCCCCCTCTCTGCTGGGGGATTGCGGCAGCCCCCCACCTCCCCAGCGGTGCACAAACCCCCTTTTTTCTGCTGTATTTTTCAGGCTCCGACCACTAGACATCGAGTTCATGAAACGCCTGAGCAAAGTGGTCAACATCGTCCCAGTGATTGCGAAAGCCGACACGTTAACGCTGGAGGAGAGGGACTACTTCAAACAAAGGGTAAGGGGCCGGCGGCTCTTATCCAGGCTCCCATCTCTTGTCCCCCATCCCCTCTTGCCCCTTTCCCCCACCCCAGTTTCCCCTCCTTTCCCCCAGCAGGGCTGGGAAGGCGAGCGCCTGGCCGGGAGCCCAGTGCATTCCTCCGGCTGCAGCTCTGAGCGATCCCACGTGGCCAGAGGAAAGGTCTGCGCTCCAAGCAGTTCCTTGTGTTTCTCTTGGATCTTTGTCAGTGCAGGATAAGTTTTGAGCTCTAAGTCTCGGGGCCTGTTTCTCCCGCCTCCTTTATTGTTGTTGTTATTTTCAGGCTGGTTTCTGTTCTTTTGGGAGGTAGACGGTGTTGCATGTAGAGGCTGGAAAACCCATCCTGGGCAGCATCCTGCACTGGTACAGGACCCAGGGGAAAAAATGTGTGGGGTTGCTGAGCTCAGCTGGGCAAGATTTATGGGGGAAAGCAAGGCATGAAATTCCCTTGGTCGGGAGCTGGTCGTGGGCAGCCAAGGAGGGGCTGTCTGAATCCACAGCAAGGCATGGGCTTCCCTCTGTGCACGCACGCCTGGTGCTGCCGAGGGGTGGAGATGCCCCGCTTCAGGGTTTGGTAAGAGACTGTAAATCCGTTCGTGTAGCTGATGGATGTGGCTGCAAGCGTTGGTGGCCTCAGCATTCCCTGCAGAATTAAGCAAGCCACCGAGCTCGGTGGTCTGCGAGTCCAAATTGCAGAGAAATAAAGTGATTTGAAAGGGAGTCTTGCCAAAAGGGCAATTTTAGGGGCCACCTCTGATCGGGATGCGAAGTCCAGTTGGTTATGGAGAGGATGGCATGTTAGCTACCCCTTCCCATGCCAGTGTCTTCCCAGTTCTTGGTGGGCAGGATCACGCACTGAAATACCCAGTCTGGTTTGGGGGGCTGAATCCAAACTCTACACGCAGTTCCCTTTGCGGTGAGCTAGAGGGTGGCTGGAAACAGAGCCCAGAGGTAATCTGGGCTGGCTTGGTCGGCACGTCAGCCTATTTGTGCGGAGATCTGCGAGAAGCTGGTGTGGGAGGACAGGGGTGTGAGTCCACGGTGCTCCAGCTGCTCTCTGCGGTGGATTTTGGAGACTTCTGCCCCCATCCAGAGGGTACGAGTGCATGTATCCGGGTGTCTGCAGCTGGCTGGCTGGTTCTGGGGCTACAAAGTCAGTCTGGGACCTAAAACATCACCTGGGCGCTCTCGGCTGCTGATAGCATCCTTGTGTAAGGAAACGCCGTGGGGAGACCGCCTGGCTGGCCTGCTCTGCACCGGCTCTGCACAGGATGAGCTCGCCCTGTCTCTGATTACATTCCTGATTGTAACCGGAGCCCCAAAATCCTGCTAGATGGAGGGAGAACATGTAGCCACGTGGCGGGTTTGCAGTGCCACTTCTGCAAGGGGTTCGCCCTCCTTACGCTCATGGCTCCAGCTCTGCTGGTGCAAATGAGAGGGCAGGTCCTCACTGTGGGTGGGCACAGGCTGGGCGCCTTTGCTCCGGCGCGCCTGCGTGCTTCCAAAAAACCAGAGCCCCATCTGCATCTGGGGCTGTAGCTGGTTTGGAGAGACGATGGGGTTTTGGGTTTGGATCAGGGTGGGCGGGTGATGGTGAAGCACCAGCCTGGCTATGGGCTACCTAAGTTGATGCCAGCTGATGCTGCAGCGAGTCGGTGGGATGGGCTGTGATGCCACGCGGAGTTGGCTTTGTTGGGTTGTGCATCTGAAAATGGTGTGCGGGTTTGGCTGGGGGGTGGGGGGATGTTTCTCTGGGCTGGATCTGCTTCCTTTGCCAGCCTGCAATGTGGGGCTGGCGCGGAGGAGTTTATTGCCGTAGGAAGGGATGGGAGCCGGGGTGCAGGCTGCATTTGGGTTTGCAGCTTTGTTGGAGAAGGCTGGAGTGCTGCCTGTGAGCTGAGCCTCCACCTAGGGATCAGATTTCGGCATCTCTTCCCCTGGCACAGAGGTGATATCCTTAGAAGCTGCTCTTCCATGCTGTCTGTGTCCCTGTCCCCTAGGATCAGGCGCTGCCGTGACTCCTTTTCAAAGAAGCGTAAGCAGACACCAGAAAGCAACTTCTTAAGTTTGGGTTATGTGCCTGCCAGCTACATTCCCCATTGCTTGGTGCAGCTTGTATTGTCTTACTGTCTTTTTCGATCCCAAAGCAACGCCCGGCTCATATAACTTCATCTCACTCTCAGCCTGAACCGTGTCTTGGCACGAGTTCCTTGCAGAGATTCCAGGGCAAGCGCTTGGTAGGTGTGTAGCGGTTAAACATAGCTCCCTCTCCCGAAGGTGGGCAGTGTTTAGGATGGAGAGGGAAGATGCTGCTGGGCATTGCTCACGAGAGCCTCTTGGGTCGTCTGGGAGCTGCTGTGGTGGGAGCGCAGCTCCTCTGCCTGTGTCTCCTTCACATGTTCCTCTGCTCTTCTATCCTAGATAATGGCTGATCTTCTTGCCAATGGGATCGACGTGTATCCTCAGAAGGAGTTTGATGAAGACTCCGAAGATCGGCTAGTGAATGAGAAATTCAGGGTTAGTGCCGGGGTGTTGTGGGTTGGATGCTCTTGGGGTGCACCCTGCAGCTGGGGGTGCTGGTGATGGCATGGGGTGTCATGGGCAAAGAGCCTTGATTTTCTTCCCAGAGCTCCTGTGCCTGGGGGGTCTGCCCAGAACCTGGTTCCTGGGGTCTGCCCAGAACCAAAGATCCTGCCAGAGCTCAGAGCAGGGACAGGAGGGTGAGGAAGGTACCTGGGGAAGGTGTCCTCTCCCCACCATGTCGCTGCCCCTTCCCCCAGCCCCATTCCTCACAGGTGCCCTCAGGAGCCAGCGAGCAGGGAGATCCCATGGCCCCTTGCCCTGCCCCAGGAGCAGGGAATGCCAGTGTCTGTCCATCCCTGGCGAGGGCAGCAGCCTTCTCGGCACCTGGAGGGAATTTGCCCGTAGGCTGCTCTGCGTTTGTGGCTGTCAGTTCCTTGCTATACGAAATAGTTAACAGTTTTTTGGCTTCAAAGAGTGGATTGGACAAATTCAAGGAAGAAAATTGTCTTTTAGGGGCTTAAGTACAGAGACACCAGCTTGGATCAGGAAATGACTGAGCAACAGGTTGCCAGATGCTGGGGGCGATTCCCAGGGAAGCATCATGAGACCTTTGCCCTGGCTGCGTGCTGGTGCCTGTCAACGAGGTGCTCGGCTAGACTGGTTTTGGACTGGGCACATCTGCAAGAGATGCTGCTGCCTGGGTCCTGGGCTGCCTGCGGTCCCTGGCAGGCAACGCTGCTCAGGAGAATCAAGGACAGACCAGCTCATCCCATGAAACCTTCTCCTGAAAACAGCTTGACGTGGGACTTTGCTGGCCAGCTTGTTTTCCTGACTGGCTTTTGTGAGGAAAACGTAACCGTTTTTTTCTCTTTCCTCAGGAAATGATCCCATTTGCAGTGGTGGGCAGTGACCAGGAATACCAGGTTAATGGAAGAAGAATCCTTGGAAGGAAGACCAAGTGGGGCACCATTGAAGGTACCTTGTCCTTGTCTCCCAACCTCCTGAGCCCTGACAGAAGGTGGTGAGGTCCAAAACCAGCAGTAGAAGTCAAGGTGTATATAGTGCTTCCCTGCCCCACCAAAGAAAATAATTTCCCTGGTGTCTGGGGACCGAAAGCACCTTGGCCAATGCTCTTGTGCTGAGTTCCTGGGCCTTTGTCTGGCTTGGGACACTGCTGAGCGCAGGAGGGGACGCTGCTGGGTGTCTTGTCATCCTCTCTGGCCTGACTTCTGCTGGTCGCACAGTTAAGTAAATGCCTTGTAGCTGGATTTGAGGGCACACGAGTGCAGTGCTGACACCTCTGTGTCAGATTAGAGCCTTTCCCTGGCATCTGTAGGTCTTTGCACCTTCCACCGTGCATTGGCTGGTGCCCTTATGGGTTCTCTTCCATCTTCAACCCATCAGAATCTTCCTTTTTTATCCCACATTGTAAGTCATGGTTTAATGTTTAATGACTAGATGAAGGCTCCTGGCTCTGGTGTATCTACACATTTCACTGTCCCTGACAGCCAACTGGCACATCCCCAGTGCCATCCATCTTAGCTTCCTCCCCTTCATTTCATAGGTTTCTCTTATTTATGAATCCTTTTAATAGGAATCCTGTGTTGAAGGATGGCTTAACAAAGATGCCAGGAAAACCAGTGTATTTTAAAGCTCTGCCGCCCTCTTGTGCTCTGTCCTTGAAAGCTCTGAGTTTAATGGGGCTCATTAAACCACTCACCTTCTGCATGTGGCATCTGCCTTCAGCACTGGGAGAACCCTGGGCCCAGCTGCAGCCTGTTTGGGTGGGGAAAAAAAAAAAATAGAGTTGCTCCTCTAAATTCAAATGGCTAGGAAACTGCGAGCTGTCAGACTAATTATGGTAGAGCAACACCCCTTGATTTTTCCCTCTCGCAAACACTCCTGCTTGCCCCAAGCCCTGTTCAGACAGCAGTAACCTTTAGCAGCAAGAGATCATATCCTTCTGCAGCACCAGCAGCCCGGCCAGCGGAGTCACTGCCGTGCCTGCGATGTTGCAGGATGCTCGTGGTGAAGCTACAGATGAAACACGTCTGTGGAGCCATGCCCGGCGCTCGCTGCAAAGCTCACCCTGTCCCTTTCCATGCCTTGTTTGGGGCTCATTTAAACGTGCGTTGGCCCAAAGCGGGGAGGGGTCACAGCGGGAGATACTGCTGGGAGGTCCCTTGTTTGGTGGGAGATGGTGGGAAGGGACTGGGAATGCTCTGTGAGACCTCACCAGCCAGCTGGTGACGCTGAGCTGGGGCAGGTACCTGGGTAAATCGCTGGCCTTACAGCAGCAAAGGGGACTCTTCAGTCCTGCACCCTACAGCCCTTGGGGGTAAGTCCCCACCTCGGCCCTCCCCAGGCTAGTGAAGCCCCGTAGGGTCCTCTCCACCCTGAGCGGTTGCCGTACTCATGCCGTGGGTGCACGCTGATGGATTTCTCTCTTTTCCTGCCAGTGGAGAACACGACACACTGTGAGTTCGCCTACCTGCGGGACCTCCTCATCAGGTCGGTAGGACTCTGCCCTGTCCCCAGAGCCTTTGGTCACCAGGTGGCATCCAAAGAAAGGGGAGAGCCCGGCCCAGCTTGAAGCAACTGCTGCTTTGCTCTGCTCATCCCCATGTCCCTTCCTCCCTCCCAGCCTGCTGCGGTGCTGCAGCCCCTCAGCGAGGGGTGGCCCCGCTCAGTGGGACGTGGGGCTTCAGAGGGCTTTGCTCAGCTGTGGTGATGAGTGACGGGAGGAGAGGAGTCATGGATGGGTCAGGATAGACCCCGAGCTGGGAAGCCTTTTGGCCTTCCTTAGTGATCCTTCAGCAGCCCTGGGTCCTACCTCCAGTCCCAAAACATCGCTCTCCTGCATCCCAGGGTTGTGCCCTTGGGGTGTCTGGGCGATCACCGGTCCCTCTTGAAAGAGGTGTCCCTGCTGCACGGCAATGGGAGGCTGAGCCCCCTTGGGTTGCTGGGAGAGGGGAGCATTGGGCTTCTCCTAAATTTGTCTGCAAGATAAACTCGGCACATCTGAGCTGTTGCTGGCAGATTGCTGTGTTGGGGCTTCCAAACCTGATTCCAAGGATTTGCAGGACCAGGGGCTTCCCAAATGGATGTTAGGCAGCAAAGGCTCCCGTGTACCACAGCACAGGCTGCTGGCACCAGTGAAGGCTTCTGGGCTTGGCTGCCCATAACTGCCTGTTTCCTTCCCACACCCTAAAGATACCGTTAACGGGGAAAGCAGGAGGGGGAATTCTGTCCGGAGCGGGTGTTTGAGAGCAGAGGTTGGGGGGTGCAAGGGTTGGGCTGGGGGAGGCTGGACTGGCTGAACCTGCGGCCGGCGAGGTGCAATGACTCCCGTCTCCCTTTCCCGCAGGACGCACATGCAGAACATAAAGGATATAACCAGCAACATCCACTTCGAAGCCTACAGGGTCAAGAGGCTGAACGAGGGCCAGAGCTCGCTCTCCAACGGCGTGACCGACAAAGAGCTGGTGGCTAACGAAATGTAACCGTCTCGCTCCATAGCCAGGACCTTGCTCGCTCACGCTCGCTATTTCTCCCCTCTTCCCCCTTTATTTTTATATAAATCCTCTGCCACTGTCCCTCTTCTCCCTCTCCCCCAAACCCCCCCTGCCAATGTTAACTGACCAAATAACCAGACGCCGCCTCTGTCGTGCGGAACGGGGCCACCGCTCATCCTGTCTCCCCCTCCCCTGCCCTGGCTTTGTGGCACGAGTTTTCTTCTCAGCCCCCGATCCAGCATCCCTGGGCTGGGGACCGTTTTTCCCCCTGCGGAGGTCGGGCTCTCGCTGGCCCCCAGCGCTGGCCCGGCAGCTGATCTCGGGGGAGCAGATCCATGGGGCCAGCGGCGTTGGGATGCCCCCGGGAGCCCTGCCTGCCCCCTCCGTGCAGAGGCTCTTCTCCGTCCGCCGAAGGCAAGGGTTTCTCCAAGTGAATGTAGCCTTCGGAAGCAAGGTACGGTGGTATGAAGAGAGCAAGACAGTGCCATCCTTATCTCCTGCCGCCTCCTCCAAGCCCTCTGCAGCCCTCTGGGACCCGTCAGCCCCCAACCCAACCCCTCTACCCTGCCGACATGCAATAAACTGGGAGTGTTTAGGTATCACCTCGCCTGTCACCGAACCCCGGCCAGGCAGAGCGACCTGCTTTGGGAGAAGTGCCTTTTCAGACTGTTACCTGCAATAGCGTGGGAGAGGGGAGGGAGGCCGTGTCCGACTGTGCAGACTGCAAAAGGCCTGTGGCGCTTTGCAGAGACTCCTTTCCCTTTCCCTTGGACCACAGACGTGGCAAAGTCCTGGGAACACTTGTATATTTATTTTTTATACGGTTGGGTGGGATTTTTTTTTCCCCCGCTGAAGGCTCAGAGTACGTTTGTCCAAAGGGGGCTGAGAGTGGAATGTCTCTGCAAAGCGGTGGTGGGAAGCGGAGGCTTGTCCTGTCTGACCTTTGTGATTCTCGGGCTTTTCCCTACGTCAGAGGAGGCTGTTGGGTATTTTTTTAATTTTTTTTTTTTCAAAGTTTTTTTGGATCCCCTGTGTGACGTGTGTACATGTAACACGCTCCTCTGTTTTGCTCATCCTTGTGCAAGGGGACGGTGCATGCGTGGACCCAGCCCTGCAGCCATGGGGAGGGCTGGGGTGGTGTTTGTGGGTGCTGTACGCCCCCCTCCTGCTCTGCCCCCACCCCTTGCCTCCTCTTTCAGTGAGTCTCCAGTAAATAAGACCCTGCAATGGGGTCGGTGAAGTAACGCCGTGACACAGGAGCGGGTGGTCCTGGAGTGGAGCTCTGCAGTCCTGCCCCCCACCCCAGCTCCGCTTGCCTTTCTCTTGTCCACTCCGTCAGTCTCCGTATCCTCTCTAAGGGATCAAACTTTCTGCAAATCACCCTTTTTTTTGAGGGGGGCACGTAGTGTCTGTAACTGGCAGTGTGTCCCATTCTCCAGCGCTGGAAGGCGCCTGCAGAGCCCACCCCTCCACAGGGGGGACAAAACCACCTTCTTCAGCACAGGTGACCAGGAGGAAGGAGGAGGTTGGTCTCATCTTGGTGGGGATGCCCAAATGAGGTTGCTCAGCGGAGGGTTTTTGGGGGCTCCCCACACGTTTCCCCCCAAACCCGGCAGCCCAAGGGGGGGACGTGTGGGGTGGTGCATCGCAAGGAGAATCCGCTCTTCCCCCTTAAATCATGTTTCCCCCCTGCAACAGCACAACGGAGCTGTTGGGGAAGAACAACTATCTACTTGCTGACTTGCTATATTTTAGCAAAAACCAAACCAAAAGAAGTGTATTAACTGAAAAAAAAAACCCCACATATTTCAAGTGTTGAAAAAAGACTAAGGAAGGGGAGAAAATCTGTGTGAGGCACTTCTGCAAATGTCATCTTAAACTTTTTTTTTTTCCTCTAGTCGATATTCAAGCTGGGCCAAGCAAGACACGCCGCTTTCTCCTTTGTAACCTGATTTTTTTTTTTTGAAGAAAAAAGAAAATAATACAATAAAAAAAAAACTTCATCCAGATCTATTAAAATGGCCTTTTGGGGGTTATAAGCATTATGACAAATTTAGTCCATTTTTGTATAAATAATAGTGTTTAATATGTATTTCCCAAAATAAATGTTTCGAATGCAAATAGAAGGAGGCTTGTTTGGAAGTGTGTGTTCCCAGCCACGATGTGATCGTTACTGCATGGACCCCCCAGGGCTGTGGGTGATGGGAGAGTCCAGCTCCAGAGCTGCTGTATTCTGCTCACTTTGGGGTGAAGGTTTTATTTATTCCCAACCCCCTTGACTCTTCCTACCTCAGGTAGGAGAGAATGGCTGGAGAGCAGCCCCGAGGAGAGGGACTTGGGGGTGTTGGGGGATGAGAAGCTCAATGTGAGCCGGCATCGTGTGCTGGCAGCCCAGAAACCCCCCACATCTGGGGCTGCATCCCCCCAGCGTGGGCAGAGGGCAAGGGGGGGGATTCTGCCCCTCTGCTCCGCTCGGGGGAGACCCCACCTGGAATTTTGTGTCCAGCTCTGGGGGTCCCAACACCAGAAGGACACGGACCTGTTGGAGTGGGTCCAGAGGAGGCCACGGAGATGATGCGAGGCTGGAGCCCCTCTGCTGTGAGGACAGGCTGGGAGAGTTGGGGGTGTTCAGCCTGGAGAAGGCTCCAGGGAGACCTTAGAACCCCTTCCAGTATCTGAAGGGGCTCCAGGAAAGCTGTGGAGGGACTTTTTACAAGGGCATGTAGGGATAGGACAGGGGGTGATGGCTTCCAACTGGAAGAGGAGAGATTTAGGTGAGATCTCAGGAAGAAATTTTTCCCCCTGAGGGTGGTGAGCCCCTGGCCGGGGTTGCCCAGAGAAGCTGTGGCTGCCCCATCCCTGGAGGTCCAAGGCCAGGCTGGACGGGGCTTGGAGCAACCCGGTCTAGTGGGAGGTGTCCCTGCCCAGGGCAGGGGGATGGGACTGGATGGTCTTTAAGGTCCCTTCCAACGCAAACCATTCTGTGAGTCTATGATATCTGTCCCAGGTACTCTACAAAATGCTGGAGCTGATGGTGACTGAGCACCCTGGGGACTGAGCCAGCATGGCCTGTGTGTCCTTGCAAATTGTGAGGGAGCCAGCTGGGTCCCCTCCATCTGCTTTCATGACGAAGCTGTTTCCACTGCAGTTGCTTGTATTTTTATTAAGAAGTGGGTTGTGCCTAGTTCAAGGCCATACAGCAGCTTGCATGTCACACAAATGGGGCTCTGGCTTGGCAGGCAGATGGTCTTCAAAACCTTTCACAACTGCAGGGTTGCCCTTGGGATGCTCTTGGAAGTTGGCTTCACTTTGAGGACTCACCTTCCTGAAAACTACATTTCTCCCCAGTGTCACAGACGAGCCACCGCCCAGTACTGTGTTTTCATCTGTATCTTATATATTTATTGTATTTTTCCCCCCAAGCCAGGTGAACCCCAAAGCTGTCTGGACATGGTCCTGGGCAACTGGCTTTTGGTGACCCTGCTTGAGCAGGGGGTTGAACCAGATGACCTCCAGTGGTCTTTTTCCAACCTCAACCTCTCTGGGATTCTGGTTTGTGTGAAAACAACCAACAGGACAGAAGGCAGGTGGGGTTGGGTTGCATTGGGTGTGTAGAGTACAGGACAGGCTCACATACATTTTTCTTCTGCTTTCCTGCTGGCATGTGGGTTTCAGAGCAGTGAATCAGCTCGTCTTGTACAGCATCCAGTGAGGTGGGCAGCAAAGTTTGTTGGTGGGCCACCTTTGCCCCAGTGGAATCCCTAGAAATACCCTTTTTTTTTTTCTTTTTTTTTGGTGTGCTATACTGCAGTTTCGTGGTTGCTTTAGCTCAGATATTCTTCACCCCCACAGCTTTTCTCTACCAAATGTGTCTGTTGGCGAGAAGCAGCGAGGTCAAGGTGTTCTTGCTATTGTAACTGGAGCAAGACCGTGAGGAAAAAACTCTTGAGGGGGAAAAAAAATCAACGTGTAGTTGTAGTAATTACAAACACGGACCGTGGGCTTTGCCGCTGGACAAATCTGTGGCAGCATTTCCCTGTATGGTGGTTTTTCCTGTGCTTTTTTGCAGCTTTCTTCAGTGTCAGCATCTGACCGTGCCCATGGAGGGGGGGACATGGGGCAGAGTCTCTCCGGGCAGATGCTCTCCTGGTGACAGACTGGGAAATGGTTTGTGGCTGGGGCAAGGGGAAGGCAGGCAAAATTCCTGAGCTCAGCAATAACGGCGGCTTTTGTTTAGCCCAGAGGAGGAGCTCGGTGGGTCAGAGGTCCCTTCATGGGAATGGCGCGGGGAATGGCTTCCAGATGTTACGGAGCTCCGGAGAGGTGGGGTCGGCAAAGGGAGAGCAGCAACGCCAGATGTTGTGATGGAGCAGGGGTTTGTGTGGTACTGCAGGAAAATCCCAGCTGGGGGAAGGGTTTGCTATTGCTAAATCCCCCATCCTCTCTCCAGAGCCTCGGCTGAGGGGCAGGGGCATCCCGGGAGCGGGCGGATGGGGAGGATTTGGGCAGAGGAGGAGGCAGGCAAGAGGCTGCTTCCCCTGCCTGAGCCGTCTCGGAGGGAAATTTGCCTAATGATGCCGTAGCTGACAGAAAGGGCCTTGCACTAATGGCTTATTGAGTGGCCTCGCTTTAACAAATGAGGGAAATGAAGATGAGTGAGAGTTTAATTACCGATGGGGAGCAGGGCTTTCCGCAGCGACAACAGGCGCTCGCTCCCCTTCGCCTGGCTGCGGAAGGAGGGAAGACCCCCCAGCACAGCCGGGCTCTCGGGGTGCCTGGTGGCATGGATGGTTTTGGAGGGGACATCTGCTTGGCCAGGCTGGGCTGGAGGTGGGTCCTGGTTCCACCTGAGCAGCCCGGCCCAGAAAGCATCACCCTCCAAAGAGGATGACTATAAATAATAAGAATAAAAGGGAGTATAAATAATTAAAGCAGCTCATAGTGAGTAGTTCCTGAAACGTCTGCCTGATTCAAAAACTAATTACTTGGAGGGTAATCACCACCAGAAGTGCATACATTTACCCACAATGCTCCTCTTCCCTCCTCTTCCTTTCCCTTGCCCTCTCCTGATTGCTATCCCAGGCATCGGCACCCAGACTTATCACTCATCTGCAGCGCACAATAAACTGTGTTGTACTCGTCCATCTCCCTGATTAATAATGTCATTGGAGACCTGTTCAGGGAGGAATAAATTCTCCCCGGGTAGGAGGCCAGGTGCTGGCAGGAGGGGAAGCCGCGGCTGTGTGGTACCCACAGAGCCTGAGCCCTCGGAGCTGGGAGCCCGCTTAGTCCCAAAGGGCCACCCCCTGCTCCAGGGACAGTCCCTTCGGATGTGCTACCCAAAAAGCAGTGCACCACCGAGTCACAAGCCCGGGGAACCCACGGGGGATGTGTCATCCCCGGCTCAGTATGAGCTGCTGTTAGGAGAGTTTTCCGGATCATCACTCTCACACACCGGCCCATAGTGCTCATCAAAAACCTGAATTTGGTGACGTGGGACCTGTCCTCCCGGGAAACATCCCCTTTTGATGTGCAAGCCGGGCTGCAGCCGGCATAGGCAGAGCTGGCGATGGCGAGCTTTAATTGCGGTGAAGCCGCTGCACTGCAGTTGAAAGCCTGGGGTTTTTTTGATCGTCTTTGCCGCGGCTCCAGCGGAAAGGAGGATTTTTTCCTCCATCCCCACCCCTGTGCCACCTCCTCGCGCCACCTCCATCGCACAGGGTGCTGGCCCCCTGCCTGCCTGCTCCTTCTCAAAACCACAGCAAAAACTTTTCTGCCATGCCCAGCGCAATTTGAAGTTTGTCACTCTTTGCTACAGTTCGGGTTGTATTTATTCGGCTGAGCTCGTGTCTGATTCTGTACAAATTAATAAATAATTCTCGCCATCAGCCTGATTTAGGAGCAGCATTGCGCTGCGTTTCTTCATTTAGGAAAACAGAATAATTTATTGCTAACGTATGGGATTCAGGAGACTTCCACCTGCAGCCCGCGATATTTTCTCATTAACATTACCCAGCTAAGCTAAAAACTGCAATTTCATAAGTCATGCTTCCTTCAAAGGCACATTACCAGCTTCCCAGGGACTCCAAAAGTTTACTGAAGCTTAAAGACATACCTCATAGCATGCAGTAATGTACCAAAGTCCCTCTTCTTATTACTACTGAAACCATCTTTTCTGCAAGTTTCCCTCCCCTGAACTATTCCCATGACAAATCACCCTGCAAGGATGGCACCATGTGCCCAGCCCTGCCCGGGCATCCTGACAAAGCCTGACCTGCTGACCAAATCCTTACAAACAGCAGCAGGACACAACATCTCGGTCGTGACAATCAACCCTGCACTAACGAACCGATATGACAAGCCAGAGCCTCTGAGCCAGCAGGATTCCCAGCAGCAAAATTTGTTGTAGACGCATGTGTGTGCAATGTAGTGGAGGTTTAAGGGCAGGATAGCATGAAGTCACTCTTTATCGAGAAGGTAAATAGAGGAAAATACCTAGTTGGAAAAGGGGAGCCAGGGAATTGCTGTGTAAAGGAGTTTGCAGCTTTGCCCTTGGTGCCCCGCAGGGCTCAGCCCAGGCTGCTGCGTGCCCGACTCCTGGGCAAATGACACTGGGGCTCCCGTGTGGCTGCAGCCACTCATGCGTGGGTACGTGGACTGGCTGTGCCTCCTGCAAGAGGGAGATGAAGCTCCCAAAGTTTTTTTTATGGGCACTATACGGGTGCGATGGGGTGGACCCCGCTATCCCCCAGGTAAGAGGTGCCCAGCGCGCCACCCCCTGCAGCCACAGTGCTCCGTGCCCACCTCGCTTCCCTGCAACAGCTCCAGGAGAGCGGATGTGGTTTTCCACAGGCTGCCCTGCAGAAAGCACCCGGCTCCTGCAGATCCTTCACCCCTGGGATCCCACGGGCTCAGCCGGGCTGCGGGATGGTGGACCGACCTTTTGGGGAGCTTTCGCAGCATCGCTAGCGGGCAGGACTCACTGCTCTGCCGCAGCTCTGAGTGGTAGCAGTAAGACCTGATTTCATGAGAAGGAGTCAGGCCCGTAGGAAGACTGATATCTTTTGTCCTTTATCCTCCCCTCTGGGGCTTCTCTGAAAAACCACATAAGCCAAACCGATTCTTTTTTGTAGTTTTTTTAGTGCTGGGGACCACCCGCAGTGACAATGTGGGATGGAGGGGCTGGGATACGGGGAGGTGGATGACTGTGTGGGAGCTCCTTGTCACAAAGAATCATCAAGACCCAGGGCTTAGCGGTTATTTTAATCTGCACACCATTTTTAAAGGTGGCTTGTTGGTTTTTTTGGGGTTTTTTTTTGGTAGGTCACAGCTGAAAGCTCTTGCTAGCAAAGTTTCAGCTAAAAGCTCTTGCTAGCAAAGTTTACAGCGCCTTTTTTTTAAAAAAAAAAAAAAAAAAAAAAAAAAAAAAAAAAAAAAAAAAAAAAAAAAAAAAAAAAAAAAAAAAAAAAAAAAAAAAAAAAAAAAAAAAAAAAAAAAAAAAAAAAAAAAAAGTAAAAATTGTAGCCTTTTAAGCACTGTATCCTGAAATAGCTTTGCAGAGCACAATGACAGGGATGCAAAAAGAACCTTAGTCCCTTTGAGCGCATCCACACTGTATTATATGACATTAACCCTAAGCTTAAATCGCTGGGGGAGCAGAGGAGCCTTAGTGAGCGCTGCCGCCGGCGATCCCCCTTCCCTGCCCTTCTCCTCTTCTGCCACCAGCCTCAGAAGAAAGTCAAGGTTTAAATCATATTCCTAAAGCAAAATTACACATTGGAGCCTCCACAGCCCTCCCGGGAGGAGCAGGGCATTCCTCTATAAATATCTGTCTCGATATGTTTAATTTGCAGATGAAATTAAGCCTGGGAAGAAAGGGAAGGCTGTCTTTTCATGTGTGGGCTGTCCAGCTTTGCCTTGAATATCAAAGTGAAATGAGTTACAAAGCACTGACTCTCCGGGATTATCTAAGAAACCTTGTAGGTCCCAAGTGACGGCGGTTACGGGATCAAAAGGTGTGGTACTTATGCAGAAAGCCAGAAAAAGCCAGCGTGGTTCTTAGATCAGCCCCAAAGAGCCAAATCTCGGGTCAGTTTGCAGAGTTCAGAGATTTCCAAGGAAACAAGGAGGTAGGTGAAGAACCAGGAGATGTTGGGCTTTCACGTGGATTTTGGATTAAATATTAACTTGCTGCAGTGGGTTATGAGGATAAACATTTTCATTAATCATGCATGTGCTCATTATTATGGTGAGAATAGACTGATGGAGCTTCGGCTGCATGAGCATTTCGACACTTAACCTCCCGTTTTCTGCTCATAGCTTTCTGTAAACCACCATCTTCTATGCTTTTTCTCTTTGGAAAACTTTCCCACAAGCAGTTTTCTTGCTTTCAACGTTTTACTGGTTAGGCTTCGAAAACATCAGCTGAAAAAATTTAGCACGCGGATGAAATAGCGATAGGAGAAAATGCACCTCCAGCCGATCAATGCAGGGAAAGCGGAGTGGGGTGGGATTTCTGGGATGGCCCATGGAGGCGGGAGCCTGATCTGGGCTGGGAAAAGAGCTCTTGCCAAAGGGATCTGCTGCCATGTACCAGGGAGAACTCACGCAGACGTTCAGGGTGGTGGGACAGCACAGCCCCAGTGCACTGGGGGAATTTTTAATAGGATTTTCTTGCAAAGTACTTAGCTAGGCAGAACCGTGGGCTCAATTTACCCACCCAAATGAGAACCAGTGCAGGGTAGTGCAATAGACCTGCATCATAATTACAGCCTGTTGACATTTTTCATTTTGAAAATACTTAGCTGCCAAAGGCCTTTTTCATTATCCATTTTGTTAAAAATCAGAATCTTTCCTTCTTTCCTCCAATTTTATTGAGCTTTTCAATCATCATAACTTTTTTCAGCTCTCCTTCCCTTCTGTTTTTAGCTGCTCCTTTCAATTATTTGGTGCTTTCCTTTTTATTCCAGTAATTTTTTTTTAAAGACTTGAATAGAAGGAAGAGGAAAGATAGATTAAAATTTATACTAGAACAGAAAGTGGATGTATGGCCAAAAGTCTAAAACCCTATCATTAGCAATATTTAATAAGGAACAAAATTATTGAGCAAGCTGAGATGTCTCCAAATGACTTCTGAAACTCCAAAATAGAAGGGAGCTTATCTAATGGAGGAGAAAGCCGCCTGTTAGATGAAGATACAAAGAATTTGGGAAGAGGCTGAAGGAGCATCTCTAATGACCATCCATCCCGCTGTAAAGATTTATGGACGTTGACCATAGCTGCCTCCAAGGGACCCATCCATGGGTGAAGGTAAGACCAGGGGTGGTACCTTGGAAGTGCTTTCTGTGCCCAAAAAGAAACCCCTCTCCTGCTGGTGCCCACCATGTCCCTCTGTGCTCCTTCCCCCGGGGCTGGTTTCACTGGCTTGTCTCCACCAGCACGTGCAGAAGGAAGCACCCAACCCATTTTCAACCCTATGGAGGAAAAAAGACGGAGTAGATGCTTGATGTTTCCTTTTCGGAGCATTTCTGCAGTCTGGCACGGGGGAGGAGAGGGCAGCTTTGAGGTCGTGACAGCAGCCGTAGCTGGGACACTTCCCACTGGTTTGGAGATTCTGGTCTTGCCACATAACCCTACCTCCATCTGGCATCTTCGCTATTTTTGGCAGATCACACCCCACTCTTAGTGCTTCTTGCTACAGGGGAAAGCTGATTTAAACAGGTTTTGTGGGTTTTTTTTGCCACTGTCAGCCAGGCTGGTGTGCTAGACCATGAATGTCAGCTTTGGAGGACGTGCCACGCGGCCTTTTGTAGGACAGCAAAGCAAGCACTGCTGCACTGCCACAACGCACGGGGGGCTGTGCGAGGTTTGTTGGTGAGATAGAGCACAAAAATGGTAGCTGTGCTATGGTAAAGGTACCCAGGTACTCTTCCTGGAGGCCTCCTGTGCTTGCAGGACCACTGCGGCGCTTCCCAGCTCCCACCGCCGGCACGGGCAGGCTTGGCTGGGCACTGTGGCACCACTGGGACCCGCTTACATCTTCCTGCCCCAGTGCAAGGACTGGGGGAGTGGAGGTAGCCTGATGAGCAGTTGCATAGTTGTCTCCCCTCCAGGTGCAAAATTAGCCTAATTGCAGAGCAGTAAGTGCTATCAGCTGCTGATGCAGGTGCTCCACTCCTGAACTCTCCGAGGGCTTAAAAGCAGCAGCTGTTGGCTGTTAGGGGTGATGGGGCTGAGGGCAGGTTGGGTGGGAAGTGTCGCTCTAAGCTGGGATGCGTGGGGCCGGTCTCTTGCAGGATGGAAGACCCAGAGCTCCTGAGATGTCTCAGTCCTGATGGCAACTTCCACGAGAGCTGGAGCTGCAGCTGGGAGCTGCCCTGTGTGAAGAGGTAGGTTCAGAGAGGCTTTTATTCAGCTTTAAATAAAAATGTAATACTCTGTGCCACAGGCTGCCTCTCTCCTGAAGCCCACGGTTGTGTGGGCACTTTGCTGTGTGTGCTTTGCCCTCAGCTGGATGAAACAGGGTTTGAGTGCTCGGTTTTGATTACGCAAAGTGGGATATTTGGCCGGTGGGGGAAGGGGCAATAAGTGGTTTAAATACAGTGGAATATGAGCTCAGGGTAAGGATTAGCTCCGGAGCAGAAGCAGAGAACAGGGAGAGGGAGGTGGAAGGAGAAGCTTTGAGCACCGCCTGGCAAGACACACTTCAGACCTCTGCAGCTTTCCAGGGACCGGGCTGTGCCAAAGCTGAGGGCACTCAGTTTCCTACCAATTTAGCTCTGCAGGCCATGTGCCGATTCTTGCTGGGCTGGTTAGAGCTCGGCAGAGGCTGGATTAATTGGTGGTTTTCATCCCTGACCCAGGGAGCGTGTATGTGGTAGACAGGGTCCTTCAGCCCCTGGAGCCTGCACAGCTACGTGTTTACTGAAGCTCAGCTTGTAGATATGTCTCCCATATGGAATTTTTTTCTTTTTATATAAAAATTTCTGTATAAAACTTGGTGTAGAGGGATGGGAGGGTGTGTCTCTAAGCCCTGTGATCCATTAATGCTGGGGCACTTTCCCAGGCACATTGGTGGGAAGAGCAACTGATCCCAAGCCAGGTCTGTGCGTGCTTTGAGCCAGCACGGTGTGAGCCCCTTCCCTTCCCTTTTGTTTGGGATTGGGGGCCCTCATTTCTCTGTGCCCTGCACTGTATTGGTCAAAACCAACAGGAACAGCAGGGACACCTCCCACTAGACCAGGTTGCTCCAAGCCCCATCCAACCTGGCCTTGGACCTCCAGGGATGGGGCAGCCACAGCTGCTCTGGGCAACCCTGGCCAGGGGCTCACCACCCTCAGGGGGAAAAATTTCTTCCTGAGATCTCACCTAAATCTCTCCTCTTCCAGTTTGAAGCCATCACCCCTCGTCCTATCCCTACATTCCCTTGTAAAAAGTCCCTCCACAGCTTTCCTGTAGGTCTATTTCAGATACTGGAAGGGGGCCTTAAGATCTCCTTGGAGTCTTCTCTTCTCCAGGCTGAACACCCCCAACTCTCCCAGCCTGTCCTCACAGCAGAGGGGCTCCAGCCTCGCATCATCTCCGTGGCCTCCTCTGGACCCGCTCCAACATGTGTGTGTCCTTCTGGTGTTGGGACCCCCAGAGCTGGACACAAAATTCCAGGTGGGGTCTCCCCCGAGTGGAGCAGAGGGGCAGAATCCCCCCCCCTTGCCCTCTGCCCATGCTGTGAGGATGCCGCCCCAGATGTGGAGAGTTTCTGGGCTGCCAGTACATGGTGCTGGCTCATGTTGAGCTTCTCATCCCCCAACACCCCCAAGTCCTTCTCCTCAGGGCTGGTCTCAATCCCTTCATCCTTCAGCCTGATTTGTGCATGTGATTGCCCTCACCAACGTGCAGGACCTTGCACTTGGCCTTGTTGAACTTCATGAGGCTGGCACAGGCCCACCTCTCGAGCCTGTCCAGGTCCCTCTGGAGAGCATGATGGCAATGTGAATGGCTGTGTTTAAATTAAGCCTGTTAAGCAGAGCCAGGCTGGGGTGGGTGAGCAGTAGGGCTGATGGGTGGGAGCAGCACCTGGGCACTGCACAGCTCAGCACCTGCCACTGCTCCTCATCCTCTTAAAATAAAAACGTGGTTGAGCTTAAAACACAAGTGCCGTGTTGGTGGTGCTAAAGCCCCCGCCGGTCTCTGCAGAGAGATTTGAACATGGATGCGGCAGAGCAGCGATGGTCTCCATGTCCCCGGTGCAGGCAGGGGAGGGGGTCTCTTCCCCCAGGTGGCAGCAGGGGTGGTGGACCCCAAGTGACTCTCTGGGAAGATGAACACACCCCCATCCCTTTGACTCCTTCAAGGAGTGATCAAAGCGCAGCCGTTCGGTTTCATAACCCAAGTAAACGCTCAAAAAAAGAATCACTCCCTAAATATCCCGGGGAAAGTATTTTGAGCCTTGGCCACTTCACCTGGGAAACGGTCTCTCCTGAGTCAGCTTGTTCAAATCATCTTAACAGTTCTTAGTGAGGAAAAACAAGAAAAACTTTCTGTATCCTCAAGGCAAGTATATTTGGGCAAAGCAGTAAGAGAGACTTTAAGAGGTTTGGAGGTTACAGTGGGAAATAGCAGTTATTCCCAATAAGCAGTGTTAAATGAAGTGCTGCTGACAGTAGCCTGAGGCAGGTTCAAGAGTTTCAAGATTTGCAACTAAGAGATTAACCAAAATAGATGTCTTATTACAGGCAAGTTTGTATCTAAATCATTTAAAGTGCCTTTAGATGCTGTAATGTTTTTCCTCCTAAGTGCTTGTAGTATATCTGCAGCTTCCTCCTGGCTTTCGGGAACAAACAGTGAAAGGGCCCTTGATCTTGGTGAGTTCAAGACCCTCTGATGAAGGGATGAGGACCCAGTGGATCGGCAGGTTCTCATTTGCTGGGAAGCTGCTTTATCAGAGCTCCTTTTTCACGTGGAGGAGAGATCCTTGCCCAAGTCCTCCCTCCTCTTCCCGGTTGGATACTCTGCTGTGTGGCCAGCTAACGGGTATAGCGCAGAGGAGATGCACCCAGCAGCGGTTTTTACCAAAGCTCTGGGTGTAAAATGCCTCTGAAAGAATAGTAGCAGCATGGGGCTGAGCTGGGACAGCCTGACACTTGATTTGTAAAGGCTCAGGAGAAGTGCTGTGTTTAGAGATGTAAATGAGAACGGCCATCTCCAGGCACAGATGAAAACAAAGCATCTTTGTCTCCTGGGTTCTGCCATCCATGCCAAGCCCAAGGTCCAGCTGCTGCTATCAATGCCCTGCAGGACTTCTCATGGGCATGGGTCACCCAGCAAACCCTGCTTTGAATGCCAGATGTTGAGGTGTTTTCTTCTGTGCTGAACTGACACTGGAAGGAAATTCAGCGTAGGGCTGGCAGCACAGGGTCACTGAAACAAATGGTCTGCCCTCAACATGGACAGTCACCGGCACTAGGTCTTGGCTGAAACCTGAATAAGGTAAATTTGAGTTTGATGGGTTGAGGAATCAACAGGTCCAAGGGAAATTATCTACAAGAGAGGGGCAACTCCGTGTGCTCAAAAGAAAGAAAAAAAAAAAAAAAAGGAGGGCAGAGATGTTCAGATGGAGGTGGTCTAAACACGGGGAGCAGCCTGGAGTGTGGACACTGAGCCAGGATAATGGGCATTTGTTATTTGGGTGAGATTTCCGTGTTCCTTGGGTTTGCTCAAGTCAGGAGCAGTTGATTTCTGGAAATTCTCCAAAGTTGGAATGTTGGTTTACTTTGGCAATTGCGCATCCCTGTGGTCATGAGCTGGACATCCAGGATGCTTGCAGGACCAGAGCACTGGGTAGGGATGGGCTTTTCCTAATGGGATGCTTAGGAGCATCATCAGCAGTTGTGCCAGGGAAGTTGTGCAGGCAGATTGGAAGGTGTAGATCTCTACCAAAGAAATACACCAGCAGGGCAGAAACTGGATAAATGACTGGAGATCCAAAGAGGTTTCCAACTACCAGGGTTGAATGTGCTGGAACAAGCTGTTGAGGGCCTGGAAGGGGCTGGGTGGCACCATTTCATGGGGAGTTCCTGAGGCTTAGGTTTATCTGTGGGCAGAGGGTGTGAAACACCTGAAATGCCCCGGGGCCTGGGAAATCAGTTCTTCTGTATGAGGCCAGCTTGAGCCGTGCTTGAAATGTGAAATATTACTCTTTCTCTTTTTCCTTGCTTGTTTCCAAGTTCTAAAGATGAATGACACTTATGTGTCATTCAATAAACCTGAGATTGCAAGTTTTTCCTCCATGTGAACAAGGAAAAATGTCTCCGAGTGTCTTTGCAATGTTAGCTTTTTTTAAAAAAGGGAAGAAATGTCGCTCTAGGGAATCAGATCTTCATGGTGACCCGATGATAGCGTAGCTTCTCCTGTCCAGCAAGCATGTAAGATGTCATTTCAAAGCAACATAAAGTAAATGCAAGTTAAATTTTTTCTGTCTCATGAGCTGGTGGCCGTAACTTGCTGCGTATGGACAGAGTGAGGTGGCAGCGTGGCCTTGCATCCCCTCCAGTGCTAATGGTGTTACCGGGGGTTGCCAATGAACGTTGCAAATGTCAGATATGAGTTATAGCACTTCTGTGAGCTGAGGAAGTCTTGTTTTTTCTTGTTATTTGATAAGTGGGGGAACTGCATCTCAGAGAGGCTCTGGTTTTCCCTTTCAATAAAATGGAGGGACATTGAATGTTCTGCTTGTCAAGGCTCTTCCATGGTACTTGCAATGGGTATGTGGATGGCAGCTACACCAGAAATCCTCTTTAAATGTAAGAGGAAGCGCTGTGTAAGAGAGCATGAAGGAAGCGATGCTGAAATGCACAATGAGCACCCTGCGTTTGTAGGACTCTGCACACTTGTCAGCTTGAAGGACCAGGTTGCTCCAGGCTTCCATTTCCTGCAGTGAAAGTGCAGGCTCCAACTGTTAACGGTGACAGATGGGAACCCAGCTTTCCTGAGGGCTTCTGAGGACATACCCCGACTGCCATAATCACTGCGGGTCTGTGAGCCAGGGGCTCCCTGGGCTTTCACTGTACAAGTCCCCCCTGCTTCCTGCCAGGTCCCACAGCCGCAGGGACGCTGCATCCCTGCGCCGAGGAGTGGCATCCTGTCTGTACGCTTGTCCCACTCGCGGAGCTGGGGCTTCAAATGCACTGAAGAGCTGGAATAATCCAGTCCTCTGAGACTTATGAGGCAAGCAGGGGAGTCCACCTGCCTTGTCCTGTCGCAGAAGACAAGTCTGTGCCCTGCGGCAGGATGAGTCCAATTTAGAGCTGACCTTGGATCAGGCTTTTGACTTTTGCCTGGACCTGAACATGGTCTGCATCACCATTGCTGCTGCTATATTCTCCTGGTGTCTTCGTTTCTCTTGGAGTCGGGTGGTCTGACAGCATCCCTCCTTCCCAAGTGAGCCTGTCTTGCCCTTGATGAGGTGAAGACGCTTCAGTAAGTGAAGTCTGGGGCCCTGAAAATACTTGCTTTCTGTGAATATGAGGAGCCCAAGTTCATTATAGCAAAAATATTATGAAATTAGATGTAAAATTGGCTATTTGGAAATCCTGTTTTATTTTTTCAGATGGCTGGGAATGGGAAGATTCCCACAAGAGACCCTGTGGTGCTGCTGGCATCGATGCCAGTTTAGTGTGCTGGAAGCATCGAAGTTGTTGCCCAAGGGCGAGCAGGGACATGAGGGGTGGTTTGGGGTGAGCCTGTGGCAGCAAAGCCCTCTGGGGTGCTGTGGTGATCCCAGGCAGGCGCTGTGTACGTGGGACATCTGGATGCAGAGGGATGAGAGCAAAACTGGGTGTGCAGAGCCGTGCTCGGCCAGCTGGATGTGCGCTGCCGGTACCACCATTGCCTTTTTCCAAAGGGAGCCTCAAGTATTTAAATCATGGTCTGCTGAGAGAGGGGCAGCCTGAGGAAAGGCAGCTCTTGGTCTCTGCGAAACAATTCACGAAGTCTGTGTCTTTCTGGATTTTGGCAAGAGAGAACTTGATTTAACATGAGTCTTTAAAAGTGGGAAATGGGAAACAGCTGCTAGGGCTGTAAGGAAGCCAGAAAAGGGAGGAGGGCAAGGCCTGGGGGTGTTTCACTTACAGACCTTGGCAAAAGGGAGACTTTCCCTTTTTTATTTTAATTGGCATCAGGAAGATCTTTGAGGCCTTGGAATCCCAAACACCAGTCAGGAGAGCTGGGTGGGTCTGAAAGGTGCCTCTGCAGTGTGAAACCCTGACAGGGATGGTAAGTCAGGGAAGGGGTAAATGAAATGGCAGGGCTTTGAGAGGGACGCGGGAGGGGCTGGAGAAAAAGGGGAGACTTTTGCACATCCTTGTCCAGGCTTGTAAAGGCCTAAAAACACCCATAGCCCTACAGCCTGTTGGTTTCTGGGTGTGTGGGAAGCACAGCTCAGTGTGGTCCCCAGGCTGGGGTACCCTGATGCGTCTCCCATCCACGTGTGCTGCTCGGGGCATCTTGTGGTGCTGGATCACCCTGGGACTGGCACCTCAAGGAGGCAATTTCACCTGATTGCAACTGGGGTGAGATTAATCACTCCTGGAAGAGCTGGGTTTCTCAACGAAGCCCAAAGACAGCCAAGGGTAACGTGGGCAGACCTCAGTGTCCCACAGCTGTCCACAGCAGAGCAGGAAAGTCCCTCCTATAATATCTGCTAGAGACCTCACCTGGACAGAAACCCTGAGAGAGGAGCTTGTCCAGCCCAGGATCTCATTTCTGGCCACTGGTGTCAAGTGTTTTGGAGAAAAATGTAAGAAACCTCCTATAATCTGCCTGGAGAGGAGGCTCGTCCTGGTGAGGACACAGCAAATTTTATCCTTTGCATTACATGAGTATTCAAATAATTTAACGGTGGATGTTCTCGTCCTTCATATACCGATGGAGCTGTTTTTTGTGGCTCTAATGCTCTCGCGACCTCAATAATGTCTTCTGCGAGTGTGTTTCTCAGGTTAATTATGCATTAAGTTTACATAAGGCTTTTCCTTTTTTAATCAGTTCGGAACCTGCTGCTTTCAGACATGCTGAAGGCACTGACACTCGGGAGCGACTGAGGGGGGGGCGGCTTGCAGGAGTACCCCACCTGCCTTTCTACCCTGTCGGTTGCTTGGTACATCCTGGTATGTCTCCTTTGGCACCTTGCTAAATAAGGACTCCTGAGGCCTCTGGCTTTATTTTTTCCTGTAGAGGCTTATCTGATGTGCACTATGGTAACATAACACCAGAAAGGAAGGTGTCACTGGTGTGATTGAGATATGTTGTACTCAGCTCGCTTTCCTTCTCTCTGAGCTGGAGAAGTGTGCGTGTGCTCTGGGAGAGCCTGCTTGGAGTATTTTTTTCTTAAACAGCCTCAATCTTCCCCATGTGGCCTGGGTAAGAGTAAGAAAATGGGTGGAAAGTGTGCCTTGTACCTGGTGGCATTTCTCTTTCTGCTGGAGATCTCTTGGTTTCTCTTCTTCTCTTTGCTTTCCTCTGGTTTCCGCTTTGATTTCTTAGCAATCTCTTTTGAGCTGGATGAACTTTTCTTCTCTGAAGTCTAAGACCTTGAAAGCAAGGGTTATGGCCAGATTGCATAGAAGCAAGTTGGATAACACGGTTCTTTCTTCCGGGCAAGCATTTCTGTTTGCAAAGTAACTTGGCAGTCTTGTGTATTTTGGATTTAGGCATCCTGGTGTATAAGCCAAAGCTAACAGATATTAATTAGTTGGAGGACTGGAACTGTAATGAGGACAGTCACTCAGATAGGTTGGCATTTTTATTTTAAATGCAAGTAATTAAAGGAAAAAAGTATGTTGAAAAGGTCAATGTTAAAAGATGTTATATAAATAACACACCCTCCATGAGAGGAAGTCGAGGGAAAGGAGAACAGCCAGGTTGTTGGTGCAGCGGCTGCTGTGATGCCTGGCTATGGAGGGATTATCCCTGTAGCAGGGAAAGAACAAAGGAGAAGTATAGTTTTAAAATCATAGCAGAGAAGTACATTGAGTTGAAAGAGCTTTACCAGCCTATTTAGAAATGCACAGGGGGGTCGTGTCTTTGGAGGATCCCAAAAAGCTTGTCCAAGAGATGATGTGGGACTGGCATCTGCGATGTAGACTCTGGGTTGGAGAAATAATGCAAGGTCCTGAGTGTACAGCCTACTGTTTGTAGGGGATCCTGTAGAACACCTCCTGCTTCACCACCCCACTGAGCTCCTTCAGGAGGAGGTTCGTGTGGAGGGGAAGCTCTGAGTGAAGCCTGTTTGGCTACCTTAAATGCCAACATGGTGTGACCTGGGAGGCCGGGGTGCTTGGAGACCAAGAGCCAAAACCAGGGATGAATCTATAGAGTGGTTGAAGTATAGCCATACCTTTGGGTTGTGGTCCCAGGAGTGTGCATGCGTGATGGGATGAGGAAAAAACCAGCTCCTTGATTTGAGATCACAGAATCACAGCGGTTGGAAGATAGCTGGCAAGGGTATGCCAGAGATGCCCAGAACATCTCTGGAGCAGGGAGTGGTGTTACCTGTCCTGTTAGCCCATGGAAGTCCCAATTCTTGGTGAGACCAAGACATGATTATCTCGGGGGTGCTGTCTCCAGTCTCAAGAAAGAAAACTGCCCTTGGAAATGGCATCCTGTCCATGGGAGGATGGGGGGGAAGTCACGCAGTGAGGAAAAGCCACAGTGCTGAGCACTTCCCACTGCATGTGGGCACTGCAGCTCGCCTGCTCCCTGGACCTCTGCTGCTGCTGGCCAAGTCAGTGTTGGGAAAATGGGTTTCCCATGAAGTTCCCATGAGTCTGGCCAACCTGGGCTGCTGAGAACCCACCCAAAATTCATCTTGAAGCAGGCTGAGCTACTGCAGGAGTTTCCATGATGGGGAATGCAGCTTCCACCTGAGTGCCAGCCCCGTGGGGAGGCTGGATATGCCGAATAGCACTGGGTACCACAGTCACTTATGGGTTTTTAACCATTTATTTCCCTTCAAGGCCCAGCGGTCTCTAATGATGGCCAAGTATTCCCTCTTGTCTGGGTGGTGTATGGCAAAGGAGACTGAGGGTGAGGAATGCAAATCAAAGCAAAACAACATGCTTTGCTGCCTTTTTTAAGCAGCTTAATATATTAGCTAATCATGTGTGTAAACAGTCTCAATATGCAAATAGAAAAGTAGCGTTGCCCCTGGAGTCATCTGCTTTGAGCTTCCCGTTAACCTCTCCAGAGCAAAAAAAACCTTCCGGAACAGCCATTTTGGAGTGTGCAAAATTGATTTCGTATTCGGCCTCCGCAATGGAAGAAGATGGCGGTGCAGAGCTGCTGGCGGCTCTTCCGCTCCCTTGTTATTTTTTTTTTGAGACATCCTCTTCCCCCGTGCGTCTCGGTGGTGGGGGACGGGTGGCTTCAGAACTGGGGCTGCCGCCGCACCGGGTGCCAGCAGGTTGGTCTCACCGCCTGGGTACCCAGGTCCCTTCTGGTGTGCAAAAACAATAAAAAACCCAAATTTACAGCGGCCACACCTTGGGTAATTTCCACAGCGCAAAGACCCCCTGCCTTCCACTCCCTTCATGTGCATCTTCTCTTAATTAATTAATACTGCATTCATCACCGCTTAATTCCTGTTTCCGTAGCACCAGAGGAGGGGGGCTGCCAGCAAAGGCGGGTGCTGAGCCAGTCTAGATCCACCGTCTTAGTGGAGGAGCTTAATTAGCCCCTGTGACAATATGGGATCGTTTCGCACAGCCCCGTGATGAGCGGTTTCAAACTGGCTTCTCGTGCCCGGCAAAAGCAGACCAGTGTTGCCGTGCTGGTCCCTGTGCAGCTGGGTTGTGTGTGCTTGTGAGGAATGGTGAGCTGCTGCAACAGCTGCCTGAATTTAAAAAAAAAAAAAGTCATAAATAGGCCTTTTTTTTGAGCTTGGTGGGGGAAAGGAGGCAGAGCAACTGGGTTTGGTGTGTCCTGGGCTCTTGGCGCTGGAGATGGTCAGGTTGGATACTGGGGCTAAACCATGTCAGGCCGTAAAGGGTCCAGTACACCCTTCTCCACTCGTAGGTGTTATTGTCAGTGTTGCAGGGCTCCTGGTCTCTCCTTTTCTTTTAGTTTTTTCACCTTAAACACAACCTGTTGGCACTTGTAGTGCCTCCTGTGCTGAAACCGCCTGCGCGACCCCGTGCCGCAGCCCTGACGGGGACGGCGGCTGGGAAGCCAGCCAGGGCGGCTGCACGGCGCTGCTGAGGGAAAACAGCGAATAAACCAGCAAATGTCAACTGCTGTGGTGCTTTTCGGAGGAGAATATAACTTCTGGAGGACTGTCTGGAAAGAAAGCATCGTTTTGTGGCATGCATTGGACTTTAAATGGTTGCGTTTATTTTATTTTTTTTAAGATTACCTCCCCATCTCTGAACGCTTCTCTCTGTAAAAGCCCCAAGGAGATGGAAACCCCGCGTGCCCCCACAGCTCCTTTGTCGGTGGGGTGGTGACCACAGGTCCGTGTGCTCGTACCCGCGCACACCCCATCTCCCTGGGCACCATGTTTAAGATAAAATGGAGACACCCAGAGCGCGCCTGTGTGTGTGAGAGGAGAGGAGGGAAGATGGAGGGGGAACAAAAGCAGCAGATCCACCGCGGCGCCGGGCTCCTTGCCAAGAGCGGCTGCGGCGCACAGCCCTGGTCAGGGTGGTGGTTTCCCCCCTCCCCAGCTGACATGGCTGGCGATGTTCCCTCCCGGCGGGCCGGGGCGTGAAGGCGGCTCTCGGCTGGGATGCGGGATGCCGTCTCGCCCGCGCCCTTCCCACCGCTAGACGGGACCGTGGCACCGGCGCTCCGGCAGCCCGACGCGCGCGCCTGTCCCGCGTGACTCGCATACGCAATGCAGCCATGCTTAACGAGCGTGAGTAATTATGCCAGGCGGAGGGTTGGGGTGTGGGGGACCGTCTGGGTTGGGTGTGTAGGGTTTTCTTTCTTTTTTTTCTTTTTTTTTAAATTTCCATTTCTCTTCTCTCCCCCCACCCCTTTTTTTTCCCGCCCCCCACCCCCTGCTCCCTGCCCAGCCCACAGCATTGAAACTTGGCCACCTCCTTGGCGGTGGCTTTGGGAGGGCCGGGGACGTGGGGGTCAGTTGGCACAGCAACTGCTGTTCGGGGACAAAAGGAGGCTTTTTTGCAGCGACAGTAGCAGCTGCCAGCCAGAATAGCAAATCCGAGCGACTTGGCACCACTCCAGCTTCCTTGAGGGTTGCAGAGGGATGGTATGTTGGAGGGTAAGACTAGCTAATTAATCTTCTGGCAGGGAACAATGTAATATCAGACAATTACAAAGACAGAATGAAATTACTATAGTGGGAAGGCTGGCATATGAATTTCTCAAAGGGTCCATCCCTCAGCCCGCTGCCGTGTTACTTTATATGCGGGAAAAGCACTGACTGTACATGCGCTTTTCTGTTGTGTGGGGTGGGGGTTTTTTTTATATGAATTGAATCATGTGTTTGGAGGAGGGGCGGGGGGGGATGCGGGCTGGATCATAGGATCAGCTTTTTGAGGGGCAAAATGGAGAAAGAAGAGTCGTTCCAAGCAGAGATGTTCCCCTACAACCAGCTGTGCCGAGAGGGCAGACCTGGCGCGTCGCTGATGTTACAGGCTCACAGGGTTGGGGATATTTTTCCTGGTTATTTTTAGTGATTGTCCTGTGGTGCCTGATGGCTATGGCTTTTGGGAGGAGGATCTGACTGCTGGGCAAAAGGGGAGTGATTTCCTTCAGCCTTGCTGCATGGAGAAGCCCTCAAAGAGCTTTGGAGCTGCTGAAAGTTATTGGGGAAACACACCTACCAGCTCAGTGGTGGTAATTGCCAATAATTAGCTGTAATCACTGCTACATACAGTTGGGATGCTGTGATGAATAGGGCAGCGCAAGCCGCATGGTGCAGGCTCCCTGTCTGTTTATTTGCAGTGGGGAAAGAATTAGGAAAGTCTCATTTATCCTGGAGCACGGGAAAGCATTGGTGGGAGATCAGGCTATGCAGAATTAGCATAGGAAACTCCTCCTCCCTTCTCCTCCTCCTTGCCAGGCATTAGGAATAAGCTAATGACTCTCCTCCCTCCACATCTCCCTCCCAGGATGAAACTTAATGCAGAAAGATCTCTAGAAGTGTCATTAAGAAAACAACATGAAAACAGTATCAGTCAAATTCTCCTTGCGATGTTGCGCATGTGCGTCTGCACGCGAGGCCCGTGGAGACATGGCCAGGAGATGCTTCGAGCCAGGAGAATATCCGGAGCAGCTCCAGCTCAGTTGCCCTTTATCTTGAGGAATTTGCATAGGTCTTTGTTTGGTGCCTACATAGATCAGATGGTGCAGATATGATGTTTAAACTCACTCCGCAACCCTCCTGCCTGCCTTGGCTGCTACGCTGGACTGCCAGTTGTCATTGAAGCTATTGCAGAACTTAGGCTGAATGAGTATTTTGAGGTTTTTTTAAGGGGATAGCAATAAATGTTGGATTGGGAGCCTGGGGACTCTTTTTCTAAACTGCAGATTAGGAGGATGTGTGCACAGCCTAGTTCTTGTCCAGTGCCCTGAAAAGCATCCTGGTGGATGCCCATCCCATGGATATTTGCATGAATTATTTCTGAGGGCTGGTTAGATATCAGAAAATTTTCCATCAGGTTTCATTAGGGATGAAGGTCCCATCCCAGGATCTCCTCAGAAGTCCCTTGGTGTGGTGCATACGAATGTGTGTAGCTCCCTATCTGGCTGCATATACCAGCTCTGCCCCAGCCTGGGCTCCCTGCATCAGCTCCAAACCTTCTGCCGAAGCTTGAGAGACCAAAGAAATTCCCTGTGCAGCTGAAAGTGGTGGATCCCAAAAGCCAAGTCTCTGGTCTTGCCATCTGCTGGACCCACCCTGTGTTTGCTCTGAGGGTCCCACAGCACTTGGGTACGCAGTGGGTACTTTTCTGGATGCAGGAAGTGTCCCCTCCCTCCAAAGGAGGCTGAGCTCAGCCCAGCTGTCCCCTCGGACCCTGTCCTTGTCCACCAACCTGCAGCCAATCAGACTTCTGGGTCCTGAGGTTTTGGGGAAAACTTTCAAGCTCAGCCTGGCTGGTGTACCTGCAGGAAAAGGTCTCGGAGATTTCCCATCTGGGTAGTGATGGCTCTAGTTATGGAGGCTGATGAACGAGAAAAGATGAAGAAACTGAACTTAACCCAATCAATTAATAAACAGCAATTCAGTTGGACTCAAGCTTGAGTATTGGTCCTAATGAGAAGTGAAGAAGTTCTGTCCCTGTCCTGGACTGTATCTGAAGTCCTGCAAAGGATGGACTCTCTGTGTTCAGGTCTCCTGTTGAAGCCCAATGCTGCTTTCGACTCTGTGTAAGTCAGTTCTGACCCAGCAGCACTACTCCTGCATGGAAGTGGAAGAGACAATCCCGATCGTTTCATATTTGATGATTGACACCAGAGATGTTTCCTTAAATTGAGTGCATCTTCTTGACTATACTTCAAAGTTTTCACTTTATGAATCTTTTATGGAGTTCTCTTTATGCTGCAAAAAAACCCTGTAGTACTGAAGTCTTCCTTTCAAAACATAGGATAAAAAACAAGAAACCCAACCTTTCACAATCCGTTGACTCGAAAGTCAACTGCTGGGTCCTGCTCATTTTCACATGGTGGGGCTGAATTTGTCTGTGCAGGTGGCTTTATCCAAATGTGTGTGTGCTAAAGGGCTAATAATGTTTGGGGCACTCCTTAACCTGACAACATGAGCCTTGACACAGCTGAAATTCTCTCCTTGCAACAGGGGGCGTATCTCCTTGAGTCCTGCTAAGCCTCTTCAAGTCAACCTCTGGAGTTAGGAATTTAATTTGTAATAAATCTGCATTACAGTACAAGTAAATCTGCTTCAGTGGCTATAAAAATTAATTCCTTATCCTAAACATTATTATATAGCTTTCAAAATGAATAGACTGTGGTTGGTAGCCTAGTATGTGCCATTATTGGTAATTAGTATAACAAAATAACATTGCTGTAATATTTCCTGTCTACCCCTCCCCCAGTTGGGAGCCATTTCCTATTAGAGAATCAGAATTGCAAATGCAATGCTTGTGTGCAAACCGCTCGCTTTGGTGGGGTTTTTTTTATATTTTGTCTGTGTTGGAAGTCAATCTGTTCCCTTTTGTGTCTTGGATTGCGGCAGGGGGTGTTTATTTTCCTGGGAGTTTTTGCCTCTGTGGTGGCACAGGGCACCGTTAGAGCCTGATACCGGTGGGTGCTGGTGACTACCTGGAGGTGCCCAATGCTCTTGGATCTCCTTTGAGTTTTAGCTTGTGCGCAGTTGTTGCCGAGGTTGCTTCCCATCTCCTGGGACCTGTCCTTCATGCCGTGTCTTGCTGACAGTGTGGATCCCTATGGATTTTACCATACTCCTGTTGTCTTCATCCGGAAGCTTGACTTGACAGAACTTTCATTCCCTGACATGACAGATCTGCCCATGGAGGGGCTTGGGCAGCTCTGGATCCGCCAAGAGGTAGAGGGAAGCAGAGGTTCCCTTTTCTGAAGCAGAAAATAAATCGCTGGAGCAGCAATTTCTGGGCAGCTGAAGGTGTACACAGCGGAAAGATGCCCACATGTAAGACTGAAAGGACCTGAAAAGCTTTCCTAGGCTTTTGCAATGCGACAAAGCAAACTTCTGGGCCTTACTTTGTTGGCTTGCCTGAGATACCTGAGGGAGATTAAAAGGGGGATGGAGACACAGGAGTAGCAAGTAGGATCGGTTTTTATGTTTCCACCACTGTGTGTGAGGTGGAAGGACACCATTGCTTTGCTCCACAGCAACTTGGCCGATGTCACCCTGCCTTGGGCTGCTCTGCCTGCGCCTTCCCACTGTGCGACCAAGAGTTATGGAGCCCCGGTGCTCATACCAGGTGTCCGGGCGTAATCTCACAGGAATGTCCATACCAAACACTTCAGCGATGCTGACCAAAACAGCTACCAGCTTTTTATTTGTGGAGTTTCCCATTGGATTCATTTTTTCACTCTCATAAGTCCTTTTTCTGTTTCTCCTGAATTCACAGCCCTCAGTGTTGCCTTTTGAAATATTCTTCTGCAGCCGTGAAGGTTAGAAACTTGATTCCCAGGGAATGAAAATTCATGGAATCATGTAATAGAACCATAGAATGGTTTAGGTTGGAAGGGACCTTAAAGACCATCCAGTCCCACCCCTGCCCTGGGCAGGGACACCTCCCACTAGACCAGGTTGCTCCAAGCCCTGTCAAACCTGGCCTTGAACACCTCCAGGGGTGGAAAGTTCAGATTCTCCTGCAATTTTCTGACTCTGATACTTTTATATGAAATACCCAATTTAAAATTTAACAGCTCTGTAATAAGAACCCAGGACCAGAGAAATGGGAAGCTGGGGGAGGCCTGATTTTTGTTCATGCTCTCCCCAGCATGGAGTTATTTCTTGAGTTTTGATGACATGACAGCTTCAGAAGTCTGGATGTATGCCCTGCCCGGGACTCAGTCACCCCATACATCACAGAGCTGAAAAATGCAGAAACTAAGCAGTAAAACTGAGTGGGAGATATCGTTGCCACCCTGGAAAACATTCAGGATTTAGATACAGTAATAGTAATAATAATATCAGTACTGTTCTTGGCCTGGATGAGGATGGTAAATCATAATTCCAAATTCCAGCAAGTCACAAAGTGAAAAGGCTGTGCCAGCTGAAACCTTTGATTTGGTCCAAGCTGGTTTTGGTAGCTGAGCCTGGGGTTTTGTGTTTCGGCTGGCGTTGTACAAATGCAATTAGCTTAAGCTTGAGGATACAAATTCACTCCAAGCTGAGGGGAGGAAAATAAATTGCATGTTGGAGAGTGATATAATCAGGACTTTAGGACTTTCTCCAACTTTTTTTTTTTTCACTTGGGTCAAAGGATATTGAAGTGATTCAAAACAGGATTTTGCTAGGAATGAACCGATGTGTTTTTTCCCCAATAGAAACCCCATGCTGGTACCAGTAGGGCCACTGCAGCACCCTGGAGCCTCTGTCCCCATCGCTCTTGTGCGGGGAGAGCAGTGCTTTGGGCATTGTTGGTACCAGCCAGGAAAACCACTGTATTTTCTTCTTCTTAGCTTCCTTTGCTTGAAAGGTCTCTATCTCGGGAGTTTGTAATGAAACATTTTGTTTGTAATGAAACATTTTTAAGCCCTTTGACCAATTCCTCCTGCCCCCTTGCTTTTTGAAAAGTGGCTTTTCTGTGATGCCAAACGTGTCTTTCTGACTTGAAGTTTTTGTTGTGGTCTTTTTTTTTTTTTATTTGCTGCCTTTCTCATGGCACCAGCAGCCAAGTTTGCTGAAGTCTTTGTGCACAGACTTCAAAATGCTCAGAGTTTTCATCAAAGGGGAAAGTACCTGGTTTTCTTCACATGCGCATTTCTGTTTTTCTTCTCGTTCTGTTCCTCCTAACCCCAAACCTCTGCCTCTCTGCTGCTGTCCTGAGTACTCAGCTGTTTCAAAGGACCCCATCAAAGTTATTTTGGCTTCATTCTTGGTGTGAGCTTGGTATTTCTGCATCTTTTCAATGAGCCATGTAATTCTGGAGGAGAAAAATTTAAGAAAACAAAATCTGTAGTAAGTCGATATGGTGAATGGATCCTTACCGAAGCTAGTCAGAAAATCTGATCTCTTGTTTGCATGAAAATCTCTGCAATTCTTGATTTCTCAAATGAAACCAGTCTCAAAGATCAAAAAAAATTGGAAAAATATTTTGGGTCAAATTAAATATTTAAATTCAATAAAATCAAAGTATTTCAAACATATTTCTTTGTTCATTTAATATTTTATGAGACAAGCCTAAAATTAAACATAAAGTTGTTTCTCAGTGGGGAAAAACAGAGGCTGTTTTGTGTTTTTTAAAGAAAAAATAAATCCCTCTGGTAAAAAGTAAGTTTTTTTATTTTTCTTTTTCCCCAGAATAAATTTTTCCTCACGCTGAATTTCTGTATCGTGCTGTGTTTCAAAAAGATGGTGCCTCTCTGGGCACTGTATCTCCTGATGCTCCAGGGTCAAAGATGAGCTCTTGTGTAGTTTGGAGAAATTGGTCTTGTCTATGTTTTGGTTTTTTTTTTCCCCCCATTCTATAGTCTTGTTGTAATAGATCTTGGTAGACAGGTAAAACTGAGGCGTGATAATCACTGTGGCATCTCTTAGCATCCATGCAAAGGACCTGTGGTTGTTCTTGGCTCTTTCAGGGTTTCACATTCTGCTTGGGCAGTCGAGCAGAGGTGGCTTAAGGAGCAGTGGCATGTGCGGCAAGAAACCTCCCAATTTGTCTAATCTTCCATTGTGCAAGTGTTTTTCTTTATTCTCTTTGTATGTATGAGGGGGGAAAGAAAGAGACGCTTCTTATGAACTCCAAAACACAACAAGGCAAGGTTGGGGCATAACATCAGAACTTGTGTATGTTTCCAAGGGAAAGCCCAGTTTGGGTTTGTATATGCATAGATTTCTTTGCTTGAATATTTGAAATGAAGAGGTTGTGCTTGATTTTTCACTATTATGTAGGCTGCTTCCTGTTCATTTGCAGCACGATTCCCAATCTTGTCTAGACTTTCACTGTGGCAACTCAAAGGCAACTCCAACTTTTTGGAGTCATAATAACGGGGCAATGCGATGAAATGCAGGGCTAGCACAGTGCAGATCAGTTCTCTTTAATGTGGGTTGCTTATGCATGTGCTTGTCTGGTGGTATTTCTGCTCTGATGTTTGGCATACGTGCTATTTATCTGTTTTCTTTGACCCTAAATCACTTTGTCTGCAGCAAGCCTCTGCTTCTCCTAGGAGATTTGTGGAGGGAAAGCAGCTACAATTAACCTTTTGTTTTCTACGTCAAGATTTCTGACAATATAAATAGTTTGCTGGTCACCGGCAAGATTGCTGCACTGCCAGAAATAATCCTGTTTCTGTCAGTTATGTATCCTCCAGCTTTGCTTGCTGGTTTTCCCCTGGTAGTTACTAAAATGGGGGCAGATCTCCCGGAGAGCCGGCGAGGAGGGGAGTCCGTGCAACTGCTGCCACTGCAAAGCCATGTCCCAGTGCGACAGGCACACAGGAAGGAAGGTGAAAATACAATTATTGCAGATCTATGGCTTGTGAGCACTCCAGCTGCTGCTGCCCTGGTGCTAACAGCTCTGGAAATTTTGGATTTTGGGGCGGGAAGTCAGGTTTAACTTCTGCTCCCGTTGAGGCTGACCAGCAACTTCAGATGGGACGTTTAGGGTGATGCCACCCGTGTTCCCAGGAGCAAAGATGTGCGAGTCCTGCCCTCTGCTTGAGAGCACGGTGTGAGCTCCCAAAGAGAAGTGTTTTCCCAGCATTTTTTTTTTTTTTTGCTGAGGGGGAGCCCCCCGCCGTTACCTCAGGTAGTTGCGGAGCCCATCGCGGCGCTGCCAGAACGAAGGCAGGAGCAACACCAGCAATTCAAGGATGCTGCAACAAGGCCCGTAAACGGCCACATAAAGGGAATCTGGGTGGGAGCTGGGAATACACTGCCAAACACAATTCTCCCTTAATTTAATAGAACGGTCCATTCAGCAGAGAATATATCGTAAAGCTCTCTCAGGTTGGATGGCCTCCTATTGTGTCTGGCCTTTGAAGTGCTGATTAGCTGGGCTGGGAACACGCTGATAAAAAGTTAATTTCTATTTGCTGTTGCTTTGTAATTGGATGAACACGAAAGCAATTAAATATTAAAACATACAAACAAATAACGAAGTCACTGTAATTAGCCAAAGTTTGATCACTGTCATATTTATTTAGGAGGAGATGATACATCTCAGCAGGTGACATTTTAAATACCCTTGGCTGCTTTGGTGTTGTCTTCAGAGAATGCTGAATAATGTACGGAGGATTTAATTAAACCCCATTGTAAATCAGCTGTGATGACAGGGAAGTGACAGCCACATGTTGAAAAGAGAATTAGGCCGCAGCAAGAGAGATTAATTAACTATTTTCTACAGAGTTTGACCTAGGCCTTGTGCGGGGAGTTTGTCCGAGGAGGAGAACTTGATTTTTAAGTTGTTTCCCCCCCAAAGGTTGGAGCCTGGTGTGGAGAAGGATGCTCTGCACCAAGCGACATCGCAGACCCTTGAAGGGGTGGCTGCAATGGTTCCTACATCTTGAGAGAGGGGAAACTGAGGCACAGGGTGCAGCAGTGGGTGCTGCTCTCATCTCCCAGTGGTTTTGCAGCCCCTGGGCAGGACGGTGCCAGTGGCTCCTTTAGCCTGGAAAAGATCCTCTGCAGTGAATCGCAGGAATCCTGAAAAGCTTCTCTAAGCCGTGAAGCAGGAGCAGAATGGAAGCTCCTGGATATTTTCTCAGCTTTGACTGTATCATCAAACTTACACAAGGTCCCTGGTCCATGCTTTTGCAGGACACGCTTGCCCTGAGGCAGTGGATGATAAGTGATAAGGTTAACCAAACCACTGTGAGTCTCCCTAATCCAGTTTGGTTTTGTGTTAATGTTTTCCAATGGCACCTTTGCCACCGGCACCTTTGGCATCTCCTCCCTGCTGCTCCGTGGAGGCGCTTCAGCCGGCTGCACGTGACAGTAAAAGCATCCCGTGCCCAGGAAAGCATGGGAGGAGGGTGTCAGCCTATCTGAGAGAGATGGTGTTGGAAGATGAGCCATTTGGGTGGGAAGAACAGGCAGGAATTAGGAAGGAGAATGAGCCTTCAAAATCCTCTGTAACTCTGCTGGGGAAAAAGTGTCAGGAAAATGGGAGGGGAAAAAGGTGTGAGATAAAAATGACAGAGAGCAGAGGGGAGGAACTGAAATGGCAAGGGGAGGGGATAAAAAAAGAAAAAAGGGCCAGTATGTGTGGTTAATCAGCAGCATTCACATTTGATGATTATCAAGCCTGTTGTGTAATACTCTTAATAATTTGGGCACTTTTAAAAGCACTGTTGCCTTCCCTGTGCACGGGCTGCAGGGAGAGGAGGTCGTTGGGCTCTTGTGCAAGGCAAGACCTGGTTGCTGGCCAGGCCTGGAGATGCACTTCATCTAAAGCACGTACAAGGAGCTTGTTAGGGGTAAATCCAGCACTGCTTGCTATCTAGAAGATGTTACGAGACCACACCAAGCTTTTCCTCCTCTGCTCTCCTAATGAGAGATGACATTTCCAGTGTTATGTGAGAAAAGACACGCTCCCATCTGCCAGCGAGGGACAGATTTTTGTCTGTGTTTAAAGACTCACCAAAAAAAAACCAAACACACAAGTCTAAATGTAATGAAACAGGAGGAAGTTGGGCTGAAGAACCTCAAATCAGCAAATCAGACTCAAAACCTGCAGGCAGTCCCCATGCTAGGTTTTACCACTGCTGTGCTTCGCGCTGGGGATGTGGTTGAGAGCCTTGCAGACTCGAGCTGCAAGGTGGAAGTCTAAAAAAAGAAATGGGCTGCGGGGGGAGGCTAATCGGAGAGAGCCTTGCGAGGGGAGTGTGAACCCTGCAACCAGGGTTATGGGATGCAGCTGCTTTTCGGGAAGGCATGGGGTAATTCGGTCCCTTATTGAAGCATCCTGTCCATCTCCTCCGGCAGGGCTGTCGCTGATCGCCAGGGACCTGGGGCAAGGATGAGCCTGGATGGCTCGGTGGGGACAGGTGGGCACAGAAGTCACAGCGGGCCTTCCCGCACAGGTAAGATGCTGCCTCACCTGGGATCGCAGTGCACGGGGGGGAAGCTTTCGCTGCTGGAGATGATGATTTGCACATATGACTTTGCATTTCAAAGCCTCGTTCTCCCCCTATCTTACCAGTGCAAACTGGGAGTAATTGTGCACATTGCAAGAAAAAATTCATTTTTATTCCCAGAGGTGTAAATTAATTGCTTCAGCCCAGGAAAAAGACCTGGGCACTGTTACAGCCAGCTCCCTGAAGGCATCTCCTCAGTGTACGGGTCTGATCAAAAATGCAAATAAGATCTTAGGAGGAGTAAGGCATGGGAAAGGGTGGAAAGTAATAAGGAAATATAATTCTGTCAGGATGCAAATAAGTAGTGCTTCCTTCTCTGAATACAACACAAGATAATGATTTCTGCTCCCCAAAACGGTCTTGCAATTCCACTGGGTCTGCAGAGCAGAATGAAAATAGCGATTGGGGGCTGGAAAATCCCCCCCCAGCATCGGGGCAGAATGAATGGCTGGTTGTGCAGAGCACTGGGCTGACACCACGCTCCAGCCCCAGAGGCGGGGAATTGAAGCCCAACCTTTACCAAGACGGCAGCAGTGGTGTGAAGCTGAGCTCCACACTGGTGGGCAGCTGCTGACAGCCACCTCATCCTTTCCTGGGTGGCTGTGGAGACCACAGCCCGGTGTCAGGGCTGCACGGGGAGCCAGAGGGGTGAAGAAGGGATTGATCCTTTGCTCATCTGTGACTCGCTGATTGTGTTTTGGGTCTCTTTACCTTCTTCTGAAACTTCCGAAAGAGCTGCTGTGACAGACGGACAGCGTTGGTGCACGTCCTGGTGTCACTCTCTTGGGCTGGGGTTGGTGTAACTGGGTTGTGCTGCCCAATGGATTTGGGAGTGGGAGGGTGCTTTTTTTTCCCCCTGTACCATTTGGGCAGGGAATACGGATGGGGATTTTGCTGTCTTCCATGGTGCTGTATTTCTGGGCTCCTCTAAATCAAGAGGGAATTCTATTTGCTGGTGGCAGGACCCCAGTCTGTCTGTGACGCTCTTGCTCCCTTCTCCTTTGGCACGCTCTTGCCATGGCTTCTGGTCGTCTACTACATGTCGTCTGCTTGCCAGGGATGTGTGAGGAAGTGTTTTGTGGCGGGTGGTGTTATGAGCAAGAGATGGTCTTTGGGTGATCCATAGTAAGGATGTCATTTTAGCTGCCCCAACCTGAAGCGGTTATTTAGGCTACCCCTGCAGTCCATGGTGAGAGATGGACCATCTCGGAGGGAAGCATCGCTCCCGGGGGGTTGTGTGTCTCCGTGGCTAGTAAGGCAGCAGACTCTCTCAGTAAGATGTGGAGAAACTTCATCTAAAATAAACCTCCGAGTTCCTGAACCTCTGAGAGAAATGAGCTGCTGGGTTCCCAGTTGCTACAGCAGATGGGACTGGGCACAACTGGGAAAGCTGTGGGCTTGTAGCTGAATGTGGAGGCTGTCAGAGCGGTGTCCTAAATGCTGCAAGCTTTGACTTGCAAAGCTCTGAGAAATGGGGCTTTTTTACATCTCAAATCAAGCACCAAACCACACGGTACCCTTCTGATTTTAATTTGGCTGTGCCTCAGTTCCCCATCTGTACAAGAATAATTCCACTCTTCCTTGCAGGGCTGCTGTAAGGCAAATTAATGTTTGCAAACCACTCAGATACTATGATAATAAATGCTGTGAAAGCCCAGGAGAAAATTAATAGCTCATTATTTAGACCAGGACTTCAATAGCATGCCATACGCAGGACACGGGGCTACATATTGAATGATGAGGATAAAAAAAAATATTGAATAGCTGCTCATTAAGAGAGCACTATCCATCTGGTGTATGAAAGGGGGCTTTTTCCTGCAGAAGAAGTGGTCCATGATCATATTATTTCAGCGTGTGTTGCGATGCAAGGGGAACAGGCTTGGGTTATCTTTGCAGTCCGGATCCTGGCATTTTTCAAGTGCTTGACTGCAACCTGGCTGCTCTTTTAACACCGGGGTTGGCTTTCATAAGTAGCAAAGATAAAAATGCCAGTAGGTGGCACTCAAGAATACGGAGCATCGTTCCCGGGTGTGCGAGACCAATAAAATGTGTTGTTGTGTACCACAAATGGCTTCCTCTGCGCAGCTCTTTATAACGGCTCTTTTTTCTGCCTTTTTCTGGCCTGGAAGTTGGGTGCAGAAAGCAAAGGAAAAAACAAGCCTGTGAAGCAGCGGACGTTGCTAGGTGGTCTGTGCGCTCTTCTCTGATATTAATTTTGTCTCTACCCTGTGGGTTTAAATTACTTAACAGTCTGGAGATCCTGGGCTGTGCTCTCCTCAGCTGACCCTTTTTTTTTCCTATGCTGTGCTTACAGCTTGTCTGTAAAACGAGATGAGAACTTAATTTGAAAGCTGAAGTTAATTGACCTAAATAAACTAAGAGCCTTCTGTTGGCTTTATGGTAAAAAAAAAAAAACCAACAAAAACCCCCACACCAAAACAAACCAAACAAAAAACCCTGCATAACTCTAGCTCTCCTCCTTAAACGCGCTACAGAGCAGAATGGTTTTCCTGGTGCATTTTCAAGTTGCTGCTGTTTACTAACAGTTATTTGTGGCGTAGTATTGCCTATGTGATCAGAAAGCTGTCGTGCTCCGCGCTGATGTGCAGAGATGGGGTGGTGGCACCGACCCCGGAGCAGCTTGGTTTGACCAGGCAAGATGGACCAGGGTAGGGAATGAATACTGGGGAAGGGTCTGGCTGCAGAAGCCCCTGGGCTGTGGAGAAAGCAAGCCCTGGAGCTGCAGGGAAGTCTCTTCGTGTCTGCTTTGGTGCTTGAGTTGACCACGGAGCAGAGCCCTTTGTAGGTGGATTCACTCACTCGGTGCACGGTGCTGCAGGGTTGACGAAGGTGGCTTCGCGCTGGGCTGTCACAGTGGTGAGGGATGCCTCGTCCAGACTGGAGGAGACCCAGTGCTAGCTGGGGCAGGTGTCGGAAAAGCGTCTACTTTTGCAAACAGCGCCTTAAGCCTGACCTTTAAGATGGGCGATAACCTTTCTGATCTGTGATTCCACCTCCCCGCTGGGGATGTGACCTCAGACGGCCGCCTCCTCTGCTCACCCCTGTCCCGGATACCTCCTGGCTCTCCCGCTGTGCCTCGCTGGCACGTTGTCTGAGCTCCGCTTCGAGAAAATCAGTCCTTGTGTGACTGCGCAGCGCTAATTACCCTGGGCAGGCAGATGCTCTCGTTCTCCTTTAGCTTGCTTCAGTACTACCCGAAAGAGCTGAAACCAGAAGGATGAGGACTGTGTCCATACCTATCTCAGCACAGTGATTTAAAATGCTTTTTGGCTGCATTTGTGGCATCTTTCTAATCCAGACAAGTCCCTGGGCTAGGCTGAAGGATCCTCTTCCAGGAACTGCAGAGAAGAGGATGAGAAGACAAAGGGCACAGTGTTATCCTGTAGCTCGGCTCCTCGGAAAGCGTCAGCTGTGGAGCCGGGCTCTGGGCACCAGGCAGGGGTGGGAGACCTTGGTTTCACCTCTGAATCTGCTGGAAACTCATCATATGAGCTTGGTCAGCCAGGGGTTAGCCACTTCCCTCCTCTGTGCTGCCATTCTCCTCTTGTGAAACAGTTTTGGTGATAGCCTGTTTCCTTTGTGAAAGCTATTGCAGCTCTGTAAATGAAATTTCCCTTTTTTACACATTCTTCAGGTGACATATTCCTGGGGCAGGGAGCACTCAGAATGAGGGAGTAAAATGAGGTGACGGATTTAGATCCAAAATGCAGCCATTTTCGGTACGACATTTCAGAAACATGTTTGCTTTCAGCAAAACCTCTGGTTTTTTGAGTCGTTTTGCAAGAGCAGGGGGTGGGAGGGGGCAGCTGCCTGCGGCTCTGCCGGGGGAGCCCTCTTGTGGCAAACGCTGGATATGCTGGAGATGTTGGGAGCATCTTGGCTTGGGTGTACAGTCAGAATGGAGAAACTGATTTTTTTAAAAAAATAAATATAAAAATCTCTAGAGATATTGGCTAAAATCCAAAAACCCCAAACCTACTGTCTTACCTTTGTCCACTAGGTGGGTGATCTTGTTATCAAAGGATACTAAGGTAGTGTAGGGCATGACTGTCCCTTCATGAGCAGAGCTTTTTCCAATGACTGCATTGTCTTTCAAGTGTTTTTCAATAACTGCTAGAATAATCTTCTCCATAATTTCACCAGGCATCGGAGTGAGACTGACAGGCATATAATTACCAGGGTGGTCATTCTTGTCCTTCTTGAAAAATTAGAATAACATTTGCTAACTTCCAGTTGACCGGGACCTCTCCAGGTTCCCAAGACTGTTGATAAATAACCATGAGAGGTCTCACAACAGTTATTTGCTAACTCTTTCAGTACCCTGGGGTGAACCTCATTGGGCCCCATCGTCTTACACGCATTCAGTGGCAGCAGCAAATCCTGTACAAGTTGAAAGTCAAGTAGGACCTTATCACTCCTCCAGTCGCAATCCTCCAACTTGGACTCCAGGCACGCCAGGGCCCATTGCTGGTGTTAGAGATAGAGGTGAAGAAGGAATTAAATATCTCTGCTTTACCTTCATCCCTGTTTGTGAGGTGACCGCCCTCATCAAGCAATGGACCGATGGTTGGGGTTTGGAGAGAGAGTGAGTGCAGAGCCCCGGGGCGAGAGGGTTAAGCTGACCTGCCAGTGAGGTCTCCTCATCCTCAGATCTGCTCAAAAAGCTGGGACAGGGCTGGTACCTGTTGCTGCAGGGAGATGTCCCTGCAAAGGTAATTGAAATAATTACAGCCCACTGTTAACGGAGGGGAAATCGCTGGCCGGGGAATGTCGCATGAGCTAGCAGTAGAAAACAGATGTTCCCCACTACATTTACTCTCTAAGTGAAAGTACAACAGATGCAAAACAGCATTAAAATGGTAGCAAGGCTGTAAATACAGCTTCTAATTACTGCACCAGGTAATGTCAATCGCAACAATCCAGATTTCTCCCAGGGATGCTCTGCAAGCAGGTGGGATGTATAAAGTCTTTTAAAAGATGGATTTGATGTGGAGTTTTTTTTTTTTCCTCCCCCTTTAACACAGCATGTATAAGCTCACTGGCTTCGGGCAGCAGAGGGGAGCGTCACAGCCTTCGTGCCTGGTGTATCTTTGGTATACGGTGCTGAGAATAACCAAGGAGACGGGAACGGTGCATTAAATGCAGAGATTTGGGGATGGTGAGAGGTAGGTGGAGGAAGCTGCCTCGTATGGGAATAGTGTGAGCAGGAAGGGAAAGGAAGGAGCAGAAATGAAGAGCTACAAGAGGCAGTTTGAGTGATGGGGAGAGAAAATAGCACTGAGCAGTTGTGATCCCAGCTGACTTCTTAGAAGTTACAGCGTTTGCTATGGAGAGAGGAGGAGGGATTTGGGATCCTCTGGGCTCTGGCAATGCCTGAGTCACCTCGGTGGTGGCATAGTAAAGGGTGACGGATCGAAATATTCCCCCTGGTTCTCTGTTAACCACTCTGTTCATCAACCTGATTTGGGGTTTGTAACCCTGCCAACCACAGAAGCAGCATCTCAGCATCTCTTGCAAGTTAATAGCACCGGCAGTTTCCCCTGCACGTCCTGGGGTCCCCCCTCTCCAATTTGGGGCATGCAAGTCTGCAGGAGGCTGGTTTGCATGTCGTTTCTTTATTCTAAAACAAGAATCACTCAGTTTTTCAGAGGCGATTTGTTTTGCAGGGGGTGCAGAAGATACGTCGTGTCAGGAGGGTGTCATTTTTAAGGAGGAAAGAGGAAGAGGTTGTCACAGCTTCTCCTGAAGCCGAGAGATTGTGACTGCCCAGGTCTTTGTGAGCCATAGCTCTTCCAAATTTCCTCTTGGATCTGGGATCTGTCTTCTCTTGTGGAGTCACAGCTGTCGGGTGATTTGCAGGTGCATATTTGACCTTTCCTGAGGCTGGGTGTTGGCTGTTAGATATTCAGTGTTAGCATCATCCCTGGAGGGACCTGAGCCGTAGAGCCAAGCTCAGGCAGAACTCCGTGTGGAATACCAGCAAGGCCATGGGAAAGGAGATGTACGTTCGTGCAGACACTGGTGTGTTTGTCCTAAGAGCCTTCCTGGACTGAGTGATCACACTTCTAATGGAGAGACGATCGGTTATTCCTGCATTGCTTTAGCAGGCTAGGCATGTTTTATGGAAAAATATGGATTATAAAGAGATATTTGGAGCATGAATATATCATGAAAGAGAGACTGGGGAAAAAAAAAAGCATTTCTTCCTTCTCCTTCCTGTAAGTGCCCTTCAGCTTCATTGCTCTATCTGCTGCTGGGAGTAACATGTAGGCACTGAAGCAAGAACCTTGGGGATAGTCATGGAATATGTGCCAGTGTTTATTTCAGATCTTATTGCGTATTACGGACATTTCTGAAGCTGATGCTCAGCTTCCCTTCACGCTCCAGACCCCACTTGAGCGTTCACCTGCCTGCAGCCCTTCCCACAAACCCGGAGAGGCAGAAAGCGCTGGCCGACCCCTCAGGGTGGGCAGGGAAGGATGAGGACCCTTGTGGAAAGGGCATGGGGACACCCAGCCTATACCTGTCCTGGACATGCTGCAGGGCACCCAGTGCTGCTGCAGCACGGGCACAACCCCAGGGGGACGGCGAGGAGCAGGGATGCGTTTGCTGCACGCGCCGTGAGAGCTGCGGCACAGTCGCAAAGCAGAAAATCCCCCCTCTCTCTCTCTCTCTCTCTCTCCTACAAATCAAATTAGGGAGGAGAGAGCAGCAGAAAGTGCATTAACTAATCAACCTGTGATTTCGAATTGATTATTGCAAATTGCCAACCATAACAATTCTCCTAATGGCAGTGATTTAAAAATAAAAAATAACAAAACTTAGAGCCTCCATTAGGCACCGCGCTACCCGTCCTTGCTGGTGGGCGAGGGCTGGCTGTACATCATGGTCCTTGCGCCGGGATCTCTCCAAGGCTCCCGAGCCTTGGATTAGCCCCAAATCCGGGCTGTGCAGGAGCAGATGCTTGGTTTGCAGCTGGTTCTGCCCCCCATCCGCCATGGTGCCACCGTGGGGCCGGCGAGGCCGGTGGTGGCGGGCAGCCCTGGTAAGGGCAGGCATTCCTGGTGCCTGGGTGCGGGCAGCAGCCCTGTGCACCTTCCCAGCAGTTTCCCTGGCAACGAAGTCATCCTGCCAGCAGCCTGCAGTGTCAGAAAAGAAAACAAGATGACACCGCAGCTCCTCTGGAAAAAAAAAACAAAAAAAACAAAAAACAAAACCCACCAACCAAACAACCCCAACCCCCCCAAAAAACCCCCAACAGCCATTTCCCACCCCAAACTGTTGGTCCCTTCTTCCCGGCTCCCACCCTGTGTTTTTTGCAGGGTGTTTGGCCATGCCCTTGTACAAGGAGCAGCAGAAAGCATCATACTTTGAAGACTGCCAGTTGGTTCAGGCAGATGCCGGAGGGCTGGGAAGCTGGAAAATGGCTCCTGTGTGAGCTGGGAGCGTGGTCCTGGCTGGATGTCAGGCAGGTTCCTCCATGTTTCCTCCCTGGCCAAGCAGGCGGTTTGGCAGGGTGTGTTAGAAGCACCACGGAGCAAAGAGTTTGAAGGCACCCAAACTGCCTCAGATCCTGATTTTGGCACAGATAACAGCAGCAATGTTCCCTCACTGCCACAAATATGGCATAAGCATCCATCACTTCTTGGGCTTCTCTCTTTCTTGTTGTCATGACCATCCTCATGGGAACTTTGTGCTGCCTTCAATGTCCCTGAGATCATCTCATCTTCCCACAAAAAGGCTTCAGCTGAAGGCTGGTTCACTGATGGGAGCAGGCTGGCTGTGTGTCTCATGGAGTTTCGTGGTCTTGTTTTAGGGTGGCATGATTAGGAGCACCTCCCTAGAAGGTGTAGGAGATGGGTATATGTATTAGTGATCCACCTGTGTTTTTTGTGAAATTAACCCTGCTTGCTGCCCATAACAGTAGGTCCCAAATCTTTCTTTTGGAGGAGATGGGTTGATCTTTTGGACAAATCAGTAGATCACTTTCCTGCTTTGACTCTCTACTTCTTTCCAGCTTTTGCCAGAGTGAAATATTTTGGTATATGCTGGTACAAAATCTAGAGCAGGCATTTCCCACCCTGTATTTCTCTCCAGCTTTGTAATACTTCTTCCAAGCTTATGAGCTTCTACAGGTTGTGAAAAGTAGCTCTGGAGACTAAACAGGACTGGTAAAAAACCATTAAATCAGTCAAAGCCATTTACCTGTTTTGAACAATATACGGCTACTTTCCTTGAGTAATGCTCGTGGCCTTCCTACTTTGAGCAACGCAAAGGCAAGGCAGCAGTGTTTCGACAGGAGTGTTTTTTGGATCCATCTCCAAGTCATCAGGAGCACTTTTCCCAGACACAACTGAACGTGTAGGGGCTGGAGATCTTAGACAGTGGGGTAGAGACCTCTCTAGTGGAGTCTGTTGCACCTAATAAGACTTTCAGGGCTGGACATGTGTGTGTGTGGACACTTGCAGAGATGCTTTTTATAGGTTAAACCAAATAGCGTTGGGGACTCTCTTGTTTCTCAGGCTATACTGTCTTTTGTGTGTGTGTGTGTTTATTAATAAAAAGCATCTGTCTGCAGGCCTGTTAGTCTGATGACTTTGAGCATCTCTGTGTTCCTTTTCTGAACTGCTTGGACAATTCCTGCAGATTTTACAAGGTATCTTGCTTGTGTACCTAGTTCCCTAGTGAAGCAATATAAGGCTTTTCTTATGTTATAAACAGTTCACCTCCCTGCTGCTTCATGTTATGTAAAACCTAACTTCTAAGTGCTATAAGGATTTCCTCCAAGGACAAAGTTAGCATTAAACTTGCAAGAATTGAACCTCAAAGGTTTTCCTTTCCGTGGGAGGCATGAGGTGAAACTAGAGGTCTGTTCAGTTGCACATGTTGAGTAAACCATGTGTTTGTCAAACATGTTTGTCAAATTTGCTTCTCTGTCTGAAGCAGTTTTGCTTTGATACCTGCTTCTTCCAGTGTTTAGATCAAATTCACTCAACTGATAGAGTGTGTTTGGGAACAGAGGTCCTAGTTTCATTTGCTACTGATGTATCTGTTTATATGTAATTGGTTTTATTAATCCAGGAACTCATGATCACGAGTACTTGTGCCCATGTTGCCTGATACTCATGCTAACCCATTGGGGTTGAATTTAATCACCTTCTCTTTTGATTACCATAAACATTTGATAACCTAGCTGTTCCCAGCAGTTGGAGAGGGCTTATCGCTATTCTCGAGGGAGTTTGTTCCTCTGGCTCAGGAACACCTATCTAATGTCAAGAACATAATTTCTATGGAGAGGCTTATCCTGTTTGTACAGGAGACAAGTCTTGGGACTATAGAGTTACCAGGTAGTAGGTACCATTGTTTGTCTCTGTGCAAGCAAAGGCGTTCTAAGATGGCTAAACCACTGCTGCTGTCCTTGTTTCCTTACGCTGAGGGTCTCTTGGAAGGCCCCAAGAAAGGCTTCTTTCCTTGGGTCCACTAATGTTTATAGAGGCCTAGAGATCCCCCTGTCTTGTTGCCCTTCTTGTCCAGAAAGGGAGAATGGCATCTCTCAAGGGAAGGCAAATTAACTGGTTTTCTGACCCACGTCTAGTGATACATGTCCAGCTTCTAACTCTTACTTTGGAAAGGCCAGATGATTCTTCCAATCGTGTCCCATCAAATGCCATCACTTGTCACACGGCTTATGAACTATGTCCTGCTCTCCGCCTGGGGCTCATGCATTCTGCCTCCTCAACATCTTTGCCCTTGTGAGTGAAAGAGGAAGAGGGCAGACTCGTGGGGAGTAGGCAGTCCTGAGAGACGGGCTAGCGTGGTCATCGCCACTTGTTTTTCCTATTTCTTATATTCTTTTTCTACTTTTACTTCTATGGCTGTAGAAAGAATGAAAAAAAAAAAGAGAAAAGAAAAGATGTGATGAAAGATCTGAAATAATAAATAAAAACTTCTATGAGTGAGTGGGGAAGTATTGAATATGTTGAGGAAAAATTCAAAATAGTGGTTTATTCTGAATATAGAAAACAAAAAACCAGCTTCTTCGTACTGTGTGTGTTACTTTTTCTGGTTTTCTACTATCCCCCATTAAAACCTCAATAATGTAGAGGAATCTGTTAAAGGTTTTCAAGATGAAAGCAAGTTTGGTCGTTATCACTAAATGGCTCTTTGGTGGGCTGTATAAAAAGTCTGAATGGTCTCACTGCGGTTCTTAGTGGAAGCATGCCCAAATTGCAAACCCAAGAATTCTGCTGGCCTTACATCCGGACTAAGAGACGCCACAGAGAATGAGTTTCTGACCCGTCTGCTGGCCTGGGCTAACACCCTGTTTTCAGGACTAATTCTGCCCCAGGCACCAAGGAAGCAGCAGCTCCTGAGTCCTTTCCTGGGGCAATTCTTCCAATTTTAGTTCTGGAGACCCTCAGGGGAGTCTGCACCATGGCCTCTTTTGCTGCTCCCGCAGAGCTCTCCTGGGAGTGAGAGCCCAGCAGCTTTCATCTCCACTTAAGTCAAACTATTACTATATGGTTTTTTTAAACCTGCACATCTCTGCCGTGAATACAGAAAGGCTGATGAATACAGCGTTTCTGGCAGTCTTTTGTCTCTCGTGCCTCTGTTAGGACTCTCACCTGTGAAGTACTTCAAGTGCTAAACCTTCCCTTCAAGCTAGGTGCAGTCAGCAGGGTTCCCACCTGTGGGGTGGGGAACCTACGGTGAAACCTTGGTGATCCTTAACTGCTCTCCACAGCAGCGTGACGCAAAGTCCATTTACCCATCTACTGATCAAGGAGACCCCAAAGAGGTCTAGAGGCCTAACTCTTGGACAGAGTTTTTATAACGTTGTACAAGACCCATTCCTCTGTTGTTTTGCATATTAAGAAGATGGGGAAGACAAATTTAGACCTGAGAATGAGGCTTGATCTATGGGACAGCAGCAAAGCCAACTCTCTTTCTTGGAAATGAACAACAGAGGCAGCAAAAGGAGAGATTTTTCTGGGATCTGGCAGTTTATACTGTCATTTTCCTTGGTCTGTTGCCAAACAGATACAGTCTGTACTTGCGGAAAACAAGGGGATGAGCCAGTCTTCTCCACTGAGGTTGTTATAGGCATGTCTTGCAGGCTCTGGTTAGCAGATTTGAGCTCTCAGTTCCACAACGTCCTACTGTTCATGAAAGCACAGGTCTTTGACCATAGGGTCTGGCCATGTTCACACCGCCAAGGCAAGTCTGGTCCATTAGAGGCTTAGTGGAGATGGGAAATTAAATAAGGCTTCAAGTGACCTCTGGAAGACGTGTCCATCTTTGAGTTAAAGGCAGCCAAATTCTCCTGTTGGAGGCCTTTGCTCTCAAAAGGGATTTGACTTTGGGTCCGTATTGGAGGAACATCAGGCGTGTGGGGCTTGTGCCACACTTGGCTTCTTGTTCAAGGAGCACGGGGGGATGAGGCTGCACGAGGGTGGCTTCTGCAGGGCTGTTTGCCAGCTGGTACCACAGGTCAGCCATCCAGCATCCCAACAGGTTTGGTTTGGCAAACATTTGGGAGTTCTGGAGGGCAGCGATCCGAAAACATTCAAATGGGGTAGCTGGCCCTGCCCATGGCCTCTCCGCAACGTTGCTGCATATTGCTTTGCATATTGCATTCCCTTTTGGGAAAAATGCCAAGAGGGGGAAAATGCAGGAGGGATTTCTTAGGGGTTTTTGTGCAAGCCAGCAAGGCTGCCTAAGAAATGCAATCTCCCAGCTGAGTCATGCCGTATCCGGGTCATGTTGGCCACGGCCGTTGCTTCTCTGAACAGTCACCCTGATGGGCTCTAGAGGGGTCAGCGCCCACTTTTTTGTGGAGGGAGATGCTGCCCAGGCCTTGTGCTAACAGCTATCATGGTGGTTTTGGTGTTGTAGCTGATTCTTTCCTTGCTGTCTAAAAAGGAAGAGCAATTTTAGTGGGTTTTTTTGTCCTGCCGCTGTTATATTTTAATGGTAAGCAGCTGATAGGAGGCATAATACGGACCTGTTAGGATGTTGGCTGCTTGCACCACCTGAGCCTGTTTGAATCCTTATGAAAAGCTCACTGCATAAATATCCTGGTAAATTTGAGGAGCATGAGTAGGTCTGCGCGCTCGCTGCCCACTGGATGCGATAGCGGTGGGGATGCTCGGACCACACGGCTTTACGCGTCTGCAGGAGCACCAGTCTGTTGTAAACAGGGACTCAAACCTGGGGCTTGGTCTGTGGGGAAATTTTCCAGGCTTTTTCATCTACTGCTTATGAAGTTTTGACGAATATATTGTGATCCAGAGCGCTGCTATTCTCCGTATCACGCGGGAAGTCAATGTAACGAGAACAGAGTTCCTGACTGGCCAACCTGCTTAGAAAACATACCCATTCCTTTGGAGATTAGTGTGCTTTCTCTGAGCTTTTCTTTTTCATATGTACAATTGTATTTACTCGTGGATGGAAATAGGAAATTATCTCATACAGTGTATGATTTCTTTTTTTAAAAAAAGGAAGGAAAAAAAAAAGTTGCATTCTCTGTTCCCAGCAGAGAACTTTATCTTGCATACTGAATTGCAAATAGCAATTCCAATGGAGCTACAAAAAATAATTTTCTGAGCTTAGTTTCTGTTAAAAAAACATGTCTGAATGCAAGCTGCTGTTTAATTAACTAGGTGGTTTGTAATCAATTCTACCCTGGCGCGGATGAAAGTGGCTAGTTCAGTGTCATAGTTGTGAAAATACGAGCAGGAAAATGTCTCTATACCGGGACAAAAGAATTCTCCTCAAACAAACGGTCACGTCCAAAGCTCATTTGAATGCTAAACCCCAAAGATATTAAGAGGTTTTTTTGATGTTTTACTCTTGTTTGGATACTTATGCTGTTTAACTCTGTAACTACCTGTTTGTTATTTGGCTGAATTAAGCACTGCTGCATTCGTTAGCATATACAAGAGCTTAGTAATACAATCAGGCACTAATGCATTCATTTTCTACTTGACTGCTCATTCATTGAGATGTTGGTACATAGGAAGAATATGATCAGGGTGACTGTGGGATGAACTAATCAATTCATAATGAATAATCTGAAAATACAGATGTCTGAGGGAGATGTCCTCTGCACAGGCAGAATTCAGCAGGACGGGAGGAGAACAGCTGGAGGAGCCCCCTGCAAAGTGGGGCGTTCGGCTCTCAGCTGAGATGCCACCACCTCATTTCCCAAAAAAAGCCTTGGGAAGAGCTTACCAGGAGTCAGTTCAGAAGCTGCAAATTGGGTCCACCTGGAGCAGCCCTCCATCACACACAAGACCCAGTGACCTTCGCTGAAGCTGCAGAGATCTTTATTTGGGAGGGCCGAGTGTTGGTAGGGGGGAGCTGCCAGGGTTTCCTCAATAACAGTTGCTCCTTTCCTTTTCCTCATCCCAGCCCCTGCCAAGAATTTGTCATCTGTTTTGGTTGGGTTTTTTTCTGGTTCTTAGCAGCTTGCTCTTGCTGGTTTTACTTTAACTTCCCTCTTGGGAGTTAATTATTGCAGATAGTTCTGCGTAATCTTTCTGACTGCAAATAAGGAAGCCGAGCTGAGGTACAGCCGTGTGGCTGGGATCCATTTTAAGCCAGGGCAGGCTTCGGAGGTGTGTAAAAAATGCTTGTACGGTGATCGGAGCGGGTGCAGGTGTGCTTACATCTGTCTGTCTCAAGCGAGAGCAGCGGTTTTGGAAGACGCTTTTTTTACTGCATGAGCAAATCTCGTCCAACCTCCTGAAAACGCTCTAGAAATAAGAACCAAGCGCTGCCCCTTTATTACCACTTTTCAGTAGAAGACGTGGAGACCTGAAAGGGCTGGATAATTTCCTGAGGGCTACTTGCATGTGTGCTACGTCTGATTATGGAGTCCCTGCAGTGCCCCTGAATCCTGGCTGCTTTTTGTGGCAGCCTCCTGCCCTCGCAGGAAGGTTGAAAACAACCTTGGTTGGAAGCTTGGATAAATTATTTGCATGTAGATTTTCATCCCTCTGCTTTGCTAGCCTTAGACATCCCCTCCACGCTTGGCCTTAGCAATACTTCTGGTGTATGTTTTCTTACCCTTGGATTAGGAAACGCTCCTTTTCTTTTCCTTTCAGCACCTCCTTGGTTCCTATAGCCGTGAGTGTCATCTGGGTTACTCTGACGTGAAAGTAAATACGACTGGAACCATTTCCCTTCTTGAGTCTTGGCATGTCCTGGATTTCTTGGGTACAACCCAGGAATGCTGCCTTACAGGCAATTCCCATTTCTCACAAACAGGAGTGCTGGATCCCAGGCAGGTGGTTCAGTCCCAGAGAAGGGATGTGGCGGCACGTGACCCTCTCCCTGTTTTTCAAAGTAAAACAAGATCCAGGCTGGGAATGGGTTTTTTGATGTCTGGGGAGGAGTTTGGCGATCCCGTCGTGTGGAACGATTCCCGCTGGCAGGGATCGCCATGACCGATGGTGAGGCGGTGAGCGTGTCCCTGCAATTAGCCCCAAAGCCATGTGCGTGTGACGAGCACCGAGGTCTGCCCTGCCTGTTCCCCCGTGTGCGATGCCTGGAGCAGTGTGTACATCCCAGTCCTGCTTTGCTTTCCCAGCGGGCTGTGTTGTGTGATGGGATGAGTCACTTTGGGAGTGAAGGTCGGCTCCTATGCGATGCTTCATCCACATGGAACCAAAAGATTTGCAAGCAAACTCCAAGAAGGCTGAAATCAGAGCAGATACTTGTCAGGGGTGCATTTGTCCTGCAGAATGGAGGCTGAGTGGTCTGGGGAGTCAAGGGCTCAAGAGGGGAGATTTGAGAGGGATTTAGTACAGACAAGGAAAGTTAGCTCAAGCTGCGTGTGTGTCCGTGTGCGCGCCTGCGCATCTCCTTGTGTGAGATTTTTCTTCCCTGTTCTTTCACCCCCCAGCGTTCTTTATTGTCTCTCGCAGGTAGATCACTCGTTGCTATAAATTTTCTTATCTCCAGTGCTTTTCCAATTATGGATAACAACAGGAAAGCAGTCATTGGTTTCTAAAAGGTCATCAAGATATAGGGCCCGATTGGGAAGGGGATGACTTATGGAGTTAGCTTGTGTAAATCTGGGGAAGTTTTATGCACAAGTCAGGCACGAAATGTAAGTGAGATTCATAAAAAACAGAGATTTACACTGGCTTCAGTTAGTGGAAATCAAAATGGTTATGAAAATTTCCCCTTCTCTCCGTGCCTGTGCATGCGGAGAATAAGCTTTCAATGTTTTTTTCAAGCACCCATGGTGCCGGGGAAGGGCTGTCCTGCCAGAGGATGCTCAGGATGCAAAGCAGTGGTAAACACAAGCTTCTCCCAGAACTTGCCTTGCCCAGTCATCTGGAGGTGACCTCCTCCATGCATGAGAGGGCAATTCGGTCTCGTCTGAGTGCTGGCAGCATCCAGAGAAAGGCGGTGGCTGGCACAGAGCTGCTTGTCAGGAGACACCAGGATTAACACCGCTGGCTCTCCTTGCGCCCACAAAGAGCAGGTCTGAGGGGCTTCGGTCACTGAATCTCTGTCAGGTTTTTGTGGGGACGTTGAGCCTCCCCACGTCACAGCTGGAGACACCTGGTTTGACATCCCCAGCTGTTGTTGCCAGCGACTGGAGGGAGTGTTGGAGGAGAGGAAGGCTGAAATCCCTGGAGGCTGAGAGCAGAGGAGACGCTTTGCTCCGGAGCTGCGGTACAGCGAGCAGTTACATCCCAAAGGCTTGCCCGCCTTCCCCATGTGCTGCGTGTCCTTCAGCCTCTGCAGTGCAGCCATCGCGGCTGGCAGTGACATAAGGTGACAGCCTGTTTCCTGTTGGTATAGCAGTGGCTTTTGTGCATACACAGCAATGTCATACTGCAGGGCCTGGCTCCATCTTGAGCGGTGCAGCCCATGAGAAGAGAGAAAAATGTCCCTCCCGTTTGATGACCTGGCCTGTCCCACACCACCCTCGGCCACCAGGTTCCCCTTCTGCTTCCCTGTGCTGCTGACATACCTCTTCTGGACTTTTCTTCGAGTTGCATGAATCGAAAGGAGGGCAAAATATTGACACTGCCACGGAAAATCACATGCGTATAGTGGGTTTCCAAGCTTGTAAAATTATGTGGTTTGTGCAAATGTGATGAGTAGCAGGCGACAGTTCAAGGGAGAAGGGGAAAGGCTGCTGACAACTAGTCCATTTTAGGCACTTAGTCGAGACACTGAAGTCATGAGCCTCATCAGCTCAGCTACTGGAGAGCCAAAGGAGAGAGAGGAAGGTTTGCCCAAGGACAAGTCATCCTGTCTGGAGACCTGGATGTCTGTCTGGAGATGTTTCTTGCTCTGTTTTCCATGGAGAGATCCCTGGGTCGTGTGGTCCCACCAATGCCAAGTTAGATGGGAGGAATTTTGGGTGAGGGTATCAGCACCGCAGAGCATCACTAGAGCAGGGCATGGGCATGCACAGCCCTCCTGCAAGGCTTTGAGCTCTGCGAGACAGGCCAAGTTCAACCATAGCACGTGAGATAAAGGCAGAAAAGTTGGCTTGTGTGGCAGGGCTGTTTTTCAGAACCACAGTTGCTCTCTTTTGAAGAAAAATGCTGTGTAGATACAATTTCCAATGCACCTGGCATGACAAACAACTGGGAGCATGACAAGTAGCCAGGGATGTAGGCACCTCTGACCATGCTGCCTCTCCACACCCAAACTGATGTACGACGCAGCAGATCTGCCCTCTCAACTTGCTTTGAAACACAAAGATTCAGAGGTGTCTGGCAGCAAAAAAAAGTGTTGGGAGCTGCCATGAGCTACTTAACCTTCTGACTAATGCACGAAGTCATTTCTGTCATAGCTGTCTGAACAATGCATTTGCCAATTAAGTTAATTCAATCAAACCCCTTGTATCCAGCAGAAATGGCAGAGCAAATCCAGGTGAGGGAGAGAGAACAGAGCCAAAATTCCCCTCTATTTCACACAAAAGCAGAACAAAGGGTATGTGTGTGTATAAATATTTATGAATAATTGCACTGCAGAGCCACAGCATAATTGACGACTTGAAAGCCGATTTCCGGGATGTGTCCTCCCCACCCGAGAAGTGATGGGGCGGCTTGGGGAACCGGCAGATGCTGCGTTAAGGGCTCTGCTGCCACGTCACCAGTTCAAATGCAAAAAGGCTGCATTAAAGGTCTGTTGGTCTAGGGGAGGCTCCACTCGCCCTGTGCTCAGGGATGTGACGCTGCTCCCTGCTTGCCTACTTTCCAAAGCAAAACCACGTGGAGATGCCAGTGCCTGTCTCCAGCTTGGAGGGCAAAGGGGTGGTTGTCAACAGACTTGTCCATCAGTGCTCTTGGGTTCCTGTATCTTGCAGCATTGGAGCTTTCTCTCCATAGTGGATTTCTACCCTTCCTTATATCTCCCACCTGGGCATGGCTTTTGTTTCCAGCTGTTTCGTTGAGAATTAATTAAAACACTTTATTTGTAATGTGATAAACTGCTTTTATTTCTCTGTCCTGCTGTGCTTGGTATCTTTAACCCAGGGCTTGTTCAAGCTCTGCAGAAAGTGTTGCCTCAGCAGAAAAGTGCCATTTCTTGTCATCGGTGCAAGCCTATAAGTTTTCCCCACCTACCTAAAACCGTTGGGGGAGCAGGCTGTCGCGACAAAAGTGAGTGTTGTAGCAAGATAACAAATACAACACTTGCCCAATAAATATCTCCCTCACAATACCTCCTTCAACCAGATGGCAAAGTCTAGGAAGCCACATGCTTCGGATGAGGTCTGCGATGCACGCTTTTGTGTTATTGTCCATCCACTTGCAGTACAACCAAACCCTTGGAAAATGGGCAGGTTTAGCCATTCATCACATGAAATGCCAAATATTTTGGACCATTGTTGCATTACAAAAGCGGGAGCATTACTTCTGAGAGTCAAAAGGGTTTTACCTGTACCTCATGAAGCACTTCCTTTCCCATGAGTTGATTTTTGGATTTGCATTGCCTTAAATTTGAACTAAGCGTGCGTGTTGCTTCTCCTTAAAGAGCAATTTTTGGTTGCAGTGCGGAACACTGTGGCCTTTTCATGGTAAATGGTTGTCCTTTTAGCTACTGGCTACATCCCATCAGCTCTGGGGATCCAGCCCATGGAAAGGGATTGTTAAACCTGCTTTTATTTCTTCTCTGCTCCGAAATGTGCCTTTACAAAGGGTCTGACACAACTGGCCTGTGATCACACTAGTTTGGGCAGGAGCATGGCTTTTCCTTTTGGTTTCATCCATGACCTGCAAGGCTGCGGATCCTACAGCTGCCCTATAACAGCTTTTTTCACTTGGAACGTTTTGTCTGGAAATAGTATAATGGAGCATTCCCTGTCAGAAACCACTCCTCGCTGACTTTGGTTGTCCCTGCATCGTCATCAGATCCAGCGCTGTGATTTTTGGAAGTGTGATGTTGTCCCAGGCTTCGCAGGGTGAGCTGGGGTTGATGCAGAGCGTTGCCAGAAATGGACGGCATCACGTAGGGGTGGAATCTGGTTCCTGTCCCGGCTCTGAGCCTTTCTGTGACCCTACCGCTGTCCTGATGTAATTCAAGAGAGGTGTGAAGGCTTTCATATTTGCTTGAGAGCAGTACATGGGCTGTAGGGGAGGATGTTGGAGAGTGGTAAAAAAAAAGGGAGAGGCTCACCAGGTGCCCCCAGATATGCCTGTAAAATATTTTGTGTTTTAAGGCAGGACATAAGCACCACAGGGGATGTGGAGTAGAGGGTAGAGCCCATGTAGCATAGCACAGGTTTCAATGGCCAGTGACAGACTCAGCCACCAAAAGGAGTCCCACAAGGAATGATGGCGGCCTATGGCAAGATCAGAAAGCGCAGAATATCGGAGCTGTGCCTGTTCCAGAGGGAACATTCAATGCATTTGCTGCACCCGCTCCTTTGGAAGCAGGATACGGCCGTGGGCTGCTATGATGGGGCAGGGAAAAGCCAAACGAGACTCTTCTTCCTTGACCTGTTGAACCCCACTGGGGTGGCCCAAGGTCTGCCTAAATGAGGATGTGATACAGCCTGGCAGCAAGAAAGGTCAATCAATCAGGGGGCTGCCCGTTGCCGGTGCAAGGATGATTAAATTGGGCTTTGCCAGGTTATGTTGCAATTTGGCTCGCTGCCCATCTGTCTTGCTGTGTTAAATATATCCAGAGCTGTGCGGAGGTCATGGTCAAATCCAGGCGATCCCAGCTCATGTAAATTATCCTCCTTATCCCCCAGTCTCATAAGAGCTTCTAAGAGTGCTCATAGTTGCCGCATCCCCTCTCCATCCCCTCTTTATACAGTATCTGGGCTGGGCAGTAGCTCTCCCCTCCAGGGACAAGGGGGAGGGAGAGAAAAATTGTCAGTTGCTTTTTTTTTTGGCCTTTCTTCTGCCCTTTTTGGCCTTATTGGCAGGACAAAGAATGGCAACTGAGTGAACGTGCCGGTTTCCAGATTGACACCAAGTGAATACGGCCACTCATAATCACTGCCTATGAGCATTTATCACTTCCACAGATTATAACGTGGGGAGCAGGTGTCTGACCTGCGATGACAAAAACATGGAGTGGTGGTAGGAAGGAAGGAAATAGATAAGATGTCATTTTTCAGCACAATTTTTCTCTCTTTAATGTTCTCCTAGATTATGGGAAACAATCATGGGATGGGGAACGCTGATGTTTTATGGTGTCAGTAGGTTTCAGGTTTTAGGTACAAAAAAAAAAAAGAAAAAAAAAGTGATGTTGGATCCTGTATATTATGGGGTATTTATAGGCCACACTGAGTGTGGGGTTTTTTTAATTTATTTACTTGAGTCAAGAAAGATAAATGGGATTCTGTATCCAAGTACTTGTATCCAAAGGAAATTAAAAGAAACACAGTCCTCTTGAACTTGGTCTCCACTTAGGGCAGAAAAATGACACAGAAATGACCCTTCTTAGATTAAAGAACTGTTCATGCCTCAAAGGAGATGGTAGAAATTAGTTTGTAAAAATCTGTCCTTCTCATATTACACATTTTTTGCTTCTCCTTATCTCTACTTTTTTCCCCTACTAGCAGTGCCACCAAAAAAAAAAGGAAAAAAAGAAACAAAAATCCACCAACTTTGCTGTGGTATTTTCTACTGCTACTTTTAAACACGCTCCTCTGTGTGACCCATGGATGCTGCTTTAATGCTTGAACGTATTTCAAGATGGAAAATAGCTTTAACTTTCCTGATCTGCAGTTTTGGGTTTAAAACCTCATCTCTCATTTTAATAATAGTAATAATCCTATTCTGAACAGCTTTCGTGTTTTCCATCTGAAGAGCTGCCACGTCCTACACGTTTAAGCATCACAACATCCGAGGACCAACAAGAGCAAACTGCCAGAACTCAGATCCAGTTCATTGCATAAATCAGAGCTGTTTGTATTTGAAACCTTGTTTTAGATCCACTCTTGCAATGTACTGATAGGAAAGGAGGACCTGAGAGGCATCGGGATCTTGAACATAGTCAGATCGAGGAGTAGTCCATCCCCATATCTTCAGGCTCTTGGGCAGGAGGAGCTGGTTGCAGGTCAGCCGGCAGTTGCGGTCTCTGGCCATGGGAAGCACTGGCTGGAGATGCTGAAGACGTGACAACCTCCGTGTTGTCTCCGGATGCCCATGAGTTAGTTCACGATTCTTTGGGAGAATCTGAGGGTTGGTGTTGAGCACTAAGACAACAGTTTCTGCAAGGAGAGATTGCCTCCCTCTGTGGTTGATTTGGTTGACTGTGACTGATGAGTCCTAACTAACCCTAGAGATGATTTGGAGCCAGAGGCTGCACAACACATATTGAGGGGACTCTCTCTCTTCTCTTTCTTAAATGGGAACCAAGCAGATTTTCCCTCACTGCAAATTTCCAAGCAGTGAGGTCTCTGTGCACCCATTACGCATCTTGTGTCTTGCTCTTCCCCTGACTGCTGCAGTGTCTGAGGCCAGTGCCAAGACACCCGTTACGGAATGATCCCCACCCTTGCCAGCATGGCTCCATGCAGCCTTCCTTTCCCTGCAAAGGAATAGCTCGCATGGGATGTCACGGGGAAGGCGGTTGGCACTCAAGAGGGAAGGAGAAAGAAAGAGCGTCTCAGAGACAGGCGCCGCAAGCTTGCCCTGGGCAACGCACAAGGGCGTAGAAGAATAATTCACTTTTAGCAGTGGAGAGGGGAGGAAGGGGGCAGAAAGGAGAGGGGAATATGGGTGAGAAACCCCGGGACTGCGGCGATGTGCAGGGGTTGTCTCCACTTTCAGCCAGAGATGTTCCCTCTACTGTAGGCAGGAGCACCCCGTGTGCGTCAGCGCCGTCCGTCTGGCAGCAGCTGCTCCGTGTCGGACTCTATTGCGCTTTGGTGCCACAAGATGCCAAGGTGATCTCTGCGCCTTCGGATCAGCCTCCGCAGCGGAGCACCATATCCTTGAAAGCCAACCCATCAGGAATGGCAAGGGGGAAGAGGAATTTAAAAGCACACCCCTTGTTGTCCTTGCCGGGGTGTTCCTTGATAGAAATGCTCGGGGAGGGAGGCATTTCATACTGTCCTACCAAAACTAAATAAAAATAAGGATGGAATTTTGGAGATGGCGATAATGAAATTAAGGGGTTTGCTTGTCTCTATCTGTAACAACCTTCTGGCTAGTAATCTGAACAGAAATAATCATCTGAAAGGGAAGATAATTAAATTAAACAGGCAACCAAACTAGAGGAATAAGACTTTTGATGAAGAAGGGCAGCTGGGGAAAAAGTAGAGGAGGTGGCAGAGAAAAGCAGCACATCTCTTTAAATTGTCAGTCTCTTAGGGCAAGGTTGCTGCCAACATAATGAGTGTCCTAGTGAATTATCTCCCACTTTTATTGTCTGTTGCTACCACGGAAAGATGGGGAGGTGGGGAAACTAACTTTTTTCTTTTTTTTTTTCTTTTCTTTTTTTTTGTTTTTGAATTTGGACAGACTTAAAGAAGTGGCATCAAATTTGAAGGGCACCCAATCAATCTGTTGTCCTAGCTGCATGAAATTGTATTTCCCTGCCACTTCATATCTTATTTGCAGCAGCTGGGCTGTAAGTCATTGGTGATAACATTCTTTATTATGCAGCCGTGTTTATGAACTGTGCCTGGAAAGAGATGATAGAAATATGCAGCAATATGCAAAGGGGGGGATGCTGGGGGGAGGGGGAATAAATGCTAGTTGCTAGGGCAACCGTGGGGCTATTTTGGGCATCAAATTTTGCAGATGATGAAAAGCATTTTCATGTGATGGTTGGTCTCTCCGGGAAGAGAAGGGGAGAGAGGGCACACAATAAACCGAGAAGATAATATTCAAGAAGGCAGTCATTTAATTTTTTCGTATATAAATACATCTATAGTTTCAGCTGTACTGAAAATGTATTAGAACCAAAGGAGCCAGTACCTCTTAGTTAAGGGGAAGGAGAGACGTTTTAAATAACTATATAGGAAATGGTGGCACGCTAGTAATCTGGGAGGCTTTCCTACATTACTTGGCACAGTCTAAATCCAGCCGGCACTCTCGGGAAGCGCTGCGTGAGTCATGCTGGTGTCTGCGGTTCCCCCTGCCTGCACCCAGTCCCTCTCACCGCAGGCCGTCTCCATCGCCATCACGGCCGCAATTGAGCCAATTAATCCACAACCCCTTCTTTTCACAGGTTAAAAAACCCCAAGTTATCAAAGGCTGCTCTTGACTCTTGCAAGGATCAGATGATACTCCTACTTGATACCCATTAAAATACTAAAATTCGTTAAAAAAAAATGGGAATTGCTGTCAGGCGCTTGCCCTCGGCCAGAGATCTCCCACCTGGAGGATCCGAGCTGCTCCCCCCAGGTGGACACGGTGGGGCAGGGAGGAAAGGGCTGGGTATTCCAGCCATGTGCAGCGGCAGAGGATCCCCGGGGGGACTTTCAGGACTGAGGTCCAGGCGCGGGAGCCAGACAGTTGGGACACTTTCTGTCCATGCCTTTGCAGTGCTTTGGGCTGGCGGCAGTACCGAAGAGTTGTCAGGGCCACAGGTGATTTCACAGAACGAGCACAAGTTTCCCATTTTTGGCCAGTAACGGAGCGATGCCAGAGAGAAAAGACAGGTTGTGGTGGAAGGTGAGATGGGGGGAAAATCACCTGAATTTGCCCCAGCTGGGACCAGGGTGGATCCTCCTCTGCCGGTGGGTCCCGGATGGGAATGCAAAGGGTGGCCCCAGCTGGGGTCCATCTCCACATCCACCTGTGGAGCATTGGCAGCAGCAGAAAGAGCAGGAGGAGAGGAGGCAGGAGTGGCAGCGCTCGGGAAGGGTGGAGCAGGGTAAGAGCTTGTCCTGATTTCTCAGCTTCTGACTATCTGCAGCATTATGTTTGCTTGTGCTCTAGACTAGCTCTGTTGCAGTGACGCTTTTCTTAATTTGATTTCACTGGAATTGCTCCGAATGTAGAACAAGCTTATGAGCGTTGTTTGCTTGCAGCCCCTGGATGATCACTGTTGCTCGAGCCATTCTTAAAATCCTTGGGACTCTAAATATATTGGCACATTAAGCCAGTTAAAATGAACTGCGCATGTTTTCAGCAAGAAATCTATTTCAAATGCAATATAATGTGACTCTCTTATTGCTCTAAAGTTGTGTTTTTAATTAAGTAGTTATCAGTGGCGGTGAGATTCTTCTTGAATAATTAAATCACGGTAGTTTAGTGAGTAATTGTAAAGCGAATTGCTGAGACCGTCAGGCTGCTGTTGAGACAGTCTGTTTTCTTTCAGAAAATTAATGCAAGTAATGCGTGTTGCTAAGAAAGTAGTGGCACACTCTGCTGGGTAATGGGCATTTGTCTTGGTGTGCTTTGTGTCTCAGAGCTGCATCTTTCTCATTCTGCCTTCCCATCTTTCAGTTGTCTGCTCCAGAAACAAATGCTGTTTTGGAAATGACTTTCCACTTTGCGTGTTCCCGTTCCCTTAATCTGCTGCCCTGGGTGGTTCAGCACGGAAGGCTGAAAAAGGAGCGGGTGATAATTTAGTTACAAACAATATAAGCACAGACCTGGCTTTACCAGTTCTCCCATGCAGGAAGCAGGATGTTCTGGCCTGGATTTCCTAGCTTTTGGCCAAGGCAGAGCTGAGCCAGCCCCGTTTCTTACACCCTGGCATCTAATTTGGAGTTTTTGCTGTTTGGGTGTTAATTGGCTATTTAAAGTGTCTCACTTGGCGTGTAGTAATTCTCTCGCCGTTAGATATTCTGAATATAAGCAGCCAACAGATAACTGCCATCGTATTAAACTTTATTTGCTAGGAGATCGAGGGGAAATCCTCTGCACAAACCCCGAGCGCCTGCAGGTGCCTCCTGCTGCAGTCCCTACACACTGCCCACAAAATGGGTGTCCATTCACACGCACAGGGAAGGAAAATACGTGCACACTGTCGAAACAGTATTTTTGACAGATCTGTTATTTCTGAAAGCCTGCCTTGTGTTCTCTTGGTAGCTTTCCTTACTCTGCCCGAGGAATATGTCCAACAAATCTGAGCGTTACACAAATTTTGAGGAAGTTAAGCTGACTCTGGAGCAGCTTGTTGATATTTTCAAAGGCAAAATGAAGAATTAAGTGAGGAGAGCCCGGCCACCCTCCTGACATTATCCTCAGGCATCAGCAATCACACAATAATTTACCAGCTGATGTTTTGTTAGGGTGTTTATTCTGTAACCACAAAGTCCATGAGGACTGATGGGGATACTGATATCTTGTGGATTTACTTCTATGAAGTGGGATTTTTTTAAAGTGCCTCAATAATTTAGGAGTTCAGCCTTATTGAAAAGCATTCGGGTACCTTTGGAAATCCCATTCATGACTCTCCGTTATGCTTTATGAGCCTGCAGCCCTCAACGGGGACGTTATTTCATGCTCTAGGTAACAATGTAAAACTCTGTGGTTTTTAGCACCATACTGGCTTTTCACCGAGAGAACAATTTACAGAGATATTGTTGCTATAGCGGACTCAATTCCCCATGCCTTTTCTGGAGCCTTCCTGCTGTCACCTTTGGTTTTTCCTCAAAGCTTCAAGGTTTTTACTAGCAGAGATGAGGTGGTTTTTCTGCAGCTCCGGGCTCTGCTCTTGCATCCATTCTTACCTGCTGGGGGATTTCAGACAAACCAGCTCTTTCTGTTTGCGTCTGTGTCTCTAAAATACAGATATTGGTACCACCAGGGGCAATGGATAGGGCAAGGGGGAAGTTTTTGGGGGAACGGAGGCTGCAGAACTGCAGAGCATCCCGAGCTGTTATCAGCTGCTCAAGTTTTGATGAAAAGTCAGATTTTAAAAGTTTGTAGAAAAATTGCCTCACTCCTTGCCAGAGAAGGGGGCAAATATCTCAAAATTTTCAGTCTCTCTTTGGGGTGTGTTTTTTTTTTTTTTTAAAGAGCAAATTTAGGCAGGAAAATAATAATTTGGTTTAATTTTTTTTTTTAAGGCTTTTTTGGTGTGTTCCAACCACTTTGTCCCCCAAGAAGGGGTTGGCTGTCTTTTGCCATATCAGTGCTGAGAGACTGGAAACTTTTCTCTCTTAATTTCTGGTCCCTCCTGCACTCAAGCTACGAGAAATGCTGAGCACAAAGTTGAAGCTGTCTTTCTGTGTGCTGTGTAGTGTAAATGCTGTTGGAAGAAACATGGGTATAAAATTTGGGAATAACGCAAATTCAATTTTATTTTTTAATTTTTTTTTCCCTCCAGGACATGGAAGCTTCTACCTGTGAATTTAATACCAAAGACAATCAAGATCTTGGTGACAGACAGAAGGTCAGTCGTTTCATTTTGTTTCATCCAAAACTAAATCGTGCTTCTTAACACTGATTGTGTTGGTGTCTTCTGCTTTACAAAAGAAAGATGTGCTCCCTGGTTGGCAAAAATTAGTCTTTTTCATTGCTGAGACGAGCTACAACAGAAGTAGCCAGACTGGGGGGATGGTTTTGATGCTGGTCCCAGATGTGACACCCAGGCTCAGCTTTACTTGAAACTCAGGTTCGGGATGATGCTCTGGTACAGGCTCTTCCTGTAGCTGTTTGGCGCATCCATGGAAATGGGTGTAGGCGTCTCGGTTTGCTGCTTGTGTCTGAGGCTCCAAATCTTGCGTATACACCCAAAGTCCCTCTGCACTTAACCACATGCCCTCTGGCAACGCACGTGTTCCTTCTTCTCTTTTGCAAGGGAGCAAAGAAGTGGTGTTTTATGACTTGTGGTCTGTGGACCATCTCTGTGTGGTCTGTGGATTCTGTCTGGAGTAGGACAAGTATTTAAAAACAAAACCCCCTTGAAAATATTTGTTTAAATGTTATGGTTTTACTGTTTATATGCCATTTGTATGTAGGATGGGGAAAGAGGCATTTTAATCCAAACAGTGACAAAGGTGATGGCTTTGCCATCCAACATTTCAACATAACAACTTTTTTTCTCAGAACAGCCTTATTTATAACAGAGGAGTGTAAATGAGAGTATGAAATAAAATGCCTCTTCATGTGCCAGCTTCTATCACCTCGCTTCCAAATTTAGTTTGCTGATTTTAGTCAGTTCTGCTTCCCTAGAAGGCCCTTTAGCTGTTCTGTCAAAGTTTGTTTCTACACATGCATTTGTGTTTGACCAGCCTTCAATTAAAATCGGCCGAGTACTAGGGTGTTTCGTAGCATTGCTGGGGGAGATTTTAGTTTTTTTCAGAAGTTTGTGTGTGTGCATATACATTATTGATATATTTATACTTATAAAATATGAAATATATATGTATATTATTTAGACATGTATTTTGCAGTAACCTAAATGGCAGNAAGAACTGCCCCAGCAGCTCTGGGATTTCGGCTTAAAAAAATAAAAATAAAATAAATAAATAAATAAAAAACCAAACCATTTTTGCTCAGATAATGTTTCATTCACTCCAGTGACCCCTCTACAGCCACCAGTCTCCACTGGGTAGATGACCTCTGCCATTTGTTGACCTTGCTATCATGGATCGAGCCAAGTCCTCCGGTTTGTCGGTGCTGCGAGCCAGAAACGATGGTTTAATAGCTATTAGTGTAGTTTTCCTGTACAGAAGGAGCCAATGCGAGGCCCTGCTGCTAAAGGACTGTTTTCTTAAAAGCCTTGGAAAGAGAAGTTGTTTAATAAAGCTCTTGTGCCTGTCCTGTGTGTGCCAAACTTAGCACCTTTTATTGAGACAGTTATCTGTAATGTGTGCCATTTCCATGAGCAGGTGTGGACTGAGTTGGTTGCTCCAAGTAGAAAAATAGCATTACGTTTAAGAGAAGCCCTAGGAGACAAGAATTGCTTTAAGCCACACGTCTCCATCTCATCAGCGTGAGGGAGACCTCGAATCCCAGGGCTGAAATCGGAGGGTGCCTGCTCTGGGAAGGGAGGGCAGGCATTTGAAGCAGGACAACAGCCCTGCAGATTAAGTAGGCACCATTTTTATGCCCTTGGGAATACTCAAACCTAATGGATATTGCAATGTGTGGTTGATTATTTTTTTACTAAGACTTAGATGCACGGGGCTGGAAGGAGCCTTGAGTGTTGCCATAGTTCCCCTCGCTGCTCTGGTGATGGACCAGCTCTGCCTTTCCCTATAATTTCAGCTCCTAATGCCTCATCCAGGTTCACGGGGACAGAAACTTTTGCCTCCTCATTTTGAGCATGAAACGATGGCTGAGCTATTGGCCTCCCGTCAGGGTGAAGGAGGTAACCTTCCTCCTGATGGCATCCTCATGAATAATTCCTTCGCTCGCCCACTTGATTTCAGGTTTCCCAAAATAACTGACACTGAGAGCAAGCAATCCTGGGGAAAATAAAATACATCAAACAGCTGCACCACCTTGAGAGAGCCCTGAGTGGTGATTAAAAATCATAATAATTTAAAAAAAAAAAAAAGAAAAGCTAGAAAATTTCCTCCATTTCTGTAGGAAATTTTGAGACTTGACTGGGGGGGGAAAACACCATGATCTTCCCATTTGCAGTGAATATTTTCCTCGGTTGCTTCTTTTGGGATATGACTGTCTTCTGTCTGTGAATCTGCATTCACGGGAGCCGGCATCCTTGAGAAGACGGGGAGGGACAAGGGTGATTCTCACAGCGCGACTTGATCTGCTGTTGGGATCCGTCCCGCCTGCCTGAGCAGCCTTTCCCCTTCACACAATTCAGCATTTCCTTTCCGAGTGTGACTCCCCTCTTCAGATGTGCTGTACAATGTCTCTCCACTGGATACCCACTGAATGCCTAATTTTTAACCACTCTGTCTGTCAAACCCACAAAAGCTGTTACTGGAGGTGTTTGCATAAAAGAGCTCCACTATAGGTATCTGAGAGCAGCTGGCGATGCTCTAGACAGTATCCAGCAGTGCTGATCGAGGCAGGATGCTTTAGTCTCCCTGGCTTAATGGCTATGTGCATTTTCTTAATGTACCCTCCCCCTCAGTTGCCTCCTAAATTAGCATGCAGGATGTGTCCAGCCTTGGAAATAAAAGAAGTTGGGAACCTCTTCAATTCAGACAAGGCATGTTGTGATATTATTGAGAACAAAATGCAAATCTGACATGGAGAGATCAGAGGAGAGTGTGGGCTCAGCCCTGGGCTCTTGCCGGGCTTGTGCAAGCAGACTGGGGCTCGCGGGCAAGACGATGGCTTTGCCTCGTCCAACCCTGCTCAGCACCGTGAGCCCAGCCTGGGTTCGGGTTTGCCATTGGCATGAGGGGAAGCACGTTTACAGTGGTTTTGTCTTGTTGCGCCTGCTGCTGATGGCCCTCGGAGGTGGTTTAACCAGCCAGGCAATGCTAGTGTGGAGCAGGACTCCTGTTGTACCACGGCGGTGGAGAAAGGAAGTGCCCTCACAAATGTGGTTGTTAGAGCTGGATGCGGCACGGTGGGGTTCAAAACATTGAACCCTTGGGTTGAGTTGTGTGGGTGATAAAATCAGTAGCAATAGACGGCCACTGCCTGCCAAAGGCTTTCAGGTGCCCGCTGTGAAACATGGCCTGGTCTGTGTCAATAAGGCTTCTCCGAGAGACCTGACCACAGCTGAGGTCCTTCGTGTCTGGGTTAAAGCAGACCAAGAGATGTGAGTCATCCAAGTACCGGTGCCCCTTTGAGGGAGAGGCAGTCCCATTGCTGTGGAAAGCAGAGTCAGTGTGTGCTGCTCCAGTCTCCACTGGGCATCTTTGCTAGTTGAGGTGCTTCCCAATTACGTGAGTCATTCAGATGCTTGGTGATTTCTCCCTCAAACTTCTCGGCGTGGTTAATGGCCACACTATGGAAGTGCAGCACTTGTGGCATTTCACATTGTTTTTTTCTTCTCAACGCCCTCTTCTTTAGTTCTGTCCTTCACCTCTCCTGCCCTTCAACGCTGTGCTTTTAAATCTAGAATCAGCTTGGCTTTAGGTTAAGGACTACCCATAACAAGCAAGAGCAGAAATCTCGCAGGAGAGGGGGCATCAGGCAGGAGAGCCCCAACCCTCTGCTGATTTCTTTGATCTAACCCTCTGCCTCGCTCCTTGGTCAGCTGTGCTTGGTTGGGATGCTCGCCAGTAAGACGCGTGTTCTGGTTGAAACGTGCAACTGCTCTTCAAGAGTTGTTGCTTGAAATCACAGGTATTTAGAGGTGTTTGTGCCCTCAGGAGCTGGGGTTGCAGGGCAGGAGCCGTGTTTCCCTGGGAATGCAGCTGTGCACGGTGTTTAGTACACCGCATCTTCTCGCTTTGGCGGCAACCTCTGGCGTGAGTGGAAACTTCAAGAGGAGATGGGATAATGATAACAGCAGCGGAAAAAATGCTAAAGGATGATTTGCTTTAATGAGTGCAGGTACACGGGGAAGCAGGTCCTGTTTTGCTACTGCGGCTTGCTGCAAACAAAGCACGTAACGAGATGTGAGCGCTTGCAGGGCTTGTGGTGCACTCGGAGGTACAAATAACCGATTCCAAAGTTGATGTAATCAAAGAATAAAAGAAGATTGCATGATATAGGTTAAGTTGTTGTAAATGAAAGCAGCTCTGCTGAGCTCATTGCAGTTGTTCTGGGTTTTCGCAAATCTAAGCGAGGGGAGTTGGCTCTTTTTTCCCAGCTGACAATTGGTTGGAAAATGCCGTTTTCTGGTATGTGAGTAAAAGTGAGTGGGGCAACTTGGTCTTCATAATAGAGAATATTTCCTGTTGGAGTCTTTCTATGTGTACTGTAAGCCAGACAGACCTGTTGTCCTCTTATAAGCTGCAAATTACACAGGCAAATGTAATTACCCATTCTCTTTGTTATTAGTGTGCAGCTAGGAAGCTTCAAGCAATCGTCCCTTTCTTGGTATTTCAAAGCTTACTTGCAAGATGCATCCTTGATATTGAACACAATGAGATGTCCTTTTTTTTTTTTAAATTCAATTAAACATTTGCCTACTGTGACTCTTTATTCACTGCAAATTGTCTCTGTAAATAATCTTCATCAAAAGTCAGAACCAATCCCCATTAGTTGTTTAGATTAATTAATGAGTCCCCCTGGAGCCACCCAAATGAATTCAATTTAAACGTCAACAACTTGGCTATGGAGTTTCCCAGGTTGGCATTAAGACAATATTAAACCTGCAATAAGTCACATTTAAAATGTTAATTCAAAGAAGCTCTCCATTTAGAGCATTTAATTAAATCCTTAAATAAACTGCATGGGCTCAATACCAGATGGTTCTGCATTTTCATTGCAGCAGAGAGCCTTGAAGTCATTGAGGGAAGTAATATTGGAGGCATGGTGAAGATAACCAGGATATATAGTGTAATAAAATCTAATCTTGTTTCCAGCAGGGAGATTCAGTGTATGTACACAACCTAGGCTAAAATTGTAAGTTAATTACATTAACCCCAGTGTACTCTGGTATCTGAGCAGCCAGAGATGAAATTAGTCTTTTTCCTATCATAAGATTCTTTTCAACTTCACTATATTAATTTTTAGCCAAATACTTACTCATAAGGAAAATTGAAGTTAATGTAACCAAAGACAAAGTAATGCAGTCTTAATATTCTGAAGGGATTACGGAGGGCCGTGAAAATACACTTTGCAAATGTCACTCACTTTGAATGGATTTGTGGTGGGAAGGTGGGGGAAAAAGAATTATGGCTGTGATCCACGCCATGCTGGGGTTTAATAAAAGTCGTGATTTAAGAAATTTGGGCCTTAGGAAAAAAGGGATAAAGACCTCTGTATAAAGGCCCAATTTCCAACGCACCTGATAAGACGTGGTGCGTTGCCTCCTCTGCCAGACGGCAGAGGTATGAGATCTTTGAAATCAAGTTGGAATTCTGGAAGATGACTCGGGTTGGGGTACTTCATGCAAACATAGATATGGTGGGGGGAGCGGAGTTGGCCCTTGTTGAAAGAAACATCCTTTTTGTGCTACCCATTTGCCTCGTAAAATCCTTGCAGCGAGTAAAAAAAAAGACCCTTTTCCCTTGGTAAAAACTCAAGATTACTCTGGGAAGATAAGGTGTTTTTTTTTCCTTTTTCTTTACTGGTTTACTTAAAAGTTGAATCCATGACCAGAGTCCTTGGGTATGAGCGTCCTGATGCCACTGGTCACAAAGACGTTCTGCAGTTCCTGTCTCTTAAAATCTGACATTTTCCCAGTGCCTTGCGTCCCCCCTCTCTGGGTGTCTGGTGCAGCCTCCTGCAGCCGCTCGCTGCTGCTGCCAGTTGCACATCAGTGCTCCGGGTCTCAACTACAGAACTGAAAGTCACCACAAGAAAATTTAGTTGGTTCCCTCCCCGCGAGCTGTGAAACAGGGCTGTTATTAATGCGGCTTAGAAAAGGGAATAACTTTTTCTTTTAATATTCAAGCAAGTGTAATTCAATTTCCAAAAATATGGGTTTACTCCTGTTGGGTAATAAAACACATCAGGGAAGAGAAATTACTCTGCTGTCGTGGCAGGGCAGATTTGCGCCCTTTGGGCTTTGCTGGGACACCTGCGGGAGCTCCAACAGAGGACTCAAGCTGTGTCCACAGTGCAAATTCTGCACGTTTGGTTGCAGGAAGGGATGGAGTCGGCCAGTCGTGGTCTGAGCCTGTTTGTGCTGCTTGCCCCGTGCTGGGGTTGAAAGGACCCAGAAGGGTGGCTTTTCCTTGGAGAGGCTTTACAACTCGTGCTCTCCACCCTCTCCTTGCCCTGTCCCACTGTGCTGGGGGTGACTTGGCTGCGTGCCCCCCTTCCCTTCCTGTTGTCACAGCTCTGAGCGATGCCGCTGGCGCCCGGGCTCCGCGCCGCCAGGATGTGGTCACCCCTGCAAAGCGGCTCCTTCGCGGGGAGCTTTGCAGCGAGCGATTTGTGGTGCACCCCGTGGGATGGAAACGCCAAAGCTCTCTGACTTTGGTAATCGCAAGCTCCTGAGCTGCCCCAAAATTGGAGGGATGGCTGCAATAACCCCACTGATGTGGCTTCTCCTGGTTTGAGCCACTTCACTGGAGGAGCTGACTCTGTGAGAAATTATTTTACATAACTGAAAGGCAGCAAGAAAGCTCAAAACTTTCTCCTCCATCCCTGCCTGTCTCCTTCTCCTCCCTCCAAGGAAACAAGAGCTATTTGGTGACCCGAAAACAGCTGCGGGCCGGTGGATGATGCAGCTCCATACCAGTGTCTGCAAGCCTTTGGGGAGCAGCAACCCCTCTGCTGCATCAGGTTGCAGCCAGGGTGCTGGGTGCTCTGGGGAGGCTCAGAGGGGAGGCAGGAGCTGGCTGGGGCAGTTTGGCGCTGAATTGGGCCAAGTACTGCGATAATCGTGGCTGGTTTACCTACACGTGTAGGAGTGACAAGATGAGCCCCTAAAACTTTCCGTCTCTTGTTTGCTTAGAGAAGCCTCAACTGAAATGGTCTGGAAATCCCCCAAATCTTGACCCACGTGAAAAATAACTCCAGTTTAAACAACCCCCAGACTGACAATTTCAGAATCATTAAACCGGAAAGTTTCTGATTGCAGTGGTCTCCCCAGTCAGTCCCTGTGCTGGGAACGGGGGCGGCAGCACATGTCGTATCTGGAGCTGGCTCTTGAAGGGATCCCTTATGGGATTAGCTTTCCTCTTGGTGTTCATCGTATTAATTGGGAGATGCTGTCCACCAAGGAAGGCATTAGAAGGGGAGATGTTGTCCACCAAGGAAGGCGTTCAAAAATGTTGGTGAATTTTACATGTTCTCTTGTCTTAGCAGACTTTTTTTTTTTTTTAATCTGAGGGTCACTGCTCCATCACGTGCATGCCCAAGAAGGTTTGAAGCACTCAGGTCTTCATGGGGCTGGGCTGGTTTCTGTGAGGTATCGTCCCTGTGAGGAGCTCCTTACAGCCCAGTGGATGGGAAACTTTACAGGAATCGGATTGGGAGGAGGGAGAAGTGCAGAAATTATACTTTTTAGGCCCTGCCAGCAGAGTAAGTTGGGCGAGCTCCGCTCACTAAGGCGAAGATGCTGCTTGTCTCCCCGTGCTCATGCAGCTCTGTGCAGTTCCCAGCCCAGGTGACTCCCAGCAGAGGACATCTCACACCGGGTTGTCCTTTATTGAAGCTTAGTGCTGAGTTCCTTTGATTTGGTGCTGTCCTCAGTGAACTGAAAACAACCGCCGTCCATCTCTCTTGCGTGTTGCCCCAGGTGGCAGCTGTGGGAGCTCGTGCTGAATTGCTGAGACGTGTGTGGGCTCCTCGCTGTGCCCCGGCTGTCTGCGTAAATCCTGCCCGAGGTGGCGGGTGCCGTTTGCTCCCTCCACTCAAGCTGCAAGGCTCATTCTCTGCTTTTAATGTGGTCTTTAGCTGTGGTAACAGCTAATAGCGTCATGAGTAAACATGAGAAAAGCATTCTGAGCAGCGTGAACGTGCCAGTGTCTCTATTTGCATGGGGCAGCAGGAACTGGGAGGTGCTGGGAAGGGTCCTGAAGGGCATCTCCCTTCCTTCAGGAATGATGGGTTGGCAGGAGAAGAGGGCGTGGGATTTACTTGGTTGTCGGGAGCTGGATTTGGGAGTTGGTGTGTTGGTCACTGAAGACGCAGCCTGGTTTTATTTATTGCTTAATGAGGATTTATTTAATAGCAATGTTAGAAAGTTCTCCATTTATTAGAGACATAACCTTGTTCATCTCCACCTGGTGCCCATAGCATCCTCGTCTTCTCACTTGCTCTATGTTGGGCTCTGCTGGTTCGCTGCATCTTGCTTTATATCCTGTGGCTGGTGCTCTGCTGTCTGGGGCTTGATTAAGTTAGCTGGTGCAGTGGGGATACAAAACCAATGAGGAGAAAAAAAAAAAATAACCCCAGAACGGTGGTTCCATTACCAAGTAAGCTGTTTCCCTGGCAACGTGAAGTTCTTGTGATGCGACTGCTCTTGGATTGCCCTTCCCTGTCCTGAAATATTCCCCCCAAGCTGCTGAGACAGCAAATGCTGCCCAGAGGCAAGGGGAACCACCACTGTTGGTACAGAGCTGGGCTGGGAAGCAAAAGGATGAGTTACACTGGTGCAGCTGTTGGTGTGGATTTGCCACTTTTCCTTTTGCGTTCCAGCTCTGCCCGATTTCCTCCCTGCCAGATCTGTTGTTTCCAGCCTCCTCTCCTCCGGGTCTCTGCCTGTGCGTCTCTGCCATGGGACACATGTGTGAACGCGTGGCAAAATGTTGTGCCAGCAAGTTGGAAGAGGGACCAGAAATGCCATTCATTGTGCTGGCTGAAGTCCTAAAGAGCTGGCAAGCTCTGCATTTCCTAACACCATTTTTAAGTGTCAAAGCTGTATAAAAGCTTATCCAGCAACGGTGTCTCAATGGCATGGCTCTGATTAACAAGCTATCATGCATTTAGCGATGTCTTTTGCAGCTCTGCTTGACCTCCGTGTCAGCGGCCCCCTTCCCTCGCCGCACGTGGCTGCAGCCACAGCGAACTGGGTGTTAACCACGGAGACACCTCGGGCTTTGGGGAAGTTTTTGGAATTGCATCTAGGTGGTATTTACCTGCAATTTTCTCTGTTTGACTCCAGCAGTTATGTTTGTCCTTTCCGCTGCTGATCTCTGCTTACCCTCCGTTCTGCTGCTCCCCTTGCTCTGTGAAGTGGTAGGCTGGTGTCCTGGTTCCGGCAGGG